>JAJEJO010004229.1:167632-334695 GCA_020662805.1 Glaucomys volans
CCCCAGTACCAAAAAAAAAAAAAAAAAAAAAAAAAAAAAAAATTTCCAAGTGTATGCATTATAGCAGCTAGCATTGCCTTACAATGAAACATTAACAATATTTTCAAAATAAATATGAAGTTCTTTAGGCATCACAACAGTTAATCAAAGTCAAATGTTCCTTTTGATTTTATTATGAAATAATTCCAGGATGTCATTCATACTTATTAATATGCAAAAACAGTATGGACTCATTTGTGAAGCATAAAGATTGGTACAAATGATCCTTTTTCATAATTTATATCTGACATAAAATATTACTGATGCTTAAGTTCTGATTTGTAATATACAGACACAAAGTAGATGTATACTTCTTGGTGCCTTTCCTAATTTAAATGTTAACTCTTAAAATCTAACCTTTTTCTCCCTTTCTCAGTTGCAATATTGTTTTGTTGGTGTTTCTACTATTGCTCGTCTTAGATGTAAAGAGCAATCACTTACTAATTCATACACTATGTTCATGATAGTTTGCCTATAGTGATTCCTAATAATGAAACCTAGGTGAGTTTTGCATTTTTTTCAATTCATGTAAAAAATTGTGAAGCACAAATTGTATTTAACTTTCTAAGTAATTAGCATAGAACAATTTAGTAGTATTTGTTGGATAGATGAAAAAAAATTCCACAGACCAAGTGATGATGATACTGAGTATTAACTAGCTTTTGTTTGAACTATCATCTAAAATGTATATTTGGTTAAGGTTAGTTTAGTTGTAGGATATCTATCATCGTACCTCATGTGACAATGTTACAGTCAATGATGAACCATTTGTATGACCCTTGCATAAGATTCTACTGCCTAATGACATCACATGAATCTTAGTTTGCATAACTACACTCTGTGATGTTCACATAAGGACAAAATTGCTTAGCAATGCCTTTGTTGGAATGTGTCCTTGTTGGTAACCAGTGCATAACTCTGTGCGTGAGTGAGTGTATTTTAGTGAAGCTAACACCCCTGTAGCTGTAAGCCTTACTTTCATATTCTATTAACTTCCAACAGTGGCTCAGACACAGACAGGTGGGTACAGTGAAAGACTGTCGTACTGGAACTGGAACTCACCTAACTGGATGAACTGAGGCTCGCTCTTCACCCCAGGTCCAGCCCCAGTGCTAGCGGCCACTTCCACACTGTACCGGATCCCAGGAACCAGGGAGGGAATAACCACAGAAAAGGTAGAACCATCTACCGTCTTGTTTATATGGTATCGAGTTTCATTGCCCAAACACCAAACCTGGAAGTACATAATGAAAATCAAATTTCCAAGATGATGCAAAGATCAACATAGGATGAAGACAGACTTTAGACCTTGACAGAGTTTAGATGCATCATGAAGCTCTCATACAAAGTTTCAAGTCATATTTTCCCAAGATGGAGCTCTGGGAAGACTTTTCTAGTCAAGCCCACTATTGGGAACAGCTCCACTACTGGAGTATTGGAAATAGTTACACTTTCTCAAATATTTTAAGGGATTACAGAAGGTAAGTCTACAAACTTTTGCTTGAAGATAATCATTCACATCATATCCCATGTCACTGGGTTTTTGTTCTTTTTTAAAAAAAATTTTAACAGCATGAGACTATTTGCCAGAAAAAAACAGGACCTTGCAGAAAATGGTACATATCCAGGTAAGGAATAACAATGTGGGTAACATCATTCAACATTTGTATGGTAGGTATGATGCCCAATGACTAGGCATCACAACAGAAAAGTAAGGAGGGAGCTGTGTGTCTAATGCTTCAACAGTTTCCTCAGATAGAATCAACAGTCACTTCACATTTCATATCAAACTCATGAAGAGGTGCTTTGAAAGAAGAGTAAGCTTTTGCATAATCCAAGCAGTTTGTATAAATAAGGTTATTAAAAATAAAACTACACTCCAGGAGTAAACAATATCCTAGACTTTTATTTGGCTTTTGGTACGTTGAACTATTATCAATGAGATAAATTAGCAATCTGGTATTATAGCTAAAGGAGAATATTAACTAGTCTTTTATAAGATACATGAGATCATAAAGAATAAATATACATACTTGAAGTGTAAGAAAAACATTCTATAATAAGAAAGTTATCATATGCCTCATTAACTTTGATAGTGATATTTGTGATAGGAAATTGTATTTGGATTTGGTTTCCATAAGAGAATAATCCATGCAGGAGTGAAGAACACTCTATATTCTTTATGATATCCTTGAGCAAAATGTAGGATTAGCTTCAAGTGGACTACTGTCCACACTGGAATAGGAAATGGGATTTTATATTAATCTAAAACACAAGCGTCCCCTATCACTTGGTCAATAACCTTTCATTTTGTTCTTTGAAAGTTAATATTATTTTAATATAGTTTGAATGTGTAATGTCACTGAATGGTCGGACACTATATCAGGATCTGACCATTTGGAAATAAAGACTCCTTTGTGAATTTTTTCCCCCCAATTACATTACACAGCTGAACTGAAGCCACAAACTGATTTTGTACCAGTCAATCAGGTTCTGAAAGGCATTTTATTATTTTAAATTGACCATGAAGTTAAGTGAAATCCACCCTTTCACATTTCTTGAGGAAAGAAATGAGTTTTGACTCTTAGGGGAAAATGCCTACATTATACAATTTTGCTTGAGAGCTGAGACATCACTTCATTTTAAATCCTTAAAAATCTTCTGTAACAGTCTATTTTTCCGGACTGAAACATAGCATCCTGTCACTCACCAGTATTGAAATAACCTTGAAACTTGTGAGAAAGCACTTAAAAGTATGGATATTTTTTACCTTCTAATAACTCAGGACCACTAGAAAAAAGCCTTATTTAAAATATCTTAAAACATCCACAGTGCATTGATGGTCATATTTTAAATATTTTTTTAAAGTAGCCCTATTTATGTACATAAATTTCATAAGATGTTTTCCAATTTGATTTGAAAAATAATTTCAAAATAAAATATTATGCCTAAAATTAAGCTTAGATTTTTTAAACTTTTTCTTTTGTTTCTTGAGTATCAGGGATTGAACTCAGGGGCACTTGACCACTGAGCCACATCCCCAGACCTATTTTGTATTTGATTTGGGGACAGAGTCTCACTGAGTTGCTTAGCACCTCACCATTGCTGAGGCTGGCTTTGAACTTATCCTCCTGTCTCAGCCTCCCGAGTCACTAAGAATATAGGCATGCACCACCGCGCCTGGCACAAGCTTAGTATTTTTTAGTTATCACACAAATAAATTTGCTACTCAAAATAATTTATGTACTTCATTTGGGCCTTAAGGATGCACATCAGAACTACTTAGAGGGATTTACCAAGATCACAGGCAAGGGACCTGTCAGATCAACTGAATCAGAACCTCTGAGGGTGGTGGCAATGCACCTGTACTGGAAAAATGATTTTACCAGTGATTCTGCTGTTGTCCTGTACTTAAAAATCCCTGACCTACACTAGCCAAGGTAAGTAAGTCCCATGTCCTGTCAATAAACACATATCAAAGCGTGTCTACCTTCTAACTTCAGTTATGAATCAGTAACTTCATATCACCTTCATGAAATCAGTCTCACATCGTAACCAAAGGTTTGAAATATTTACATACAGAAAATAATATACTCAGTATCATTACTTAATGATACTGACAAAATAACTATGACAATGATAACTAACAAAATAACTCCAACATCAGAGATATACAGATCGCTGTGCAGAGAAGTACATGTTTTATAGTTAAAATTCTTTTAGTATGTGGAATACTTATGTAAGCGTTGAAAACATACACAGAAAAAAGTACACATAACAAATTATACATGTATTTTCTATTGAGGTTTTCCTGTTGTGGTCTATCAATTATCCATTTTTGACAGCACATTAAGATCATCCAATGATACAGATTCATTAACAGGATAAGTTCAAAAACAATCTTTTAGCTAAATCTCATGTCTATATCTCAGTTTTTGACTCATCTTAGCATGCTTCAAAGTATTTGCTTAAAATTAAGCAAATACTTAATTAAGTACAAATTAAGACTGTCCATATTTATTGAAGAAAGCTGCTTATTTCAGAATCATTGGCTTAACTCACTTGATAATACACCACATATTTTAAAAACTTATACAAACATACAGAAATTGATAAAGGAATACTTTCTGAGACATAAAATTTTGTTCAGAAACTAAAACAAGATTTGTATAAGAACATGATTTCCACACACACTAAAACAGTTTTTCCAACTTTGTTCAAAGGTTCTAAAATTTCAAAGATGTTAGAAAATTAAATACATTTTTAGAAGTTAAAAAAAAACATTTTTGGTGGAATGTGATTCTTTCCATAGCCAATTCCATAGTGCAATAAAATTCTGGAAAATATGTTTAATCATTTTTCAGAGAGAAAAGTTATTACCATTTAAATTTGTTGATTTTGTGAAATTAGAAGGTTTTGTAAGTTTTATGACAATTTAGACTCTCTCTTGCAATTTTTTTTTTTTCAAATAACTTTTCTAGCAATGAAATTACTCCTCACCAATCAATACACAAGTAGGAAAGTAGTCTTTAAATAATTGTGCATGTTGGTAGTTGGACCAGCAGATGGCGCCAAATATCTATAAACAATTTATTTAGCCTGTGAGTGGAGGAGGGTGTCCCACAGTAAATTAGCATATGTGTATTACCTTATATTCTTGAACCATTCCATTTTGAGTGTCTTCTGGAGGTGGCTGCCAACTGACCAGAATTGCAGTTCCATTTCCATCATTCTTTGATACAGTTACACTTTGGGGTGGGGCACTCGGTGCTATTAAATTGTTTTGAAAAGTAGATTATTAAAGTGTGTTACAGAACATTAAAGCAGGTAATTGATATTTATTAATTAATAAAATGTTAATTGTGAATTAATGTGAGTAAACATTAAGGGTGAATTAATTAAAATTAATGTTTAAAATAAAAAGGAGTATATGGATTTTAAATTCAATATCTACATGATTCAAAGATGTAAGCCACTTAAGTCTTAATAGTCCAAAACTACTTCTTTTTCCTTGACCTTGCCAACCCATTGATAATGTGAATTTCCATAACCAAAGTTATATAGATTATCTCCATGAAACATGCCAGAACTTCTATTTGCACTGCTTTGTAACCCTTATCTCATATCTCCCCCCCAAACAAGAAAAGTATGAAAGATGAATGCTAATCACCCAGGATATTAACCATATCCCATCATTAATTGAGTAAGTAGCAAGGACATATTAGGAGAAATTGTTAATGTTTTTATAGAGTGTAGTTGTGACACTAAACTGTTTCCCTTTACATAAATAATAGTTTTAAATTTCTAGTTTGACTGGTTTGCCTAGAACTAAGGGATTTCCAGAGATATGAGGCAAAAGGACAGAATGATAACTCTGGAATGTCCCAGAAAACCAAGCTGTTACTCACCTTCTTTATAAATCATTAGTCAAAGTAACATTCAATAAATGGGTGGAAAGGTAGGCAAATTGAGAATGACTCCATCTTTTAATGTGGATTTTAGTTCTGAGTAAACATACCCTACCTATGTCACTAAGTAAAACAAGGGTCATATTTGCACCTTCACTGTGTGTTAGGCCACTAAGGTAGCAAGTCAACACTTACAGAATTTTGGTTTTTGTAGTTGTTCTGTTTAGACAACATTTCTTAACAAAGTATGCTTAATAATATCAAGACAGTTAAACAATGGATTCTACTGTCATGTATAACTAAAAAGAACCAATAAAATAAAAAAAGACAGTTAAACATTCAAGACACTCTTACCATTTTAACACTTCTAACTTAATAAAAGCCCAACAAATTTATTGCAGTGCACAGATATCATACACACTCCAAATACTTGCCTTCTTCTAAGGTTTTGGCAAACTTGATTTCGCTATCTGCTCCTTGAAATTCATTAAAAAAAGGGCGAGCCTTAATTTCATAATTGACTCCCTTTCTGAGATCAGGAATAACCACACTATTTTTGGTTGGAGTTCTCACTTCAAAAACTAACCACTCAGATTCACCATGGTTAGATCCAGATGGCCGATAGAGAATTTTATAGCCTTGAATATACTGAGACTGTTGGTCCACCTATTAAAATGACAAAAATAAAAATGCAATCATTCAGAGCTTTTAATTGCTTTGTTGTAAAATAATAAAAATTTAAGTGTGATGAAATACATTTTTTTCTGTCAGGATTCACCCTTTGTATTTCTAACTCACCCAAGTTAATACTTAAAAAATCCTTTATCTTTTGTAGGGTGATATTAATTTCTGTGCCTTATGAATAAATATGAAGCATCATGGCAGTTCTGAGATATATCATCTAGAGACACGTGAAGGTCAAGGGCATGTGTTTTACTACTTCCTGATTTTAAAAGCCTACTTAATACTACTTGGAAATATTTCTCAGATTTAAAAAAAATCATGTGATAATGGGCCTATTACAAGTTGCAAATTCATAGTTAATATTTTGTGGGTTTTTTTTTTTTGCTTGAGATGGGTAAAGTTCATTATTTCATTATATCAGGAAAAGAAATATACACAAATAAGGAGATCTTACTGATTAAAGTCAGTCCACAGCTACCATAACAAGTGACAGTTACATGTTACATGAGACAGTTATCATTGGCGTAGCAGTGAGCAACAAGTAGTTAAATAATATACATATTATGATCTTAGAGAAGTCACGCTCATTAAAACCAAGGTCAAATATTACAAGAGCAACTCACTGTCCAGTGCACTTCGATTGAGGAGGAAGAAAGGATGGTGGGGTTGTGGAGGTGCAGGACGACATTTCCCAGCTCTCTCTGGACCTGCTTGTGGTCCACCCCCTGACTTGTTGGTGGAACATCTGCAAGGATTCAAGAAGAGCCTGTCAGGCCCTGCACCATGCTACTGATTTGAAGCAAAGCAGCGTGAAACCGTCCTTTCATTCACAGCCACTCTCAGAAAAGAAGAATCATTGGGCCTAGGAAGCCAACCTGTGCTACAGAATAAAATCAGAACAACTTAACCTTTTCATCAGGATCAGAAGACTGGGGACATGCTGAGAAAGAGAGAGGAGGGGAAGAGAACAAGCTCAGGGCTGCAGAGAGCCCAAGGGCAGGAGGCAAAAAAGACAGTGGCAAAAAGTGAAGTGTAAGGGCTGCTCCCACCACATTGTGATCATGTTCATGCTGAGAGTGAGGCTAGTCGGTCCTCTCTGGGTCTGTAATGACCTTCCAGGAGAATCTCAACTAGGCCAGGAGGAGAAGAACCAGACCTTGAAGCACAGAGGCGGACAAGGAAAAGCAGAGAAACATGGGCAGCAGAAGCAAGCCCAGAAAGATGTCTAACAGCTACATTTTATTAAGATGGACCTGGTCCCTTCCCAGGCAGGGTGAATGACAGGGAAGTGGCAATAACATAGCACAAAGAAGCCACCATCGAGGTTGATAAAGTAAATCTGATTAGATCCATGAGCAAAGAGCACTTATTAACATCACCTTAATTGGTGATGGTGTAGGTTAGTTATTGTATCACAGTAAAGAATGCTTAATAAAGAGTTCTGGATCTCAAGACTCCAGAAGTTTAGCCATTTTTGCAGTAGCACTCTGTGATGTCATTTTAGAAATTTCATATTAGAAAGAAAAACTGAAAGTGATGTCTAAAGATGGAATTTTGAGATGCTTATGAATTGATTCTTTTTCTTAATTTTTTCTTGTTCTCCTCTTGAAAGAAATGTTTTTGTTTGTTTGTTTGTTTGCTTGTTTGTTTAATTCAGAAAGGCTTTTCCCAACATTCAAAATTGGACTGGCAGGAAACCTTGATACTGCTCTATCCAACAGCTTTACAGGTATTGAAATTCCCTCTATGCATTGTTCAGAACTCACTCACTGTTCACAATAACTGGCATTTTCTTATGGATACTGTCTATACTCTCTTTCATTCTGTGCATGTGTACATTTCCTTTAAATAACAGGATTCAAGAATATTTCAAGGACATGACCTGTGGATGTAGAATAGTAGCAACAGTGGTGACCACCACCCCATCCCAACAATAACCACCCCCACCCCCAGCTGCCAGCTTCTCAGCTCCTCTTCCTTGCATCATGCAGTCTTGCCCTTGGTGACAAGATGCTAACTCCAATGTGACACAGATCTGTCTACCTGAGTCCTGTACTGCAAACCTGTGCCCTGTTTCTGTGCATGTTTAACTTTTGGTTCCAGCACAGTCATTGGTGCCTCCACTTGGGGGAAGAATCTTTTGCAACCATATTTCCCAAATGGTTACAGAAACTATGCCTGCTCCCTTGGAAATCAATTTCCAACCAATCTTCCCTGAACTCTCTGCATGATTTCCTTCCCCTTACAGCTTACACATTTTGTAACCTCCTTCTTTTTTTTTTTTTTCCCCCAGATTCTTTCCAAGATTTCTACTATGACCATGATCCTCAGTTGGGTTGTAGAGTGTCTCAAAAGCAGTCTAAGAACTGAATAATGAAATATGCCTCCATTGTTTTCACTCTTCAGTCCTTTCCTGTGGCCTAGAGTTAGAAAAAGCATGTATCTTCCACATGGCAGTCTCCTAAAATATTAAGGAAAGGATGTCATGTTTCCTCTAACTTCTTTTTGGGGCTAATCATGTCAAGAGCATTGCATTTCTTCTTCTGTGATATGATCTTTGGCTGTTCATGCAGCCTCCCCCACTATGTTCTCCTCTTAAAAGTCCATCTGAAAATGGAGTGCTCCCAGCAAACAGATCACTCCCTTCCTGATCCTGACCAGTTCTGAGTGAAAGAGAGATGACTCCTTGATCTAGAAACAATTCTGCTAATCCCAGAAAAGACAACATTGGCTCTTTGGGCAGCTACATCACTCAGTGGTTGCAGATAGGTGTTTGAGTGGACTCCAAACACTAAGTTTGTACACCTCCCAGAACACCAACATGCATACACATCTATTCCTTTAAGCCTGGAGTTCTCAGTCTACCTTTTTATAGCTAATTTTTTACACCTCAGTTTAGTACCAGACTCTTTAATTTGCTCTATTAATTTCAATCATGTTAGTGCTGGCTCTTCATTCCAGTCTGTCAGGAGATATTTAATTCTGATTCTCTCACTTGGCTGACTGGCTATCTTTCTTGGTTTTATGATAGCTGCAAATTTTATGAACTTTATTTTTACTCTGGACACTGAAAGAAAAAAACAACTATGGCATAAATTTTTTAAAAATTGAATTCTATGCTCATATATATTGATTTATGTATTCTGTATGCTTATTGATTGTTGATTAATTTGTTCTGATAGAGATTAATTCAATCTGTGTTCAATCCCAAAGTGTGGGCTTATTTAGTTGCATCCCACAGGCAGAGACTGAAACTCAGAAGGACTGACTAACACCTCAATGTCGCATAGCTACAACACTGAAGAGCTGAGATGAAAATTTCTTTGATTTCAAAATAGTGTGCCTGTTTTCCTATATATCAGTTTACAGTTGACATACATTCACTTCCCTTAAATTGTTCCCCTAGCTATGCATATACAAAGGGAAGTTGATTAAAACTTTTCTTTTTAAAAAATTAATGTTCAGATAAAATATAAACTACCTTCTCACTTACAAAATGAGGGTATATATTACAAAACTGTTCACATGAATGCAAGATAGAATCAGATGAAGAAGTAGCAAGTCAATGCCCTTCGGTTAGAGTCCACTGGATAAAGACCCATGTACTGGGGATAAAAGTTTAAATTCATTTTACAGCTGTCATACTTTCTGCATTCTTTACAAATGCGTATCCAATATTGAAAACCTCAAACTGCCTCAGGGTGAGCTCCAAGTATATTAAAGCTCCTGATGAGGTGACTCATAATAGCAAATATAGGCATCTGGGTGTGTTGGATTCACACAGCCAGAGACAGACGTGGGCATGTTCTTTAGCTCAGCTTGCTTTCTCTTGAATTATGAGGCAGAGTCCTTCCAAAAAGATTGCTAATACACACACCAGAGAAGACAAAATGTGCAGACCCCTTCTGAACCAGGAGAAAAGTTGTTCCGGTCTTTCACCTTGCCCATAACTTGTTTCTTTTATCATAACTAATTGGCAATTTTTCCTTTGGAAATGTTAACTTAGGAGAGAGACCTGATTCCCCTCCATGTTGTATTTCTAATCATCACCCTTTAAGAATTATCTTTCCTTGCTAATATAAGAACAAGCATATTTTAACTGCAATGACATTAGGTTATAAGAAAGGTAAAGGTTGATTCAAATTATTTTTTTCAATGGAAGATTAGATTCTCTATCAGAACACTAAAATAATAAAATGAGCAAGAGAGTAAAAGGTAATAATAATTTGTCCATTGAATGATAAAAATAATTTCTATTCCTAAAAGATAAAAAGAATATCCAAAACTTAATCCAAGTGAACAAAATTTTGAGTTTTACACGTCTTAGAAACAGCTTTAAACATTTCTGTTTTTCCTTTCATCTATTTCTTCAACCTAGCTTTAACCAAAATGTAAGTGTTTTCCATGGAAGATTCTCATATATCACGGCTGACATAATTGACAATGAAAAACTAGTCAAACAGCATAATAACCAAAAATTTTCCCATGCTCTGTAGGAGGGTGACTGGTCAGAGGGATTAAGAACAAATTTCCCAATATCTCTTACATTTGTGAGATTTTGAAAAAGTACAACTTGATTAAGGTAGAAATCCTAAAAATTCACCCAGAAGGTAATGAGTCCTGAATTTAAACATAGTCTATTCAATATTAAATATAATTACCTTATAATTTAGATATTATATCCACATATATCTATATTTTAAAATCAAAAAATTGAATATAATACACAAATATTCATGTAATATTTTCCCCTTAAAGATTTGTGCTTTTATGAGAAACAGTTCTCTATGCGTTATCAACCTTATCTTCATATTCCCAAACCAGAAAATAATAAAGTGTGTGGACACTGTGCCTGTGTATTTAAAAAATTAGTTAAGCAATCTGAACAGACTGTAAATGTACAATCCTAGCATTTAGTACAAATGATGTGCCTGTACAATTACAACTCTAAGGATAAGTAGATGTCACCAGGTTAAGTAAATCAATATTTACCTTGTGTTTTCACTGGATCTGATATTTGGCTTGGATCACTAATTCCATATGCGTTAGCTGCCCTCACAAGGAAAAGGTAAATTGCATTAGGTTTGAGTCCTTTAATGGCAAATGTTTCTGTTTTCACATTCTCTGCTACGGTCTGCCAGCTGCTACCAGATGCATGGCTAAGGATAGATATACAAGTTAGAACATGTGTATTAAATGGGTAAATTAAAAACAAAATAAAACAAAAACAAAAACAAAAACAAAAAAAAACAGGAAACATCCTCTTCACTCTACCTGAAGGCTTCTATAATGTAAGATGTTGGAGTTGCTCCTGAATTCAGATTTGGTTGCCATGATAAAGTGACTGTATTTTTGCTGACATCTGTGACTTCAGGTTTTGAAGGGGCACTAGGGATTAAATTTGGATCAGTGGGTCTTGGAGGTTGAACTGGAACTCCAAATTCTAACAAGTGGGAAAGAGATAAAAGGAAGTTGGTTATATATATACAGAGGAGTATATACATGTGGATGACTTATCCACACATATACTCAGGGACAGGACGTTTACTTCACCAGTTTACCATAAAGTAAACAACTAACTTCATTTCCAGCTTCTTTGTAAGGCAAAAATAATCATTTACCTTGGACTTCGATGTAAGCACTCCATGTGGCCTCACCACTGGGGGTCGATGCAGTGCAGGTGTACCGACCAGTGTCACCCAGCTGCAGAGGCAGACAGAAGATAAATATTTGCAACAATCAAGAGCTTACTGGGCTGGAAAAGCAATTACAGGTTTGTATATGGTCCATGAATATGGATAACTGCATTAGAATTCGCTATGCAGGAACGTTCCCTTAATTGAATATATTTTTATTGAATACAAAGCAAAACATTATATGAAGACAGAGGGAAAAAAACGTTATATGATTGTTCTCATTGTATAATAAAATATAATATTAATTACATTAACTAAAAATTTATAATTGACATTATTATTAGTGCCAGGGACAATAAATAGTTGCTACGGTATATAAATCTTCAAAATCAAAGAGCTAATCTTTATGGCTAGATTATATCTTTATATTTAATAAGTCACCAAATAAGACTTATTTCACACTAATTCAGAGTAATACCTATATGGATATATGAGATAAACAGATGTAGAAAAAGAATAGGCATGAAAGGTTTTCTTATAATTTTTTAAAGTAATCGTTCTTTTTTTTTTTCCTATTATTTTAAAATGAAAGCTTAAGGCAGTCTGAGAAGTATGAAGCCAAATTCTTGCTGGAATGAACATTCTCTCTCCCTTCTGAAGATGGAATGCCAAAAAACAAACACAGTCCACACATTCAATTTTAAAATCATTAGCAGCCCAATAAATCTCTATACTTCTGCTCCCTCTAATAACTCTATCTTCAAGTAACATTTGATAAAACAAGACTGCTGTCGTCTTGCTCTGGCTATTGCAATAACAAAGTCACAACACTTGTAACAAAAAAGCACAACATATTAACTTCTGTGGCATACAAAAATGAACTGTGATGCTGATCCAAAACTCCAAAGATGCCACCCACAATAAGTAATAAAGCTATTGAAATTTATGTTTACTGCTGTCAAAACTAACTCTTTCACATGCCTCAGGAGCTTGCCTGATCTTGACCTAAAAAGAAAAAGAAAAATCAAAACAAATAACACAGTCCTGAATGATCAGGTATGGGATGTGATGCCCCAGGAAGGTAAATCCCTAAATTGTACCCACAAACCTGTGGGCTTTCAATCATTGAACATTCTGATTTGGAATGCTTAGTCAGTGTGTGCATTGCCTTATAGCTTCCTTTGCATGTACAGTGCTCTGGAATTGCAAAATGTGGAACCAAATACTCAAAATAGGAGAACTGTTCAAGTACACTGCACATAAAATGGTACTGGGATATAACTTAGAAAATACATTATGAAATGATTGCATCGTACCACTATTTGGAAGGTAATTTTTTTCCCCACAAACTCCCATCTACTTTCCTCAATAGGTAAGCTATTTTTTATCCTCCTCCATAAAACATAAAATTACTTTCCCTGGGTTAAATTATGAGTCAAATCATCTCAAGGGCACACAGTAAAATGCCTAAAAAACATAAAGCACCAAATAAAAAATATATTCATACTTCCAGTCAGTATTTCAATAATGCTTATAGATCTCAACACTTGTTTCTGGAGACAAGAACAAAGTGGAACAAAACAGGAAGTCCAGGTGTCATTGGAAGTTACCTTTGCATATCGGATCTGCAGCACTCCTGTCTCCAGCTGTTTGATTCGAGAATCTTGGGTTGAAACAAGGATTCCATCCTTTCTCCACAGAATTGTGGGCACTGGACTGCCTGTGGCCACACAGCTGAGGACTAAAGTACCATCCACAGCTACAGTCTGATTCACAGGACCTTGTCGAATGACGGGGGGAGGCCGGTCTGCAATCACTGCCAGAAGAAACAACAGGAAATAGATTTCTGCAACTGGAAGCAATTTTCTAATCATCCAAGCAATAGCAGTTGCTGTAGGCTTTGAAAAGAACTGAAGATAATTAAACAAATAATTAAAGTAGGAGACATGCATTATTCAGGATGCATTTATATGATGCACTGATGCAGAATATTAAGATGAGATACAATGTCCTCCTTTCAAATGACCAACCACTGACAGAGCTTGCTGCATTATCAAGGAACCTATTTATGAGTTCAAGAACTAAATAAGGATTGTGGATGGTGAAGGAGATAAGTAGTAGTGCAAGTGGAATACTGTAAACATATACAAACACAACACAAAACCAAATAAAAACATTTATCCCAAGGAAACACCCGAGACAAATTTTAATGAATGAAAGCTAATCTGACATTTCAAAACTGTTTGGTGTTCAACAACAACAACAACTAAATGATGGTAGCAGGCCAGCATATGGATTTAAAAAGTTGCTTTGGACTTTCATTTACACATCAATAGGCTCAAACTCCCTGTGTCTGTTTATCTTGGGATTTTTTTTATGAAAATATAAATGGGTGAAAATTATCCAACTATAACAAATTCAAAGAAACTGGAAAATTGCCCAAATACATTGTTGGTTGACTGATCCAAAGATAACCCATGATGATATCCAAACTTGGCAGATATCATACTCCCATATTGGAATGATCAGGAATGGCAAAAGCACTTATGACCATTCTGTTACTTCATAATAGAGTTAATGTATGACGAAAAGTAACAATGAGAAGCACTTTTATTATATGTAGATAAAAATATTCTTATTATATAAAAATTCTACAACCTGAAAACTTTGCTGAGATCAAGTCATTCTTTTAGGGAAAATCTAAAACAAGTATTGGGAAATGAAAACAAATCCTGATTTAGGCAATTAATGTCACACCATAGATTTGTTAAATAAATAAAATAAAATTTCAGAAAAATTTTAAACTATCAAGCTTTAAAATTCTGGAAACTAGTTAGAGTGAAAGAAAAAAAGATACAAATATTCAAAAGAAAACTCTGAAGAAGTTGCCTGATTAAAGGAAGACAGTTGCCAGAGTAACTAATTTTGGATGCGAAAGTTCACAAATCTGGATATGTCATTTTCAGAGTTTTATGCACCAAAGATTTTCACAAGCTAGAGTCACACTTCAATTTGTTCCTCATTTATCATGCAATAATTATTAATTTTGTGCATTCAATTTTTTTTAAAAGAAAGCAATGGCGTGAAATCAGCAACTGTGCACTTTCACTCTACTCTTCAAATTATCTTCTATGCCATGACGGGTGTGAAATTTGCTAATTCCACAAGGTGTGTAAGAAGGCCAGATTTTAAAACTTGGCAAGAGCATTTAAGATACTACATGGTTGAAAAATGTAAACCAGTAGTTCCATTGGTTAGAATTTTTAATCACTTCCACGCTATCTGTAGAGGGTTGCTAATAACAAATTAGAAATCCCTCTTGATATGTAAGATTAAAAAAGGGAAAATATTTCACTGCAATGGAGTTTTGTAAGACTGCCTGTATTCCTTTTACTATAATAAAATGCATATTCCTATAAGAATGAATGAACATGTATTTTCAGACATTAATTAGTAACAGAGTGCTTCTTTATAATTGATTTTAATTAATTCCAGTGAAGGTGTGGTTACGTTTGACACACATAATATATAGAAGCAATAAGACACCTAGAATTTACTCAATTTCCTATATGAATAGTCCTTGGTTATTTGCATCATATTTAGCATCACCCATACCTCCTCATTTCATTCCAACCCAGTTTACTGGTGCAGTTTCTCTGTCATCTATTTCTGCATGATTTCCACTGGGTAGTTCAGAAAAATAAAGCAAGAAAAGGATCAGCTCTATCATCTGTCAAATGACTTTGGACAAGTTCTTTAAATTCTCTAAGCCTCAGTTGTTTTTTTTTTTTTAACATGTAAAATGAAGATAATAGTATTTGTTCTTAATAGCTCAAGGGATTGCTATGGAGATTTAGATGTAATAACAGATGTAATAACAATTGGCTAATTACAAAAGACCAAGCATTTATATATATTTGTCCTTTTCTATAAAAACTAATATGTAAATCACAGCAGAAAGATTTAATAGTTCATTAAGGCAATTCATGTTTTTAGGTATAGAAAATAAAATAATAAACTTCAATAAAATACCAATGACATGTTTAAACTTATGAATGCCTACATAGTACATTTATAAGTTAAACCTAGAATATAAGAGACAAATTTCAAATTAGGATTTAATATCCCATATGGGAATTATTAGAATTCAATATCAGGAAATAACAATAGTAAGGCAGAATACAACATTTAGTGTTGGAGTGAACTATCTACTAGAGATGAATCCCTAAGTCACAAAGTTAGTTTTTTTTTTTTAAATAAAAGTTCTATGCATGTCTAATCTCAAAAATACAAGCCATTTGTGATAGTGTCACGTTGGTTGCACTCAGAAGTCTTTGTTTTTCATTATAATTATAGATGCTTTAGAATATTTTAGCATAGTTTTTCTTTTGGCCAAGGATACCCATAAAGCCAAAACCTTGTCCCAGAGCTGCAGAGTGGCAGACTGGGCAGGCTGAAGCTCAGGCAGCAAGCAAGGGCCTGGCCTCCCTGAGTCTGCCATTTGGACTCCAAGGTGGGCCAGAGGCACCGCAGCCCAGTGCCAAGGCTAGCCAAGTGAGCCAACCTGTCACCTTGAGGCACCTGCTCTGCCCACAGCAGATATACGCTTCACATAATACTTCAGATCTGGACTCCCAAAGCAGGCAAGATCCACTGACCTCAACTTCCTGGGAAGTTGGGATTACAGGCAAACAAGAAGAAAACAGGAGTAAGGAAGACCTGAATGGAAGTTCAGGCTCAAGGATGAACCAATAGCATTAGTTCTTTTCCAAACCCTAATTAGCAAAAGTGGGAACCAAAATGCTTACCCACATGCTATATAAACCCCTAGACCAGCATAGTCAGAAGGCAACCCTTATTGGGTCGCCCCTGTCCTGTGGGAGTTCTATCTCTTCTTTACACGTGAATAAATTGTAGTCTTAGACTCACTCATCCACCTGTGTGAATTTCATTTTTTAAATTCCTGACATGAGAACTCAAAAAGAAGAAATTGACGGTAAGCTGCTGAGGTCTGCTGCAACACTGGAGGCCAAAGCCATCATTAAGACCTGTGAACCTTTCTAGCTGCAGAGGTCTGTAGCTTACTGATACCCCACCTGCCAGCAGAAGCAGAGAAACTCGGGTTTCATCTATATACAAGTTTCTTTTCAAAGCTGCAGTTATAAATGTGTGTGCACATTCCTACAGTCAGATATACATATATGCACACACTCTATGATCTACCTTTTTTTTTTTCTTTTTTTTTTTGGCACCAGAGATTGAACCCAGGGGCACTCCACCACTGAGCCACATCCCCAGCCCTATTTTGTATTTTATTTTATTTTATTTTATTTTATTTTAAGGTCTCACTGAGTTGCTTGGGGCCTCGCTAAGTTGCTGAAGCTGGCTTTGAACTTGTGATCCTCCTGCCTCAGCCTCCCAAGTGCTGGGATTATAGGCATGTGCCACCGCGCCCGGCTACCTTTTCTATATTATGTAGTTTTTGCAATAGTAATTTAGTGGCTGTAATCCACATAGCATGCTGAGAAAACATTTTAAATAATTCTAAATTTTTGGAGCCAGCACATGTATAATATGTATCATAGAGAGGAGCAAAAATTTGAGTTTTTGACTGAGACAATTCTAATTTTGAACTCTTACTTAACTAAAGGCTAGCTAGCTGTTCCATTATGTGTTTCTTCCAAACACCCAAAAAGTATCTATTGAGCATGTACCATGTGTTAGTCCAAGGATGGACAGTGGATGTGTATTCAATCTGACTACAAAGTACCAATCTCATGAAATTTAGAATTTAATGAATACAGCAAAACAAATAGAAGACAGGAAGTATGGACACAATCTGTGCTCAAATGCAGAGGTAGGGGTATAAAAATTAATTTATTGAGGAGTAAGAGAATGCTTCTCAAAGGAAGTAAAATTTCAAGTTAGTGGAAATAATGTGCAGAAGTCTCAACAGAAACGAAAAAGCAGAGCAAGCATAATATAATTAAGGAAGTAAGCAATACATTATTCAGAGCTAAGCCTGCAGGGTATGTTCATGATTTGTCAAGCACATTTAAAGACCATAAACTTTATTCTGTGAGCACTAGGCAATCAAATAATGAAAATCTGTGTTCTAAAAGATGTCCTCCACAATTTCTTGAAATTGAAGAGTATCTACAAAAAGTCTAGTAAACATTATACATGCTGGTCCATTATTAAATTCTTTCCCTTGGAAGTTAGGATCATGACAAATGCATTAACCATCACCAATTCTATTCACTGTACTGAAGGTCATATAGGATAAGACAAGGAAGGCACAGGTGGTACCACATTGAGAAAGAAGTGAAAGTGTCTTTATCTGAAGTTGACAGATGTTGTACATAAAAATTTCAGAATAACCTATGTAAAATATTTTCAGAAATAATGTGTGAATTTAGAAAAGGTACTGGACACAAGGTCAGTATACAAAAGTCAGTTGTACAATTAGGCAATTTCTTCAAACAATTCAATGATGAAACTTTAAAAACACACTGATGAAACTTAAAACATACATATATAATCACATCAAAAATCATAAAATACCTTAAATATAACACTACTAAATTATATGCAAGGCCTCTATCCAGGAAATTCTAAAATGGTACTAAGAGAAACTTTGCAAAATCTAAACAAATTGAAAGGCATATGTGGGATATATACTATGTATTTGAATTGAAAGCATCATATTGCTAAGAAACTTACTCTCCTGAAATTATCCAATAATTTAAATTGAATCTAAGTTGTTTATGGTTAATATGCATGGAATTTTCACAAGTTGATTTTTAATTTTAGAAGGAATGTAGAGGATCTCCAACAATAAGGCTAAAATAATGAAAATAAAGTTTGAGACTAACACCACCAGTCTTTAAGACTTACTACAAAGCTACAATAAGTAAGACCAAACGTAATGACATGAATAGATCACTGGACCAGAGTAGAGAGATTGGAAAGCATCCACTAACCTATGTTCATTTGAATTATGATAGAATGTCACTGGAGTTAGGGAAAGAACAGTCTTTTCAAAAAATGATGAAGGAACAATTAGATTTCATATGAGGGAAATTAAAAATCATTGATCCCTGACTCACACCATACACAAAAATTAATTTGGATGGATCAAAACTTGAATCTCAAAGGAATCCATAATAAAGTTCCTGAAACAGACTATTTGTATCCTTAGGAAAGAACAGGACAACTAAAAGTACTAATAATAAAAGAAAAATAATTAATGTTCATTGATCCTTATAAGATTAATTACCTAATCCTTAAAATAACCATTAAGAAAAAGGGAAGAAATAATTACAATGCATATATCTTAAAAAGAAATGTATTTAAATTAGATGAGAAAATTAAAAGGAATTGCTACTATATATATATTAGTACATATGTCCACCAAAAAGCAAACCAAGATAATTAAGTGCATGTGTCCATCAATAGACTATA
Source organism: Glaucomys volans (assembly GCA_020662805.1). Taxonomy (NCBI): domain Eukaryota; kingdom Metazoa; phylum Chordata; class Mammalia; order Rodentia; family Sciuridae; genus Glaucomys; species Glaucomys volans. The sequence continues at coordinate 186,864 of JAJEJO010004229.1, forward strand.
TAAGAATATTTAGTTTCACTAATTAAAACCCCAAACTGAAAACAATCTATCAGTAAGAGATCATAGAAATAAGTTGTGGGCTGTTTATGCAATGGAATACTACATGGCACTAAAAAGTGAATGAACTACTGTTATATACATGGATGAATTTCACTGAAATTATTTTGAACCAAAAACGTTATAACACAGGAGATTATATACTTCATGATTTCACTTAGTTGAGTTTCCAGAATAGGCAAAACTGATCAATGATGATGAAAGTCTGAAAAGTCATTATCTCTGCAGAGAGAGGCTCACTGACTAATAATGGAAGTCTTCTATGGTCCTGGAAATGCTCCATATCTTGATCTGAGTGGTCATTATGTGAATGAATTAATCATACTGTATGTGCTTACTTGACTTACTCTACAGTATGCATATTATACTTCCATTTATATAATTTGGAAGAAAAGAGTGGTGTAGGGAAAAAGTTTCAGTAACAATATGGAAATGTAATTTGGGAGTGTGAAAAAACAAGAAAGGATGGAAATAGTAGGTTATTGCAGTTTCAGATAGGTGATTAGGACTGGGGTTTAATAGTGATAAAATCAACCTGATGGATTTGAAAGACTATTGAATGGTTACAGTGATAAGGAAGGATGAGTGTTAAAGATGACTTCTCAGTTTCTAATTAAAGAAGGAACTGTTACTATATAGAATATTTAAATCATTGAAGTAAAAAAACAATAAAGTAAACTGAATGCACAGAGCAAATATCTTTTATTATCTTCTTTCACTCCTGTTTCATCACCATCTTTGAAAGACATGTTTCTTTTTTAACATGTTCCTTCATCTATTGTCTAGAATTAAGGGTGAAAAATAATTTCAATTGCTCTCATAAATTTAGTTTTAGAAGCAAAAAACTTCTTACCTGTATTATGCTTTCAGTTCTATTTTTAATTTGGAAGGATTTCCCGATTACACATAGACTATGAATATTGGGGTATGTTCCACAGGCTTCCAAAGTTTTTGCAAAGCCACTTGTATTTATCTCATATATTTACAGCTATTTGTCTTTTATAGAAATAAATGTGTATACATATATATTTCATAAACTTATGGGTATTTTTTCCTCCATCTTCCAAATTATCACTATTCTCTTATAATTTGGAGATAATTCTCTATTAGCCATATCTTTGTATTTGGTGTTAATTCATCATGTTCAGAGAAGTTAATTGACAGAATAATATCATTTATTAAAAAAACAACTGGTTCACTATCACACTTTCATAGGTTGTGAATTTATGACCAATTCATCTTATTACCTTAATTTGGAGGAAAGAGAATAATCAGTAATTTACACAAAGATTACAAAATAACTTTTAGGTTTTCAAAACATGAAAACATTCCTATATACAACTGTAAACTTCTTCTTGGAAAATTATTATGCTTTTATGGATCTAACTTGATACTAGATATTAGTTCATTTAAAGTAAAATTTTTGAACTTATTATTTCATCAATACACACTTAAGTTTTACCTTTAAATAACTGTAAAAAAGATTGAAAAAAAAATAAATCTACTGACATTCTCTCTAGATCCTAGGACAAATTGAATGTTTAAGAATAAGTGTTTCACATTACCATCAGTAACTTCCAAATATGCTTTTGTGATGATGCTTCCAGCAACATTCAAAGTCTGGCAGATATAATAACCAACATCAGATCTCTGAACATTAGTAATAGTGAGGTCACCAGTCTGGGAGACAGAAAACCGGCTGGATGATTGTGGTGGCTGGTATGAGAAAAGCAGATTCTAAAGCCAGAATTTGGGAGGAAAGAACAAAAATAGGTTAAATGCTAGATCCCAATGTTTTGGCAATGTTTGTACATATAACATGAATATGTTTAAATACCTACACATACATGCAAAAATAAACTCAATATTCTTTCATCACACACCCACATATAGAGATGTGCACATGTATAAACATCATTAAACACACATGGAATTTAATAATGCAGCCCTAAATAGGATCATATAAAATTTTACATAAATCTCAATATTGACATAATGTTTGATAACTATTAGTTTTGAAACAACACTAGATGGGATGGTTTTGAAAAAATACAAGGCTATTAGGTATCATCAGAATAAAAGATTTTATACATTTAAGAACACTATAACAAAATCCTTCATTCACATTTTGCTACTAGGAAAACCCTAAGACCTTTATATAACAGAATAACAGTATATAACAGAATTATAATTTTTATTCTTTCCTATAAATTATGATTGAGTATACCATTTTGGCACCATGACCAGTATCTCTTTAGCTGCCCACTATAAATGTTCAGGAACCTTAACAGTTACATATCCAGATTTTCATAGTAAAGGGTAAGGATTTGCCAGGCACAGCAGTGCACGCCTGTAATCCCAGTGGCTGAGGCAGGAAGACTGCAAATTCAAAGCCAGCATTAGTAATTTAGCAAGGCCCTGAGGAACTGAGAGGGAGATACCTCTCAATAAGAAAGGGGGAGGGGCTGCGGAGTGGCTCAGTGATTGAGTGCCCCTGGATTATTTACTAAATAAATAAATAATAAAAATAATAAATAATAAAAGGTAAGATTTTCTAGGATGAATTTCTTTGAAATGTCTATATTGCTTTTAATCAAAAGATCATGCTTCTTAAAGTGTACATTTCATTCACAATAATGAACCATCCTCATTTAGGTTCATGATATAAAGAATATCAACTTTTCTTCTAATCAAATAAAGTTGCCTGTTTTAAAGAATTTTGGTGTTTTTTAGTATACATTTTCATTAAGGCTAAATTAGCGTTCCATAGATACACGTGTAATGACATAATTTTTAGAAAATAAATGACTTATATCATTAAATCAAACCAAACTTTTTTGGAAGTTTAATCTGGGGTTTAAATAAGTGAATCTCTATATATTACTCTATTAAGAAAAACTTCTAGTGGATTCACTATTTTTACTATACAGATTTTCTTCTATAATCCACTTCTAATTTCTCCTGCTGTATTAACATATATTGTTCTATTTTGTCTTTAACTTGCTATTAGTAAATTTAGTCCTTGGAAGTCAAATGGAGTATCCTAGAATCCAGCGTAACAGTGGGACAAAAATGATAGCTTATATACCATAAGTCAGTATTTGTCTATCAAAGTAAAAACAAAAGTGAACTTGAATCCATTTTCCATAAAAGATTATTGCATTCCATCAGTAAACTACTTGCTTGTTATTTATAAGAGTATATTTCAAGCAAGACCATGAAACAAAACACCTGAGATTGATTCAAGCAAAAATAAAAATTACAGTCAGGAATAACTGTATTAAAAATGAATGAGAATCAGTTTTTTACAAGCATCAAAAATAAGTGAAGGAAAAGGTTTTGCTTTACTGAGGAAGGGAAGTCATTAAGAGATGAGATAAAAAGATAATTTAAATTACTTTAATATTTCTTCTTTATTAAACTAAAGCCCAAGAGTCAGTTTTTTAAAGTATAGATTTCTATATTCTAGGATGGTTAGAAAATTCTGGATTATAAAATGTTTAGAAGATAGGATTAATGGCAAATGGTGATCAGATCTGAGAGTTTAAAAGAATATATTGAACTATAATTAAAATGACATCAATGTTATCTAATCATTCCAGATGTGGAACACCAATAAAAATTTAAATATAGTAATATGTAATTATGTAAAATATAATATAAAATGCAATAATATTAATAATATGATTAATATTAGTATTAGTTAATATAATGATATATATGTTATAGATTATGATTTACAACCTATTTTAATTCATCTGTGACAATTTTGTCAAAATATTCATGGACTTGAAAACTTATAACTTCATTTTTAAAGAAAATTCCATGTATTTGGAGGATTCAGAAGACACATTACCAATGCTTTCAAGAAAAAAATCACACTGTTTTAAATGTATGCAAATCTCTTAATGTAAAATTCTAGATACCTGAAAATTGAAATTGTAATTCAATTATGTTGAGTAGTTTTTTTTTTTTAATGTTGAAGTAGAAATAAAACTAACTTATACGATACAACAGTGACTTTGTGTACCACCCTGTGTACCAAAAGGAAGCAGGCCAAACTGCTTTGAGTGAAAGTAAGGCAAGGAAAACAAGCGTGCCTCCTCTCATTCTGAGAGAAACCAGGTTCTGGATTCTCTTGATGGAAGGAAGAGCTGGATAATTATATCAAACATTGGTTTTTCTTCTCATAGATCTGGCACCCATTTCTACTGATTTAAAAAACAAACAAACTAGTTAAAGGTTGTACCTGACTCCCTTCTCGCCTCCAAAAAATAGCTGGTTGAGGGTTTCCAGTTGCTTCACACTGAAAAGTGACAGTTCGTCCCAAGGCAACAACCTGGTCACGAGGTTTCACTACAAAATGTGGAGGTTCTAAAGGAGATGAAAAAATTACATTGACTCAAAAGCATGCAGTTATGATCCAAATTGAGGCAGTTTCCTGACAACCCAAGTGCTGCCTTTATTTCATAGAACACCTATGTACACTAGTAATAACAGAGCAATTTTCACCCTTAATTTCAAGTTAAACTGTTAAGTGCATATTGATAGAATGAAACAGAGTGGTATTGTGAAGAGCATTTTTATGACTTGACCTCCTAAGATCAACCTTCAAATTTAAAAGATTTCTTGAGCTACAATTTGACCCTTTACCTTCAAAGAATACCTGAAATATGTATGAATAAATATTATCTTTTCTCATTTAGAGGTGCTTAAAGGTGAATGAACTTTAATCATATACATGAGGACTTTCTGATGCAGTCAGGTCCTAAAAGTACTTTAATTTAACTCAAAAGCTCCTGAAATGCTACCATGCAAATTATAACCATTTAAAATCTTCAGTCCAATTACTTGAATAGAAATGAATTTAAAGCAATAGTGCAGTCAAATGCTTCCTTCATTTACATAGGCAAGGGCATGTTCAAACAGAATATATATGGAAATGAGGGCAAATTTGAAACATCTGCTCATCCTGACATTATAAATACTGCCAGCTTTGTCCAAACTGTTTGATTTATACAGACTTAAATGGCCACTTCATTCAGCAGTAAATAGAGTGTCAGAAATTTGTGTCAGTTACATCGGGCGCAATGGCAGCTGGAAACATTAGGTGTGCTGACCTAGCAATTCCATCCCCTCCACTCATAAAAAAGCTTGTTTTGGGGCTGAGTTTTGTGGACAGAAAAATATGCACTGAATCTAAGTCCTTTTACCTACTGTTTACACTTTCCCAATGCATTTCTTATCAGCTGCCTGAAACACCTAATTATTCTTCTCTCCTGTCTCAGTTCATAGGGAACAAATGTTTCAAGCCAGACATCTAGCAGTTTATATGGGACAGGAATCTTTTAATCCACTTTTTAAGGCTTTTTCATTATTTCTAAAGCTTTCTTTATAAGTATTTTCAGGTACTTATGTCAGTCACTTAAGGTAACTCCCCAAAGTAAATATGAATCAAAAATTATATTCAGATTAGATGGCAAATGTCACCATTCTGCTGACAAAAGTAGGACTTCTTTGTTACTAAAAGTCAGTATTCAGTAGGATTCCTTCTCTTGCTTAATATTTCCTGGTCACCTGCACCAATGTACATATATGTATACTATATATTATATAATACTTATGCATTTACCAAAAAATAGTTGACATGCCCTTTATTCAGGGTACTTAAATAGATAGGTCATAAAGAAACACATTATTTATAAATATATTTAAAATATAAAATTCCTTAGAAAGGAAATGTAAAATGACTTGTCTGAGATTGTATTATGGCAAAACTAAAGAAAGTTATTAGAGCTCCTAACTTCTAGATGAGTGTGCTTTCTTCTACGCTTTTTTTTTTTTAGAAAATTGAGGTTTAGTAGAAATTATACCATTTGACTAGAAAATTATAGGAGACCTGAAAAATCAGGTCAAATGCTTTCAAATGTTCTCTAACTTATAGGGAAGAAAATACAAAGTTAGGAGACACAGTTTAAGTTCAATTTGGTAATGTTGAAGTTCTAGCTTATAATTTTTTTAAACTGTGATTGTAATTGAGTGGTTTACTCATGAATTTAACAAACACTATCATTACCCAGGTATAATAATAGGCATGTGCATCATCGTTCCGGGATTTTCCTCCAGTACAAATCCATACAGGAGCATTCTATTCCTTACTTAGGGTCAAAATAATTGACACAGAAATCAGACCAAGAAATTGAAAGGACTGAATGGATAATAAACTAAATCCAGACTAGAGTTTGGTGTCCTTCAATGAAAAAAAAAAAAAGCCAAGTGATTAATCAGATGAGTGGGAGAATATGACTTTCCAATACGAAGGGAATTTGAGTAGGAAAATATAAATGTTCAAACCACTTAGTCAAGCAAAAGCTTCGGGTGGTCTCTTTCCCAAATCTCAGGAGCATGTCTAAGAATGTGTGCCAGAATCTGTGTTTCTTTTATAAAATGCCAGCTCTCCTCAAACCTCAAAGACTTGGTCGGGAACAAGGCACACAAACCCTCATGCTAACTACATTTATCCTGAAGCGATCCTTCTACACAGGATATTTGCCTGGAAATGAATTTACTATGTTTTGTAGGCAGATCCTCAAGCCAACATCAACAGTGACATCAGCCACAAGACATGTCTTAGAAATAAAACTTTCAAAAATCCTCTCCAGCCAGCCTCAGCAACATACAGGGCATTTCAGTTACTCAGCAGGTTGATGAAGGAGAAATGACTGGAGCCCAGGAGTTCAAGCCCAGCCTGGGAAAGGTAGCAAAACCCTATCTCTGAAAAACAAAAAATACTAAAATCCTCTACTTGCGCATCAGACATCAGATGTAGCTGTATCTCTAAGAAAAAAAATTGATGGACTAAATTTGCTTCTGTTTATCAATCTATCGTGGTTACCTATCTAACTAGACTGAAGCCATTAATCATATGTATCTACTTGATGTTAATGAGGATATACTGGAGTTTTAAACTTGCTATAATCAAATATACATGATCATACCAATGTCATATATGTTCGGTATTGAAAATTTGAAAAATTGGACAAAGAGGAAAAACAGAAAAGCTACTCATAATTCTACCATGCAAACTGGATCATATGGCTTTAAAATATTCTCCTATAAAATATCATTTTAATGATTCTATAATAACCAATTTACAAACTACCTTAAATTATTTAACTACTCAGATTCTTCTCATTTTCACTTTTAAAGACAGTGATAAGATTAACACCCTTCTTCCTAATCTATTCAAGATTATTTCCTAGAGGTAAAACTACAGGATCTGAAAATATTCAAAGATCTAGAGCACATTAAAAAATAGCTCAATTGTACTCAGGAATATTTTTTATCAACTGAGATTTTCACTAACAGCACAAAAACTGCCTTTTCTCCCAAATTTTACCAACACTGAACATTAGTTAACATCATTGCCAAACTAAGAAGAGACTCTCCTCTTAATTAACATTTTTACCTTTATGAGTTTAAACATTTTTCTTCATATTACGTTGTCAAAGATATCCTATTTTCTTTGTATATTATATTCATATGTTTGTTTATATTTTCGTTTTGATTTCTAAGAACTATTTGTAAGATAAAACTTTTCATATCAGTTATGAAAATATTTTTCCTTTTTATTAATACTAATTTGTTTAGGTAATATTTTCATTATTGTATCAATAAAATTATATAATGGTATTATGTAATATACCATTATATATATAATATTAATATATAAATATTCAATTCCATTTTCATCCTATGCTTTGCCTTTATTATTTTTATGTTTAAATTTTGATCCATCTGTAATTTTATATTTATGGTATTATAAACAAAGCTATTTTTTCACAAATAGCCAGTGACTGCATCTCAATTATATCTGTATTTATATGGTATGTCATTTTAGTAATATTTGTGTCAATTTTTAACTTAGACAATAGTGAGAGAGAACCTTTTAGGGTGAAAATTATCCTCTGATATATCCTTTAGCATAGCATACTTATATAAAATTCTCTAAAAATGGTGTTCTAGGAAGTTTAAAGAATAAAAGGGCTTTCTCCCTAGGTAAGTGCTTAGAAACATGAGAGCTCTTTATTTATAGAGGGACAAATGTTTATTAAAATACATTTTGATAAACTGTGGACATAGCATGCAGTTATTTCATATAAAATGAAATGAATCTGACACAGAAATGAAAATGAAAGCAAGAAAGCTTGGAGTCAAGGCTATTTGCCCACAGAACTTCAATTGACTATGATTCAATTAGGGCTATAAAAACCCAGACAGACATGAATTCATAAACATTTTGAAAGAAAAAAAAAAACTCAAATTATTCTCTGGACATATATTTTTATTTGTCTGCTTGCTTAATCTTGTAAGATGTCAACTGAAATAGTACTTAACCAATCAATCCTATTACTTATTCCATCACTTATATAAAGAGAGAAGAAATTAAAGGATGCAGATCATACATGATTTAATAAGACATAAAGTTAGCAACCCCATTACCTTTACTCTTTGCCAGTTACCCATACTTCCTGCAGACTTTATTCTGTGCAGACTGTCTTTGTGGCCAAGGACAAGTGAAACATGGAGGCTGATTGGTTGAAGGACATGGAAGGGTATGGATGGAAAGGGGAAGAGAAGTTCCAGTCACAGTGACACGGTGATTAGAAGATGGCGAATAAAATGTCAACTTACCAGACCCAACTAAAACAAAACAAAACAAAAAAAGAAAACATGGAATAAATAAAATTAAGGAAACATAAAATGAAACAGAAAAAGTATAAGATTTGACTTAACAATGATCCTTCTATTAATGTAAAATAAAAAAACATGTTAATATTTGGATATAATAAGCACACCATGGATGAATATTTGTTAGCATTTCGAGTGTAATTATGAATAATTTTAGAAAAATAGAAACAAATCTTCAAATCTTTACTATGATCAAATGGCAGAGCTACAATTGATGGTAACCATGGAATTACAAAACAGTTTTCAATGACTCTACATTTTGCTACCAGATGACAGATTAGATAATTAAATGTGTAATGATTTAAAAATACTATAAATCTTAGCCACTAAGGCTACACAGAAATCAAAATTGAGCATCTTTTAAAGATAAGTAATGTTAGAACCCAAAATTCCATCAGATTAGCTTTTAAAAGATTCATGCTACCAATAATATTCCACTAAGCTCATGCTTCTTACATGTGAATAAACATACAAATCATCAGAAGATCTGGTTAAAATACAGATTATGGTTACATGGGTCAGGGGTGTCGCCTGAGATTTTGCATTTCTAACAAGGACAAGATGTTATTGGTCCATGCTTATAAGTCAAGGAGGAAAGATATTTTAAAATATTGCACCTAAATTCTTGTGTATTTTAGTTGAGAAGATGGATAGAAAAATGTGAATAAATTACAAGAACAGAAGAACTTTTATAACCCTAAATATGAGTCAAAATCACATTACTTGATTTCAGTGCTAAAGCACTGGACATTTTAACATAGAAAGCTCACATAATATATGTTCAAACTATTTAAAACAATTATTTTGTTTATTTTAGATATACGTGTAATTACTGTCAAATGCAGAACCTTTTCCCAATAGCACAATCAAAACCCACACTACATTTATTTCAAATAAATAACTCTCATATATGTCAGCAAGTCAAAATTAATTAGACTTAGTATACAATCCTGAAGTTTAAATGAAAACCAAGGACTGTTGCCGTGAAATAAAACAGAGACAGGTTCTCTGTTATACATTGCTACATATGCACATATACCGTAAAATAGCGGATATGGAAAATACATACAAACTTTGAAGGTGACTCAGAAACACATTTTAAATCACACATTCCAATCAAAATAAGCAAAATAATTTCTCTTTATTTTGCATTCTAAAGTAAAAATTAATTTTTACTCAAACGGCAAAGTTTGTCAAAAATCTCATTACTCAGGCTTAACATTTATTATATTACTAGCTTTGGGATCTAGACTCAAAAGCACAGAGGAGGTAGGACATTTTTACAGTTCATTATACTTTAAAGATAATTAAATGACAGGAAGAAACATTTAAGAACTGCAAAAGAGTATCTAATAAACTGTCACAATAAAGTTTTTCTTTGAATCAACAAAAATTGTGAAATTATTTTTTGGCATAATCAGTAAAAGTAAGTTTGATCCTATTAAACTAATGCAGTTAAGTCAGAAGACTAGAAAAATGATTCCCAAACTTTTCTCCTATTTTTGTAATTTAAAATTCTTTAACTACTTAAAAAATATACAACATAGGAAAAAAATAAGATAATTACTGGGAAACAGCACCTTTAAAATTTTAAAATTGCCCTTTCCTTGTGGAGAGTTTTTAATTAGCAATTGGGTCACGGCATTAGAATAATTTTATTAATTAAAATCCAATGTAAGAAATTCAGAGTATTACATTTGCATATCATATCAATGAAAATTTTTAGTCTATTAAGAATCTTAAAAGTTAGCTAAGAACATCCTCTATCATAGAAACTTCTAAAACATCAGAGGTTGTTGAGAGGACTCTATCTTGAAAGATCATTTAAGCTTTTAACAACCAAGATTATCAGGAAATGATTCCTCCTGTCTCAATGAAAACCAGTCTGCTCACAGATTAACCTCCCTTTGCATCTGTGCCCGTTTCAGTAAACTAAAGTCAATAAATCCTCCATATAAAATCCCTTTACTTCCTTGAAGGAAATTGTCATCCCTCACTTTCTCTCATAAAGACCATATTATATAAACTTACTTAATTTCTTTCATCAATTTTCCCCTTCTCTACATACATTTCTCCTAGGATCAGGTCAAAGGATTTTCTTTTCAGAGAAAGAGCAGGAACCCTTCTATCAAACAGGCAGTGCCCATTATTGTCCAGTTGATTATATCAGAAAGACACCAAAAATACAAGAGTAGCTTGGAACCTGCTCATCCATTATCCAAACTCTGAAGTTCTGGGGTCATGGAGGGTCTCACTACCACCCTTAAGCTAGTTCCCCTCCACATTCCTTTCCACTTTAAAGGCTCAGAGTACCTTTATACCTGTTCCTTTCATGCTAACAAAGAGGAAAATCTTGTCTGTCTCTACCTCTAATAAAACAATAAAACTATAAACTGCTGGCACTGGAAGAGACCTTAGAACTGAAGAGTTTAATCCTCATTCTTTCTGCACAAGAAAACAGAGAACCTAAATTGTTAAATAACTTTCTCAAGTTCACAGATGGCTTCCAGGTCTCTGGACTAAATCATGTCTCTGTACAAATTTTCCTACTGATGAATCAGTTCATGGAGAACCATATGCACTAGGACATAGAATATATTTGATTTTACACTTAAACTTTTAAGAGCTGTTTAACCTAATATTATTATTACATACACATATAAAATCCGCTTTTAAAGAATCCCTCATGATATAAAAATCCTTTAAGAATATTTAGCAATAGTCTTAAAAAAGCCTGGAAAGCTAAGTGACAATACAGACGTTATGCTGCTGAAAAGTTTGCCGTTTTGCAATGAAAACTAATGTACTCCTTTTAAGGGTAAATCAATTTTAACCATTCCATCATTTGAAATCATATAAATTGAATAAAATAGTTACCATTTTCAAAACAGGAGAAAAAACTGTTTTGGCAAAAATGTTTTAAAGTGAATACATAAATAGGAAGGTAAAATGCCTTTAAAAAATGAATAGACATTTTTAAGAGAGTAAAATTTGCTATTTTTTAAATAGATCAACATTGTGTAGCTTCTACAATGACAGCTCTATATTTTCTTACTTTGGAGGAGAATTTAGAAACGATGAAGGATTAGGAAATTTGCCATGAGACTAAGTTTAAATTAAAAAATGCTATTTTTACGTAGATTCCTCTTTTTTGGGGGGTGGGTCAAAGGGAGTGAAGCAAAGCCTGAAATATATATTATACATAAATTCATATAATATATATAAAGTATATCATTGTAAAATTCTACTATACCTTTTGAGTCTAAAAGGGAAAAAAGATAACTGTCTAAAAATTTTGGAAGATGTACAAATATTATGTAATTGAATAATAGTTTTTTATTTTTTAAAAAACAACCATTTAAAAAATTTGGGAGAATTTAACATCCTTCTCCCCACTGGTATCTCTCTCTCTCTTCCTCTCTCTCTCTCTCTCTCTCTCTCTCTCTCTCTCTCTCACACACACACACACACACACAAAGAATAAAAATATTCTCTAAGACTCTCTTCCATTTTTGAATGTGGCATCAAAAGGTTCCTTGTTATTTAATTATTTGGAGATATTCTGTCTTCATAATCTTCAGGGAGAAATGCTAGGAGAAAATAGAAGGAAGGGAGGAAGGGTGGGAGGGGGCAAGAGAAGAAAGAGGTGAGGGAGGCAGAGAAGATGCCTCATACTCCTTCCATCTGCTCGTCATATTCAGGGGGCATGAGTCAGGAAGATAATGAATGTTTGAAAATAAATTATACAAGAGTTGAAGGAAGACTTTCCTGGTCTGAAGAAAAGAAGTGGGCTCAACAGATTACTTGAATTAGCTCAATAGATACTTCAGAATTCTCCAGATTAGGTTTAATAAACAGAGAAAGCAGCCAATCTTGACAAACACTTAGGCTAGAAGAGAAGATAATGGGTCTAAATAATAGCAAGAACATTCTAGGCAAAGTGTAGAAAAGAAGCAGTTAACAGTAAAGGTCAGTGAACCATGAACTGGTTGCCAACTGTGATGTCTCTGGAGGTCTTTAAAATGGGATTTATTTCCATTTGGCTTCCCCGGTTTAAATATAACCCTGTCTGGCAAAGGGAAGTTGAATCTTAAAGTGCTCTCAGTGCTAGTGTCTTGAGAGTATGGTGATTCAGAGGGAAAGCAGGGCAACTGATACATCCCTCTGCCCTGGTAGCTTCCCTTCAGATTACAAATATTCAAATGCATATTCTACTAGGAAAAAAGTCCTTAAGAACATTCTTTTCAGATAATATCTTAAACTGAAAAGGTACTTTACACATGTGGATCCTACGATAAATTTAGGGCACATTGGGAAATCCCAAGTCAATGAAATATTTGTGTAAATTATGACAGGATATTGATTAAGATTTTGGTATTTTCACAATGTGGTCTCAATATTTGGGACATAATGGCAAATGTATTTCAATCTATCCATATGAGTTAAGTAAAGTATAGAGATTCTTCACTGTTAGCAATAGGTCAGAAGACTGCCAGAGGACTTGGCTTTAAAGTAATTAAACTAGGCTAAATTCCTAGTATGACTCAATAGAAGATACAGTTAAGCAACTTTGTCTATGATAGGAACAATCCTACTAATAAACAGAGAACAGCGTCTTTCTTGAATTGACTATCAATGAAATAAAACTTGATTCAGAAATTCTTCTGCTAATTAATAGATACTAGTTTTCATTATCAGTGGCTAATTTGTCAAAAGTCTTTGACTTGATGTGATTTTTTTTCATTCTTATATATAGTGTTTTTTTCTAATAGTAGGGCTCAATTAACAATCGGCAGACTAGTACTGTAAATACCACATTCTGCAAGCATGTGAATGGAGTAAGGTAGTGAGTTACAAAATTTTTTGGAAGAAACATTTCATTAAACAGAGGAACGCTCAAATTTTCAAATAGTCAAACTATCTACATTTGTACTGAGAAAACCTAGTCAGTCGCTGCAATGCTGGAGAAATGATATGCACAGAAACTCACGAATGATAATGTCTCTAGCAATTAAAAACTCTTAGGATACTTTAATACAAGGTATGATTTCTTTTGGGGTGAAAAGACTGAGTTTAACATAAAAGCCTGTCATTATGTCTTTCAATTTTTCAGACATAAAAATAGAGAGAATAAAAGGGCATTTTAAAGAATGTATTTGATAGATACATAAAATGCTATGAACTTTTCGCCTCCACTCAAATATCTCATGCTATTCTGTAGCACATGGTTCAAGAGACAATTTTGGTTGTCACAACTGAAGTTGAGAGGAAGTGGGAGAGGCAGGCTAGTAGCTCTGCCTCAAGTGGACAGAACTCATGGATTCTGATAAACATCCCACAATACACAAGCTAACCCCACACTACCACCACCACAAATAGACTACATCAAAATTTCAGTCGCCATAACTGAGAAACCTTGTTGGAGGTTGTTAAAAGAGTTTAAGTAAGAACTGACCAGAATATATACTAACAAACACTTCCAATTTATATTAAAGTACCCTGCACAATGCCTGATATGTCATAGGTACTCAGAAAAGATTAATAACACTCTTCTTCCTTTCCTTCCTCTATAAAAATGTCCCACTTTTCCCAAAGCACAGTTGTTAAATGGTGCTTATTTATTTGTCCATTAAAGAATCCAAGAATCAAAAGGAACTATCCAGCAATCTATGACAATGTGCATGTCACCTGACATGGATCTCAGAGTCGTAATTTTGATGATAACATTCCCTAAATCAGCCTTTAGAAAACATCATATCAGAAGGCTTTTCTCTCCATCCTCTCTGAAATATATAGTCAGTTACCAAGGGACACTGCTTTTATTTTGTAACTATGTCTGATTTTATCCACCTGTTTCTGGATGACCACAACTCTGGCCAAGCTATCAAATGACATGCATCCTAATTAAGGCTGTGCATTTTTCTAATCTAATTTCACAATGCAACCCAAGAGATTAAAACAAAACTAAGCTGTTCATAGAACTTTTGTGCTTAACATCTTTCAATATCATCCCATTGCTCTTAAAAGAGAGAGCTAAATCCTTCACAGGTCTTGTGGGTTACTCTTCAGTGTTTTCTCAAACCATCCCCTGCCCCACCCCATTTCCCCAGCCTGGCTTCACAAACATTCTTTTGAATCTTAAATACACCATGCCCCATCATTCCTCCAGTGCTGCGCATGCCATACCTTAAAATCTCTCCCTTCCTCTATTTAATTCCTACTCACCCTTCAGATCTTAGCTCAAAATCTAAAAATGCTTTTTCAAGAAATAATCAGGTCTTCTATCCTTCATAAATTTCATAAGTGTTCTTCCTCTTAGTTTAACATGAGGTCAATGTTAGTTATATGTCACCAATGTTAGTTATATGTCAGATCACATATTAGAAATTCTCTTAGCAACTCTCCAAGAAATAATTCAATGTCCCAATTGTGAAAAGGTTGGAAAGTGAAGATTTGGTGACTTTCTTAAAGCTACGCATCAGGTAAGAAAAGAAGAACTGTAATTCAAGTATCTACAGCTTTTAAAATCCTTGCTTTTCTTGCTACATTGAATGATTTGTTTTTCAAGATTTAAACCTTACTTTAATGTAATTTTGATCCTAAGATGGTTTTTTTGCTCCATGATTTAAGCAAACACACGTCAATAAAAAGTGATATGAATGATGTGTATGGTAATATATTAGATAAACACATACTTAATAATTCTGCTCATATTGATATTTCATGCATACAAAAAACTTTGGGAGAAGAAATAACTCAGGTTATATTTTATTTTCTCATAGCAACAATGTCAAATAAGCCAATTCCATATTATTATTATTATTATTATTATTATTATTATTATTATTATTATAATTATTATTAGTGGTGCTGGGGTAGAACCCAGGGCCTTATGCAGGCAAGGCAAGCACTCCACCAACTGAGCTATATCCCCAGCCTGCCAATTTCATCTTAAAGAATTGATGTGATATAACCATTTAGGACAATCACTATAAATGTTCAGAAAATGCAGTCAAGAAATTAAGTGTATATGATCCAAGCTGACTGTTTAAGATGAAAACACTTTGGACCTCATTTTTCTCATTTGTAAGATAGTTTCAAAGTAAGTGATTTGTAGGCCACTATCCATGAAATTTTTAGAAATCCAGCACAGGACTTATAATTTTACATTTCTTCCCAAGAAATGCAAATCAAGCCAAGATTTTCATTTCTTAGTGATTGTGTGCATATTTTAAAGTAAAAAGCCTAAGGAAAAAGCACAAAAGTACACCTCATCTCTTTACTAATAACCTAAAAACTACAGTTGGAAATGACTACTCGGCCATACACAAAGTTAACTTTTTAAAAGCACCTTTGTAAAATGGCCCATCTATCAGCTTTAATTGTGCAGTGCTCTAAATTCTCTCCTAATAACATCGACCACACAAAATAAATGTCCTAAAGCTAACATTAACAACCATTTATGGATTTTCCTATCCTCATAAATCTGTTATAAAGCAATTACTCAGCTATATTTTGTCTTATACCTATTTTAGTATTTTCTGCAGGTGTGTTTATTTTGGCACATTATTTATCAAGTCATGAGAATTACAGTTTAAAAGCAAATTAAAGTGCTCATGGTATTTTAATCAGTTTTTGCAAACTTTGAGTATGATATTTCAAAACGTTCATTCTCAATCTATGCAGAATCCTCTTAAAAATTAAGATAAAAGAATTCACAGTTTTAAATTATTGAAATAAAGCTCAAAGGACACCACATGCTAACCTAATTCTAACGTATAGCTATTTTAATGATGACCTGATGTTTGCAATATGCTGAAACGATTTATTAAATCTACAAAAAATGAATACTATTAAGAATTATTAATACTGAATAAATCAGAACATAAAATCATGCCAAATAGATAATAAAATAGGTAATACATATGGATGAATAAAAATCCAATTTTCAATCATCTCATGTATAGAATTATCCAGGGTTTACCATAAAAAAAGTGTCCTTAATATATTCTATATTATTCTCCTTATGATTATTGACATTTGAATAATGAATAATTTCAATTACTTGATGTCTGATCAATTTCAGATAAAATATACCAAATGAATTAATTTAGGATTATTTCTTTTACATTCAGTGATAAACAATCTCACAAAATGGTTCCATGCTTTAAAATTATGTGAGTTTGTTAGCAGAGAATCTAACATTTTCAAATAGCTATCTGTAAAGTGTAATTTATTTCTCTGAGTTTATTCTCAGGCTGAGTAATTCAGATATTATAGATCCAAACAACTCAATTACGTATTTCCATGTTGACACCTTTATTTGATAATGTTGGCTGCTAAGGATGGTCTACATAGATATAACTGGCTCACAAGAAAACCTGATCCACTGTTATGCAGAAGAATAAATCACAGTGAAGCTGAGAACATAATGGAAGGCCCATGATGCACTACTTACTAGTGTGGTGCTGTGAGATTACTTGTCACAGAATTATCTCATGTATCAATTATTTCTTGTACCTGGCTGCTCTTCTTATTTCTTCAAATATCTGCCTGGCACATACATTAAAAGAGTGTTTCAAATTTTCTGTAATAAGACCACTGTGTGAATGTTTTTTCTTTTGATTAATTTTTAAGATATATATCAGTTTACTTAAAAATAACTGAATGCCATCCAAAACCTTTAATCCACGAATGAAATGAAAGGATGCCACATCTTTAGCGATCATTTCAGTTAAAGTGGCTATTTCTTTAAGCTACAAGGGCACAAGAAGTTCTTTACTTCATTCTTATTGGTAAAAAAATTTTGGTAAAGAATCACAGGCCAAAATAATGCTGGGACTCAATCAAACCAAATAGCATAAAAAACCAGCAGGAGTGGAGCTCCGTGTCCTATTTACACTACTGGATCAAAACAGTTAGGGAGGCAGCTATTCTCACAAATCATTCTCTTGTTAAATTCTGTAGTGGGACTTCATTAAACCTCTTGGCTGATGGCATTTTATTTTCAGACTGCTCACAAAGAACTCAGCTAGCAATACTGATTCTTGAAGAGTTTCCATCACATATTGACTGGGGGGTGGGGTTCATTTGATAATCACAAGCCTCTTTTCCTCATCCACACCTCTAAATTTCAGTTGAATTTTTCCAATCATTAGTTTAACTACAAAACAACCATAAGAAGGGGGAAAAAAGGCACAATAAAAGGATAAAAATTGTGTAAGAGTGGCATTTTGAATATGACTCTAGAATTTAGCATTAAGAGGAGCAATACACACAGGAGGAGGTAAGTATAGATATATAATTACATACATAATGTATGTATGTAGCTATCATCATATTCTCCAACCCGTGAAGCACCTTTCCTTTCCTGATTATTGCCATCTGTCATGAAGGACCATTTCCCAGAAAATCAGTTTGCTCTATCTTGTCGGAGTCTGGCAAAAGCGTCACACACATAATCGAAGTTCTTAAAGTCACCAAGTGAAGCTTTGGAGGGCTTATAATGTGTGTTTCTTCAAAATGTTGATGAACTCAGGGTTTTTTAAACAGGATCATGGATTACAATAAACCTCAATTGAACCTGCAAAAGGCCCCTTGACACTCTTAGTTTTGGCTCTGACTCAAATAACCAGGTTAATGGTCAGAAACAATGCACCATTACACTGCCGGCTTTTCTCAACTCAGCAATTTAAGGAAAAGGTTCCAGAAAATGATTTAAATGAATTCTACAACATTTTATACTTTTTATACCTAGATATCATATGAACCCCAAAATGTCATGTGACTTTTGTGTAACGATCTCACGTGCTGATAGAAAGTTAAACATGGTGAACTCTATTTATGGAAAGCAGAAATTTGCAAAATAGGCCTTCTTTTCCTGACTTTGTTTTTTAATTCAAGTTTTTAAAAAATACA
Source organism: Glaucomys volans (assembly GCA_020662805.1). Classification (NCBI taxonomy): domain Eukaryota; kingdom Metazoa; phylum Chordata; class Mammalia; order Rodentia; family Sciuridae; genus Glaucomys; species Glaucomys volans. The sequence goes on from JAJEJO010004229.1 coordinate 205,590, forward strand.
TCCTGTACTACTGGCAGTAAGTCTACACTAAGCTATACTGTTTTATTTTCATTGAAATACTTAAAAATTTTACTTAAAATTTTAAATTTCACATTCTAAAATAATTATCTAGTTGGTCCATAAAATGTCAGATGTGCATATAGTATTTTCTATTATGTAACATTAACATGTATATTGATCATTTTCAAAGTTATTATTTCACATGTTAGAAAATGATCAAATGCAGAGACACAAATATATTTCTGACTCATTTTCAAGACTAAATTATAAAGCGTGATTGCTGGGCACCATCTACCCAAATTCAGCTGTCCCTCAGTATATATAGGAGATTGGTTCCAGAAACCCTGTGGATACCAAAATCCACAGATTCTCAAGTCTTTTATAGGTGTACTATTTGCATATGATATATGAACATCTTCCTCCGTACTTTAAATCTTCTCTAGATTACTTATAATATCTAATATTATTAAATGTTATGTTAATAATTGTTATACTGAATTGTTGAGAATTAAGATAAGAAAAATAGTCTGTACACATTCAATACTGATAAATTTCTCTTTTTGAACCTGCATATGTGGAAGGCTAACTGTATTTTTAACTTCAGTTGATTCGATTCCTCTAATATTTGGATTACTTTCATGGAGTGAGCAGTGAAATAATTCAATATTATTCATTCTATCAGGAAATTTAGCATCATCAAACATACCCAGAGAGATAATTTTTATGTTAACTGTCTGAAAGAATCATGTCAGTTGTGGATCTGTTTAATTAAAAAAAGGAAATAATATGTTTTGGTTCTCAAATATACATTAGATGCATAGAATTAATACAAAAGGGAATGTTAATGCAGATTTTTTTTTATTTTATACTTCTCTTATCTAGTTTTGCTTAAATTAACTAAAAAGGACAATTGAAATTTTTGAACCACAGTCACAGAAGTTCTGGTAGTTATTAGTTGTTGAAAAGTATTTATTATGTGTCCCTGTAAAACACTTAGGTAGATGCACACAAACCTTATTCAAAACCTTAACTCCAACCTTAATTCTTTTATGCAGCTAGTTGTGGGCAGTAAGATTCTGACACACATACCAAAGGTCACTGAAATGACAATTTAAGTGCCTAACACGATATGCTAAGCCTTGCATGTTTGCCAGTCCATGAACATCTACAAACATCTATGAAAAATATTTTCACCTCCACTTTTCTATCAGCAGGAGATATAAAACATAGTTCCCTAAAATAGTTTCCAAAGAAATACTAAAGACTAATTTTCAAAGTAAGGAACCATAAAAACTTTCATTGTAGAAAAGCTAAGATAATCAGCTAACAAAAGTTTTAAATCTCTGTGGGAAAAATAAAAACTACTGGGAATCTCATTGAATTTTAATGCCATTTTAGAAGAAGTTGATGAGAGAAATAATAACAATTGCTTTTGCATAAGCACTCTCTAATTCACAACCCATTTGTAGGAGGATTTAATAATTGTATTAATTATCTTAGTTTATCTTCCTATCAGCTGGTTTATATTTATTTAACCTGTATATTCACTTTTTTTTTCAACAGATGAGAACACTGAAACTCAGAGATGTTAGGTATACATCAGGGCCAGCCTCTAATTTACTAACACAGGATATGTCCCAAATTCGCCAAGGATGCTGAGATGTTTAATTTAATGTCAACTGGGCGAGGTTAAGGAATATATAGACAGACTACCTGGTAAAATGACATTTTCCAGGTAGTCTGTGAGGATCTTTCCAGAAGAGATTACTATTTGAAACAATCCATTGCACAAAGAGGTTCTGCCCTCACCAATATGGAAGGCACTATCCAATCCAATGAAAGTCTGGAAGGGAAAAGAAAAAGTGGAGGAAAGACAAATTTTCTCTCTGTTCTGGAGGTGGGACATTCATCCATCTTCTCCTGCTCTCAGACATCAGAAATCCAGGTTCTCAGGCCTGTGGACTTGGACTGGATTGTACCTCCTGGTTTCCTGATTCTCCAGCTTGCTGTGGGACTTTTTAGCACTCCTGATCAAGTGAGCCCATTCTCTTAGCTAACTCCCTCATATATCCTATAATTGGTTTCTCTAAAAGAGATCTCTCAGACAGTAGGAAGTAACGAGACTAAGAAGTCAAAGGAAACCAAAGTGCACCCCTAAGAAGCTCCTATTCAAGCAAGGTGAACAGAAATGAGGTAAGGGCAGTTACAGCATCCAAAGCATCTATGAGTGAGGGATACCTCATGTGCACTGGGATGGACAATGTCCAAAAAGTTTGCTGGAGAATGCTTATCTTAATTGAGTCCAAGGAAAAGTGTAATTAGCAAGCAGAAGTGGGGCAGGCAGGGTTTGGGGCATTTTAGACCAAGGAGCCAACATAACGAAAAGAACTAAGCTACAGGGTAGTGCATGCATGAAAAAAATATATAAAAATATAGAACACCAGACTGGAGGAGAAGTAAGAGAGGAGGCTAGCACCAGTATGAATTGTGGATCTGTGGATACGTAGAGAGAGGGGCCACGTATCTGTGGCCACGTATCTGTGGATACGTAAAGAGAGGGGCCACGACAAAGTTTTATGGAAGGAACTACTACAGTTAGAGTTGTGTTTTAGGAAGATTGCAACTGTTATGGATGATGGATGCTGCAGGATAAACGGAGACAAGGAAACTGGCTAGAGGTTAGCAGTTATACAGACAGATGACAAAGATGTGAATTAATGCAATGGTAAGAAGGCGAGAGAGCTGGTAAGAGCGCTCATGAATAGTTGAAAGGCAAAATAAGTGGGACTTTGTGGAGATTAGGAGTATGACAGGGGAAAAGTGGGAGAGGAAAGGATGCCACCCGACCCATGCTGTCTACTGGTTGTGTCTCTGCAGGCTGCACTGTCGACAGCCAAAATGGAGATTTTGCAAAATTCAGCTTTGAATACATGGTCTGATCTTATCTTCACCACACCACTACTACATTCTGTGAATTACACTTACAGCCTGGTTTAGAAGGAATTTAAAAGCTCACATGAACCTCTGACAGTTACTTCTTGTTTTACTGAAAGTTATAATTACTCTTCAATTCCCAGTTCATTGGGATACTTAATAGGGGTCAATCATAAACTGTGGCACCCGAGATATTTCAGCAAGGCTTCTCGTTTGAAGCATGCAGTTCACTAGTAGCAAGGAGAGAAGCTCGAGGAAACATCCCATTAGTAGCAATTAAGTCAGCCATAAGACAGCCCGGGTCTTTTTTTCTGCCTTTGTGTCTCCCTCATTTCATGTCAATCTCATACTTTAAGGCTCAGCCTTCCAGCAGCTGTCACTAGCTAATCAATCCTAATGAGCAAGTGCTTTGCTCCTTCATTATACGCTTGGCATAAATACTTATGGGAAACATAAGACAAAATAGCAATTCTACAGAATAGAATAGAATGCACGTCCTTTTGATGACTCATTTTAACATTCTTTCTGTAGGTCAACAATAAATTTAAAGAGTTAGCAATATAATTCAAACCATATTTAATAGTTTAAAAACAGGTGATGAAATTGAGAGAATGGAGTAACTTCACATCAAGGGAATGAAAATGGGCAAGCACTATTCAGAGGAGGCTGCGATTTCACAGAAATCCCATCCATCTGATCACAGAGCATGAACCAGCTTGGCAATGTTTGGCACCTGACTTTTCTTTCCCTTTTTTTTTTTTTAAACACAGCTTACAGAAAGGGCAGAAAAGCAACAATTCCTTGACCTTCAAAGAATAAGTGGTCCCTGTGAGAAGTCTGGTGAGGAGTGTAGTGGGGTGTGAACAGAGATCTAAATGTATGGCTTCCTGTCATTGGCCCAGTGTTCAGCCCTCCCGGGAAACAGGAGGACTAAATGTCTTTTAGTTCCTTTTGTAAGAGAGATGAACAAAAATGGGATTAGATTTTCCTAATGGTTCAACTCAGGGAGATAAAAGGTGATTGCCTAGGAAATGGCTGGTGGGTGGAAATCGGGTTCAGTTCAGTTTCCTGTGACGGATGGGACATGGCGATGAGAACATGATCATTCTGGTGATAGAGTCACAAATTCACTTTGGGAATAAAATTGTGACAGTAATAAGAGCCGCTTTTATCTGTGAAGCTGCAAAGAGAGTGGAAAGATTAATAACGCCATCTAGTTTGCCCTTTTTAAGAAATGAGTAGCTGAAGCAAAGACTCATAAGGAATGTTTGAGGCTGAGGATAATATTGGAAATGGGAGAAACTCGAAGTTGAAACTCTCTGTGGCTTTATCTTCTATTTTTTTGGGGGGATAGCACTCCTCAGAAATGAAGTGATTTAAAAAGCCATCAACATGACTGCTATTGTAAGTAAATAGTTTGTAAATTTTGTGGGTTTTGTTATTAGTAATATAATAATCAGAATAGTTTTTCTTCCTTTATTTTTTTTCAAGTATTTTGAAACTGGATTCTCCATGCTTTCCCTCAAGTCTACCTTTAAGAAAAGAAAAAATTGAATTAACCATGAATGGATCCTGAATAGAAGCAAACTAACTTGACTCTCCTCTGATTCCAAGAAGAAACTGGAGGCCCACCCGAGAAGCATCCAATAAAGACCTAACGGGTTTAGATTAAGACAGTAAAATAATATAAAACAAACCTGCAACGAGTCTCAAACACCAATGGGAAGCATAAATTTTAGCAGGTTCAATGACACGATGTTTAAAACCTTGGCAGTGTGCCTCTATGCATCTATTTTGTTCTGGTTAGATTTTATGTTTTATAGGTATGTCACAACCTATAAAATTGCTATAAATACCACAATAAATATCTTTTTACCTTAAAACACAGGAGCTATTAGGCAATATTAAACACTAGTTCAAAGAAATAAGTCACTCCTACCAAGACAGCGATCCTAACACTTGTCCTTTTGCGACATCAAAATTCAAATACAACAATATAACAAATCAAAATTGTGGTGGGATAGGTCTGTAAAAAGTTACTTTTGTTTGTATATTTTAGATTCTTAAGAGAATGCTTGAGGATGTGCAAGATGTTATATATCTGGAGGAAAAATAGTTGCAGACAAACATTAAGTGTACATTAAATGGCTGATGGGTAACTGATGGTTTACATTTATAGGTAGTCAATATTTGATGGGTCCAAAAAATGATTAAGCAGAAATATTTCTGGTGTAATTACTTCAAAATGGCATTATTTCACTTTTTTGTTTTTTCTTTTTTGGACTGGAAATTGAACCGAAGGGTGCTGTACCACTGACCTATGTCTCCAGCCCTTTTATTTTTTAATTTTGAAACAGGGTCTTGCTAAGTAGTTGCCCATGTTGATCCTCAAACTTAAGATCCTCCTGCCCCAGATTCCCCAGTAGCTAGGATTACAGGCATGCAACACTGTGCCCAACTATTCCACTATGTTGATTTGTTGTGTAATGAGGTTGTTCTTCTTCAATAGTTCAAATCACTCTAGACCTTTGAGTTTCACTCTGATAACAAGTTTCTGATAATAAGGTTTATATGCAGATTAAAGGCACTGGGATATTCTTATTGGCTAAATATTCAGAGGCCAGGGGAAATATATCCTTACTCTGAAGCTACCTAGTATCACCAAATTTCATTACAACTTGTCTATTTACCAAGTAAAATAAAAATCTTCTATATTAAATAGTCAATATTGTTATTTGTTTCAGATTTTTGATTTGGGTTTGGCACTCTGCTCTGTGGGAAGAAGTAACCCAGATATTGATGTTCTACTAAGAGAGTATGATCTCATATTGCTCCCATGTATTGGAGTTTCCAAATGGCTATGAAGATGAGTAAGCAATTATTGAAGATACTTACTCATGGGCAATAATCTTACTGGCCTCTGAATTGAAAGGAAATGAACCTGTTTTATAGGGAGATAAACTGATGGCCTGAGAATCTTAAAAATTGGAAAATAGTCTTAGAGTTAATGAAATAAAATTGAGGTCAAATGATTTCTGCTGAATGTTTTCCCATAACAATATACCATTACACACAAAATATAATTTTTAAATGATTTCTATTCCCAAATAGCCATAATTTTCATCATTGAGTTATTTTGCAAAACTATGATGAGTCTACTACTAGCTTTAATGACACTAGCAAAATCCAGCATATTTACTACAAAAGTCAATAATGATTTTAAAAATGGAAATTCAATGCTTTGTATTTGAGAGGAGTTTTTAATAATTTGTTACACAGTAAATTGTCATGGATATGCTAGTATTTCAGATTTCTCACTTGTAATAGCAGCAGAACTATTCGAATTAACTGAACTGTCACAACTATCTAGAATTAACTGGGAATTAGTATTTTTCTTACTCAATGATTATTAAAATGAAACAATAAAACTATTAAAAATAAAACCACTCATTAGTACTATGTTCCTTATTTATAAAACATTTACTCTATAACAGACAAAATGTTAAAAATTATATATATAAATAATTTAATCCCTATAAAGATGCTTGATATTATATTATTATATCCATTTTACATATGGGGAAACTGAGGCTCAGGTCTCAGTCACATACTTCTGAGTCATATAGTAGTAAATGGTATAAAGAGGAGTCAACTAAATTCACTCTGACTCTAAGGTCAATACTCTTACCTACCATACTTAAAAACACTACTACCACATCTGGAAAGTCCGGAACTGCAAAGACATTTTTTAAAGCTCTTCAATTCTTTCTTTCAGTTCATCCAGTAACTCCTCATGCCTGAGATTTGTGAACTTGCTTGTTTAAAAACAAAAACCAAAACAAATTTTTGATCCTAACCCAGATCTTTGGAATGAGATTCTTCAAAGGCCATCCCTAATAATCTGCATACTTAAAAAGAAACTTCAGATAAATTTAGGAAATTCTTTCTAGTCCTAGGTTTTACCCTCGCTCTCTCCTTTCTTTTCACTTCTTCATCTTTCTTTTTCTCTCTCTTTCCTCTTTTTCTTCTTTTCTTGGTATTTGGGGATGGAACCCAGGGGTACTCTACCACTGAGATACATCCCCATTCCTTTGCATTTTTAAATTTTGAGACAGGGTCTCACTAAGTTGCCCAGGCTGTCCTCAAACTTAAAATCCTCCTACCTCAGCCTCCCACGTCATTGGGATTATAGATGTCACTGTACCTTGTTCCCTTTATTTTCCTAATAAATTTTATTTCACATATTTAAAATATAAAACATTATGTGATGAGGTACATACAGATAATAAATTGGGTCCCACTCTATGCCCATTTGAACATAGACTTCCAGACAGCGATGAACAAAATGCCCTTTGAACCAAAGGAGCTTATTGCTGGCACCCAGGATCAGAGCCTCCAGAAGCTGCTGGAGTTTCCCCATTGTCTGTGCTGTTTCTACTACTGAAGCAGTATTTTTGAGACAAAGTGACTACTAGGTGTCTAGTATGATACCAAGCAATGTGAAAGAGTACTTAAGATTAAAGGCCAAGGAAAACGGTAGGCCTAAGAAAAGAGTATTTAAATGTAACTTCACAGATAAGCATTTATAGAAGAGCAGAATTTGGGATTTCATGAAGAAAGTGGGAAAAAAGAAATTAGAACAAGATATATTCCATGCTTGTGTAATCATGTCAAATTGGATTCTACTGGCATGTATGACTGAAAAGAATCAGTTAAAAAAAAAAAAAGGAAGGAAGGAATGATTCTCAATTCAAGGTTCTTTTGAAGATGTTGAAATTAATTACTTATGTAATGGGGGGTGAAAATCAAATGGTCATCCTTATTTAAGATAAATTTCCCCATAATTCTATCTTCAGCATACAGTTTTGTTGCCATCACCCACTTCTCTGAATTAAATACTCACTGTATGAGGGGTGAGGGAGTGGAAGGTTATTTTTAAGCATATACTGACTCCAATACTGCCTCTTAAAGAGGAACCACACATATAAAACAAAGAAATGAAAACCAAATACACTACTGAATTTCTTATTGTAATTGTTTCCTGCTACCAGAGGGATTCACTTATCATTAGGTTCCTTTGTAGTCACTAATATTTTCTACATTCTTCTCAAAGGAAGAAAAAAGACCTAACTTCTCAAGTTTCCTTTGAATGTTTTTTCTTAGTTATCTTTTACAGTTGGGAATCATGTTACTTTCTTTAACATACTGTGTGCATTATTCTAACATGTTAAAGACATTTAGGCAGTGAAGCTAATGTGCATATTCTATTTTAATATTGAAAATATAATATATTCTAAACTATATACAGATCCTTCATAAGTTCATAGCTAAATGCAGTTGAAATGAGAGCATCTACATTCATCAAGCAGTTTCTGGATTTGATCATTTGTACCCAATTTCCACTGAAATCCAGGCTTAGGGAGCAAGCATTCCATATGGAAATCTTAAGGCTGAATTAGTTTGGAGCTGAGTTTAAAATTGCAGGAGGAAACTCTGTTTGGATTTCAGTGTCTGCTGCATGCATAGCAGAATGGCTATTATTTCTAAAAGCATCAGGATACCAAGGTAAGAAAACTTTAAAACATAAAGTGAAACATATTTCACTGACTAATGTGATAGACAACCAAGCTCCCTGTCAGAATTGCCTGGAGACAGACACACCTTTTCATGTCCTGTATTCATCCTGGCTACTTTTACTCCCTCTGAAGGGCTTTTGAACTGGATTTGACATCTCTTAAATTTATGCTTTCTCTAAATGGAAAGGGGTTTTCTTTTCTTATAGTTTTAGCCTCATGTAGAGTTCAAGTCTAACTTAGATTAAAGAGAAGTAGTCTAGGCCTTAGAAATTCAATGTTTGTTCTTGATCTTTTTTTTTTTCTTTTGTTTTTATGAGGTTGAGCTAAAAACCCCAAAGTGGGACATAATGGCTTTAGAGACAGGAAGGAAATATTCTTTATTCTTTCTTCTCGTGTAAAAAGCCCACAAGGCTCTTTTGTAGAAAGCCTGCAGTAGAAGCACTCCCTCAAAAGCCACCTTTTTCTTCTTAATAGCCTCGGAAGAGACAGTGTTGAGAAGGATGACAGCGCCAGGCATTGCTAATGTTAGACCCAGAAACAAGCTAAGTGGTTTATGGCCAAAACTCCTGTTTACTATAGTTACTTGTCAAAATAGGGAATTTTTTTCACCAATAAAATGCTTCAAAGGTCATTGACTCTCAAATTCCACAATAAACGAGTCATCTCCAGAAAGTGGGAAAACAGAAGAATGCTCTCAGATGAGACATAGTGAGAAATAATCATTTTGACATCAAAGAGAGGAAACGCCTGGATTGTGGACACTATGGAGGTGACAGCAACATCTCTGACTCAAAAACTCAAAGTCTGCTGGGGGTGGTGGTGCATGCCTGTAACCCCGGTGACTCAAGAGGCTGAGGCAGGAGGATTGCAAGTTGAAAGTCAGCCTTAGCAACTTAGCAAGACAGGGAGACCCTGTCTCAAAATAAAAAATAAAAAGGGCTGGGGATGTAGCTCAGTAGTGAAGCACCCCGGGCTTCAATCTCTGGTGCCAAAAACAAAAACAAAAATAAAACAACCAAACAAAAAGAAAAAATTGAAGCCTTAGGATATCATATCCACCAAATAATAAGGAATGAAATTGACCAAATTCTACTATTGTGTTGTGTGCACATAAGATATATGTATACATACATATATATATACATCATATATAACTGTGGGATTCACATGTAACAGTGAATCTCACTGTTATATATAATTATAATGTACCAATAAATACACACATATATATAAAACAGCAAAAAATAATAAATGTCTATCAAAATTAGCAAAGTACAATTGTAAATCATTCATTCAACAAATACTGACTGTCTGTAATATCACAGGTACTGTGTGCATACCAAAAAGATGGCAAAGTCCCTATTCTACAAATGGGTCTTACATTCTAAAGGGGAATATAATCTGTCCACGTTTGTGGTATAAATTGCACAGACCCTTGAAAGCACATCATCTGAAGTAATGAAGATGTGTTTTCCTCCAAAGAGAAGGTTTTTACAGCAATAGCGGTCACATCATTAAAAGATTAGGAAAACACTGTTTTTAAAGACTCAGAGATTAAAACACCAACTCCTCTGATCAAGATAGAACTCTCCATAATTTTGAAAATGCAATTCATTCTTCTTTAATAAACACTTACATAGTGCCCACAGGTAAAGCAATGTTTCCTTAAACTTGTTTGACATAAAAATATTGAGAGCAGTATTTAAAGTCGGTATTTAATGTAGGCTAATAAATAAATTTTTTTTCAAAATCCACATCATATTTCATGATAAAACAACCACACTGATGAGCTCCCCAGTGCCTACCTTGAACAGTCAAAGTGGCTGATGCTTCAGCTTTTCCAACCATATTTTCTGCAACACAAGTGTAAGATCCCATGTCACCAGCCATCACCTTCCGAATTTTCAAGGTATGATCATCTCGGATTTCATATCTAATAATGCAGCGAAAACAACATGGTTAAGTGGCTGTTCTCCAAAGATCCTGTTCTTATACTGTGATGTATCCAGGCATCAGATCATAAGCAACAATAGCTTCAGAAAATTCAAAACAAAGTATAAAATGTGAAGTTCCTCTAAGTTAGCAGGCAGAAGAAAAGGGCTTGTTTTCATGTATATATGAACTAACATTAAAATGCTTTCCAAAAACACATTTTTGAGTAAAGCTGGCCTATATTTCCTCAAGCTGTGGTACTCACACTAAAATTAAATTACATGGAGTATTAATTAAATTTTTATCATGTGCCAGACTTTAAATGAGCTATAGATTTTACCTTCTCAAATTCTTATAACAATTTTATGAACTCAGTATTAACCTTATCTTCATTTTATAGGTGAGGAAACTGAAAAAACAGGAAGGTGAGGTCACTTGGCCTTGGTCCCCAGGGAATTTCGTAGCAGAGCTAAAATTTGAACTCAGTCTCCTTCTAGAGTTCACTTGTCTTACTTCAACCTCCCCGCCTTTAAAAATAGGGTTTCCTGAAGTATCACGTCAACCCTCTTTTCTCTCTATAAAATTTTCCTCTCTATTGTACAATCTGTACAATCTGTATATTGATAAACCACACAGATATTTCCCACCCTCTAAGTAAATCCCACATTCATATTCCCAACTCACTGATAATTAGACATCACATTCCATAGGACCCTAATATTTGATATGTTAAATAATTATTTTCTTCCCTTAACATAATCCTCCTCCTCCTTCTACCAAAATCTACCTATCCTCCTTCATCAACATTCAATATCTAACTGGTCATCCAGGTTGCCACTTCAGTCTCAGAAACTTCTCTCCAGTCTGGAGCCATATCTCCATCTCTTCTAACAATAAACAGCTCTGATCTGTACAACAAATAATGGCATCCCTTTAATTGGCCTCTCCCCATAGTAATGTACCATACATCATGCTAACAAAATTATGTTTTTTCTGAAAAGTAACCCAGCTCATAATAACACTTCTTGACTCATCAATGCCATACACTATGATGTGATATTTTTTGTTATGCAAAGCCCCTGATAATATGGCCCCAGTATTTCCAATCCGATATCCATTACTTCTCACCACAGATATTATGTGCTAGTGATGTTCAACTTTCTATCATTCAGAGTATTCATGTCTATATTGTAATGACCTTCTGTCTGGAACACAGGAGTCTTTTTTTCTTTCTTATCATATTAATACATATTTTTCAAGACATTGCTGACCTATCCTATTGCACAAGAACTCTCCTGCTTCCTTCCCCCTGCAGTTGAACAGGTCTGTCTTTATGTCATAAAGGGCTTGATGATGTTATTCTATATCTACCAATATATGTGTCCTTGCGTGAGCTCCTTGAGAGCAGATATCCTGTCTATGCCAACACCGTAATCTCAACACCTGGCAGGGACTCAATGCATGTGTGCCAAAAGCGAAAACACACTAGCAAAGACAGCCTGCTGACAATACCCATTTTATTCCATTGTTTCATTCTCTACGGCTTGGTAATTCCTGAATCTCTGTTCTCAGCTAATTTAAGGACTTGTCAGATACTAAGAAACTCTGACCTCCTCGACCATTCTTAGTGATGCTATAGCTGAAGAAAAGTATGTCTGATTTTTAATTGGCTCAAAATTCTGTCATTAATGCTGTATCTTTCTTCCCTTTCCTACCTGGCCCTATGTAAGAAGTTGGTATTAAATGTGATATGGCGGAGCAGAAAATAAACCATTTACAGAATACCATATTTTGCCGGGATTTCTTGTGCAAACCTGGATCACAAAAATACGATCCTTATGTGAAAACCCCAGAGAAAATATGCCAACCTTCTGATTCAAAGTATCTCTAGTATTCTATCCTGGCCCCTGATAAAGGAGTCTACCACTGCTCTGCAACTTAGGATGGGGATACGTCTTCATAAACCTGTCATAAATTCAAATACCAACGTACAAAACTGCATTTCATTCACCTACCCTACTGAAGACCCCCACTTAGCAACACAGTACACCACAGAGTAATGGTTCTTTCCCCTCATCACAAAGCTGACTAAAAGCTGTGACTCACTGCTGCAGCTAGCATAGAGAGAGTACCATACCACCTGCCACCAGCCCAGAAAAGATCAGAATTTGAAGTATGGTGCCTACTGAGTGTGTATAGCTTTCACACTGTCTTAAAATTGAACATTTTAAATCAAACCTTGGAAGTCAAGGACCATCTGTAGAATCGACAATCTAATGGCACGTCCAGTCTGATGAGAAACAGAAATTCTAGAGTTGATGAATCACATCATTAAACTCTGATCTGTACCTGGATTTGGGCAACTCTCCATCATCTTTCCTCCATCGGACTGTAGGTACAGGGTCTCCTCGGGCCTCACATTTAAATTCCGCACTATCATCCACAGTCACTGCCAAGTTACTAGGTCTCTTCACAAATGATGGTCTCTCTAGAATCACAAAGAGCCATTTCAAGGTAAAACACAAATGAGCCAAAAAGCAATTTAGATGCTCAATGAGAAAAGATTTATAATTCAAAATATTACTTAGAAAATTACTTTACATAGTTTCCTACGTCTAGAGACTTCCCCCTATCATTAGTATTTCCTTCTACTTTTTCTTCCATATCTTCGACTATTTTATTTCAGGCCACCCTCCAAAACAATGATTTATCAATATTTCTTTCTGCCCTATGTAAAGATCACTTGTATTTTGATTAAATATCATTTGTTTCTCCCTTGTACAAAGATATAATGACAGTACTAATAATTAAAAATAATATAAGAAGAAGAAGGTGGCTTTACAGTTGAAGATTAGATACAATTGCACTTACCTAAAACAGTGAGCTCTGCTACTTCACTCTCACGTTCCCCAACCATGTTGGTCCCCACACAAACATATTTGCCAGCATCACTTTTACGGGTGTAAGTGATCATTAGCTTTCCTCCTCGTATCTTAAAAGAGAAAAAGTTTGAAATGTATACCATTAAAATAGCTATGTTTTTGTGGCAGGTCTTCATAAATGAAATCTACTTTCTAAGCATATCAACCAAAGCATAGTTATAACAAAGAGTTGGTGTATACTCTTGCTATATTTATAGGTAGTAACTTTAAACAGGGTAAATTCCAAACATAAAATATAAAAGAAAAACATTTTGCCTTACCTACATTTCTTGTAAAATTTTTTATATTCTAGATGCTTGTGTTTCAAATCAGCCGAGTTCTTTCGTATCAGTTAGTTAAGCGAAAACCACAAAACATTGCATGAATAACTTGATTATCAAGTACAAGAAAGAAAAAGTCGTCCTATCATATTAGTATATTTAATATGTAAATGTATTTGTTATAACTGATTTCAAGAGAGAATATTCTAATATTGTCATAGGTATAAAAAAATTTTCTCTAGTAAATTTTCCAGAGGTGCTTTAAAGAATATATCTGATTTTCCAAAACATAGTAAAATCTGTCATTTCCTAAAAAATATAGATAGATAGATGATAGATAGATAGATAGATAGATAGATAGATAGATAGATAGATAGAAAGATAGATAGTCCCTCCCAAGCAGTTTCTTGGTAACTTAAGAGACACAGACTGAACAGATCCCAATCAATCATTTGGAAAATCATATTCAGGTATACTCTTAAACATTTAATTAATTGAATAATTACAATATAAACAAACACAGTACAAACAGTAGACTGAAGTCAAATGTGAATTACTTTTGGGATGCAGAAATTGGACTACATTTATTTAATGTAATACACTTTCAGTTGGGGAATTGAGTTCAGTTACCCACAAGTATCTATAACGTACTAAACTCTGGAAAGGTTTTACAAGGATAACTTCTAGAATGTTTATTCATGGAGGTTTTGACCTCACATTTGCTCCTTACCATGAGCAGATTAAACAAAGGAAAAAAAAAAAAAAAGAAACAGTGAAGGAGGAAAGTAGAGAGGGAGGGAGGGCAGAAGGGAGAAAACAACATACCCTTTTTTTCCTTACACCTAATAAAGTTTATTGAAATGTCTACTTCATAAAAGTTTTACCATTTTGGAATGTCTGAATTATTTCAATGTAGAAAACCAAACTAAATATTTTGATCGCATAAGAACAAACCAAATATCAACAGAGAAGTTTTCATCTTTGTGGTTTTAGAATTTAGTACTCTTTCAATAGTTGGAAAAACAAATGACAAGATGCTCTAAGGTTCCACTGTAAATATTATCCAGGAATTTTTTTCTTTGCATTATTCATTAATTTGTCCTTCATATCTGAAATAATGCTTGCTTACAATAATCACAAGATTTTTTGTTGACTAGAAACTACTATTATAGGCAAAATCTAATCTTTTATCCAACTTGATATATTTTGTAAAGGTTTGTAACTGTTTAAATGTATTAATTATAGTTTTATTGCTTTCACAAATATTTAAATTTTTGAATAATACAAAGAAAATAAATATCACACTAAAAAGAAAAGAATTTTCCAGAGATAATTATTATCAATGCTTTGTGATATTTCTTTTTACCATTATAGCTTTTCTCTGTGCATGTATATGTGTGCATATATATCTATATGTGCACACACATATATAAATATACACACATATAGTATATGCATACAAGCAACGATGTGCATAAACATATATACATTTAAACACATATACATATTAAAATTTTACTAAAATAGAGTCACATGACATATGTTCTTCTCTGATTTAAATTTTCAACTAAAATGAGGACATTTTTACATTTTAACTGCTAAAAACATTGAACACAGATATTCAACATTAATTTAAATGGCTACATAGTATTGATTATATGGTTTTACATACTTTATCATACTCTTTCCCTATTGGTAGATATTTAAGATGTTTCCTTCTTCCCTCAGAAACAGCACCTGAATCAGCATCAGCATTACATATCTTTGTGTGTTTCTCATATGTGCAATCACCTCAGAAAGTCTTGAAGTAGGATTCTTACATAAAATGGAGACCCAGCTTGAGAATCTTGGTTCATAGTACCACTAATTTTGTTTCAGGAGGTGCTTTTTGTACAAACATATCATTTTAAATTTTGGTCTTTGGTGAAATCCCACAGTTACATTGGCAGGGAAAGTGTCATAATACCCTCACTCCTCACCAAAGGGATCAGCAGCTCAGCAAACTACAACCTCCCCTCCCACTCACCTCCACTGTGCTCATCATTACAACATGTTCTAATTGTGCTTTTAAATGTCAGATTTTCCTTCCTGACTATGAACTACAAGGCAGAGGAGCATATCTAATTCCTCCTCATAGCCCCAGAACCTGTCACCATGCCTAGTAAACAGTAAAATTTTTCTGGGAGGAAAGTGACTTGCTGATGTCACATAACAAGTTAGAACAGGCTAAGATTTTAGGCAAGATACGGATCTCTGGTTATGTGAGTTGGACAGATGACAAGAAGTGCACAGTCCACAATCCTGTTATCATCATTACTTCTTTAATAAATCTGAGTTTAATAAACTTGAATTCTTGAGAGTCTCTGAGTATCATAAAGTCGAGACCCTCCAACGAAGACCCACTATTACCTTTCACCATGTATGTATTTTGTAACACTCACATAAACATTTCCAAATACCCTGAAGAAACAAACTCATTATAGCCAAAAAGAGAGTGAAAAAACCTCAGTACTAAAAGAGAACTTAAGTGATCTGAGATGTGGTCCTAGATGTACTTTTTGGTTCTATATCTTGAACAACACATCAGGCTTCCTCCTCTGCCTCAGAATCTAACCTTGAACGTCCTTGTATATTTAGGAAATTGATTCATTTCAGAAGGAATTACACCATAATAGATAAAAGAGATAGTGAAATAGCAGAGGAAACAAATGTTTTAAACATTACTTTTGTTGTTAAAATCAGTAAGTCAAGGTGTTTTATCTAAAATAAAATGCAAAGCTTTAGGAATAATCTTAAAACATATTTAGATATGTTTTAAACATATGTAGAAAATGAGAGACAAAGAATAATAACATAAATAATTTTCAACAGTAGAGATTTATTTCTAAGCTTTTGCATAATATAGTACTAATTTATAATTTTTAAATACTTGGGAATATCAAGTCTTAAATCAACTTGCTTATGCACACATGAGAATATCAATAACATTATATATTATAGTCCAATGCTATTATATATTTTATAGGAGTTCATATAAATAGAGGAGAAGAATTTTGTTAGTAACAGTTAAGAGGGGACTGTCTGGAGATTCTCAGATGTGGAACAATTCCAATTGTGAGAGGAATGGCAGGAAACAATAGTGAGATGAACCAAAACTTAAAAAAGAGCTATGAATCCAAAAGACTTTGTAGTATACACCCTGTTATTATATTATAGTCCTGACTATAGTAACTTGGCTCAATCTTGGAAAAACTTCATAACTCATTTGACCAGGAGGCATGCTTTGGAACACATATTGTTTTTGGTATTTAATATAAATAGAAAAACTGTTTCTATTTTTATAGAAATTTACTTTACAGCCATCATTTACAATTGAATCATATCTAGTTTGTAAATTAAAAGTAACCCACTAGGCTTTCTACAAATGTTTTCTCTATCCTTTGTAAGTACACAAATACTAATAACATATACGAGTTGGACAAATTTTTTTACAAAATGTTTTTTGATGAATCAAGTATCTTGAGAAGTTTTATATTTTTACTGTTATAGAACTAAAAGCATAAAACTCATCACTGCACATGCATACATAATTTCTATACTGATGCAAAAAATCCTCAAAATGTACAAGGCTTTAAAAATTAAGCTTACAAAACATTTTTAAATGGGAAAAGTGTACTATTCTTCCACCCACAACCAAGATATTAGCTGTCAATGATAAATAAGGTCAACCAAATTGCACATTTGCTTTTCCACTCAAGGTATTCTTCATTAATGTTATCTAGGATAAAACTAAACTCAAAATATATACAAAAATTATGTAAGAAATTTTAAAATCGCAGATGATCTTTCGATTACACACAAAGACATACACATATAGACGAAACAGAAAAATATCTACCAGTTATTGTAATTGTATATTATACTATGCACTTAATTGATTCAAGAGATTCCTGTCTAAGCAAAAGCAATCTTCCTTTGTGAGGCCAAATCCAGCATCATTCTATTAAAATTAATTACTTACACATTATTCATTGATTTTGTCTGGAAAAATATGCAAAGTCTAACAAACAAGTTATTTTTAGGCTTTATATATTATAAATATTTCCCCGAGAACAATGATTCTCAGTGAGGGCAATCACCCTAATACCTCATTTTGGATATTTGGCAACATCTGGAGATATATTTACATATTTGATTGTCAGAATTAGGAGGAAGGGGGACTGAGGGTGTATGCAAGTGGTAGGGCACTTGCATAGCATGTGCAAGGGCCTGGGTTCAAGTCCCAGCATCAAGAAAAAGAGAGAGAGAGAGAATTAATTAGGAGCAGGGGCAGAGTTACTGGTATCTAGTGGGCACCAGAGATGTTGTTAAACATCCTAAACAGGGTAGTCCTCCACATTAAAGAATTATCTGACTCGTCAATAGGGCTTACCTGAGATACTTTGTTCTAAAGGCCAAGCTCTGGACTAAGGAAAAAGGCTGAATTAAAATGATAAAAGGAAGGAGAGGATAAAATTAGATGATATAAGACCCATTTATTCTATTTGGAAAAAATTTGATTGGACCTCTCTGATTGTTATTAATACCTCGCAAGTCTACAACCCCTGCCCACTCCATCATTAAGACAATTTCACTGTCAAACATAACATCTCATTGAATATCCTGGCAATAACAGTTAAGGATCAAAAAGATATTACAACCCTCATTAAGCATGGGAGAAACTTACTTCCTCAAAGATGAAGAAGACAGAAATTGATAAAGTAAAGGAACGAACAACATAGGACAAAAGGAGAAGAAAAAATGATATAAGAAAATAATAGTCTTTCATTTCCATAAAATCAAACTGATTTTGGTATTATGGCAATGTCTTTGGCTGAATTGAAGCCTTAGTTCTCTTTTCTACAACAACCAGTATGGAATACATAGTGTCCTCATCTTTTCAAAACACTGAAGAACAGAAACAGCATAGAATGGTACCCTCCATCAAATCAGCATGTCACCTTTCAATTGGTACATACTATTCACCATCACCAATATGTTGACTCCTATAGAACACCTATTGGAAATTTAGGATGTCCCTCTTTAAAAGAAAATTTGACATTTCCTCTCTCTGTGAAGGGAGGAAAAATATGTCTAACACACATAAAATAGTAATGTGAAAACCGCACTATTTGAAACAATCTAAGAAATGTTTCTTGGCAGGTTTCTTCCTGCAGCTGGATTTGACAGCCAAATTGTAAACCTATCAAAAACTAGTTTGTATAATGAACAGACACAATGTTAAACACTGAGCTGCCGCAGCACTACTTCAATTAACATAATCCTGGGGGTGCAGAAGCAGAACGTGTTCAGCTTTTCAAACAATATTCTGGCATCTAGCCTATGTCAAAAATCCAAGGCAGAGGTCTTGCTTCCTCATTACCATCCACCTTACCAGCCCCAGTGGTAACCACATTAGAAGTCCACATTTCCATAAGCTCTAGACAGTGCTTAAAGGGGGGCCTCAGCCATATACATACTTGATGAAAGCAAAACAAAAAGAAGGTCCCAGTGGTCTTGCTCCTTTTGGGGAAGGAGACAGGAAGGAAGAGAAGAAAGATGGCAAAAAAATTTTTCAAAGTCTCAAATATCTTTAAGCTTTATATATTTTTCATTGGAAGAGTCAGGTTTTTCCTTTTTTTAATGTTTTCAAGACACTAAGGTATAAAAATCTTTGGTGTAGTTGATACAGATGATTTTACACAGCAGAAACAGTTCCTGAGTAACTAGACTTGATTATCTTCCTGAGATGTTCAAGTCCTCTAAAAGCACTTAAAGACTGCTATGGAGTAGGAGGAAATCCCTTCATCTAAAGGCTTCATCTCCTTTTCTGATGTATTTACTGAGTAACAATATGGAAAACTCAGGTATAAGACACAGCTTTTCTCCCAAAGTGAAGAAAACCATTTTATATCTTCTTATTAGCATGAAAAAAACCACCATCAGTATTTTTATTTTTGACATACAGTAGAAAAATCTTATCATCTTTGCAAACATAAAAGCATGCTTCTTTATAAAAAGTAAATTAAGTAAGCTTCTCTGGTTATTCTATGGAGTACACAGCTTACCCTGCAATCAGTGCTCACAATCAGAAATAAAGATGAACTTAGAATGAACTCCTTGGTACGTCTTCATTTTCTACCCTAAAGCAAGTCAGATGATTTGCAGGATCTGTTACACAGGAATTTTTTTTCAGGCATCAACCCCACAATGTTATCCATGCACCTCTAGGTTAACATACTAAACCGACTGGGCCTAATTAACTAGTTTGGCTACACAAAATCTTTTCTGCTTTTAATTACATTAACCTAATGTGACTTGAATTCAACAGACCAAAAACGAAACCGCTAATTATATTAAGGGCTTCAAAGATGATTTCAAATTGCCAACCACCAAACTGTCATATAATTTATCTCATTTCCTTTAATAGATTTTACATTCAAGAACCTGCACTTTTTATTAGAAATACTAAGAAATTTAAGAAACAACATCCAAATAATGGAATAATAGAATACTGATTTAGATTACTAAGAGAGAAATATAGTCCAGATATACATATGAGACACACATAGGCATTATCTTACTAATGCAAAATCTGTGTGGTATTTAATTTTTATAATTTTCTAAAAGATTAAGACTTGGAAATATTCACTTATAGTAGTAAGTGTCTGATTAGCAGGATTAGCATGAAAAGTGAAGTTTTCTAAAAACCTTAGTATTACAAATGATTTTTTCTGAAAAGCTCAATTCATTATCATGGAATTATTTTCACGCTATTTTCCAAAATAAGTAAGATGAGACTTTTGAAATATAGTTCACTGTATTGTTCTTAAACAATTCTCCACTGACTTTCCATGGACAAGATATCTCTTCATACCAATGTTGTCAGTTCTGCCTGGATCCTTAACCTACAGACTGGACAACAGTCTGTGAACTACAGAAATGCCTCCCATGGCTCCTTAATGACAATGAAATGCAGGTATCCCAGATGGCCAGCCATAACCCCCAGATATTCATTCTCCTTAGTGAAGTAAACTGCAGGACAGATTTGGATGGTTTCCAAGGACTCCTTTCAACAGAAACACATGAAGAAGAGCCACAGCAATAACAGCTCTTACTTCTTAAAATTTGGCATTAATTTCACAATGGTAACAATAATAATAATAAACCAAAAATTATACTTTGAACATGGACCATAGAGAAGGAGAAAGTGAAACAACACCCATTGCTTTTTATTGGATGACAAAGTTGGTGTCAACCTCTAGTGTTAGGCAGTCCAGAGTAAAGCATCCATATCTTTTAACACATACTACCTTTCTTTAAAAAATAATCATAGCTTGCTGCATTCAGAATCAAGCAAAAACACTGATGAGCATAATTACATTTTCCAAATAACAGACAAAGGATTGGATAATCTATAAAGACTCATTAGCAATCTAAAAAAATAAGCAAAAAATACTTCAGTTATTCTGATTTTATATAATAGGGAAAATACAGTATTTCTTGGATGGCCATATTTTCCTACTCATATCCCCGGATAAGTAGCCCAGTTAAAAACAATTTTTAAAAAGGCACACTATTAAATTACTGCATTGTTTTATTTCATGTACCTACATATGGCTTATTATCATATGTAGGTACTCTGTATTTCTGAATACACACATTAATGATTTTGCTTTTCTCCTTGAGATCTGATTTTGAATGTACTTATTAGACAAAAATTCAAAATTTTCACAAATTTCCACCATCAAAAATCATTGATGTGAAACAGTTTGTATCTAATATTCTAGTCACTTCTCTTAAGTATGCGTATCTCAAGAAATTAATTTTAACATACTCTATTTACTGACACTAATTTTATCACACAAAATAACAGTTTAAGTGATATCATATATCCGTGAAAAAATAATTTCACATTTAAGTCTCGAAGCACAAGTTTTATTTTGTATTAATATAAAAAATAAACCAAGGGAAGCCAAGTCAGTTATTCCTTGTGGCAAGCAAAGTTTATTAAAGTTTATTTATTCTTTCTAGTTTTAATGAAAGCTACTGAATCTATTTCATTTTCCAAAAAAATTTCATATCTCCCTATTCCTATTTCATTCTGCTTCATAGGAACTTATTAGAGATGAATGAAGGGGAAGGAGAAGAAGAAGAAGGAGGATGAGAAAGAAGAACATAAACAAGGTTTTAAGTACTTCATGAGTCTTGATTGGAACAGATCTGGTTTCACGTTGCTTATCTGGAGACTGTGAGCTGAAGCTGCATGTGCTCCTAACCATACATAAAATGAGACTGTCTGTACCCTAAGATCGGTCAAACTAAGAAAAATAGGGGAATGCTAATATTGACCAGATTGGGGTTTTCTTTTTTGTTGTTGTTATTGTTTGTTTGTTTGTTTGTTTACTACACGCTATAAAACAGATCAGTGAGATTTCAATCATATTGTAAAAAATATTCAACTTGATTTTAAAAGATTCATGTCGATTTTACTAATCCATTAACTAGTGAATTTTTAAGCCAAGCATATTTCATCTTTCACAATCTATTCAAAATATATAAAACACCTCTGGGATTTGCAAATGCACACGCACAGGCACACACATACACCCCTGAGATAACAAAAGGATTCTGGGGTGAGTACATAGGTCTTGTAAGAAAACTGAAAGCAGTCTAAGGACCATTCTAAATTTTTCCTGGTGACATAAAGTGGACAGCCTTACAAGGAGAAAAAAAATGTAACATATAAGTGTTTCGATTATTCTCTTAGGAATGGAATTGAGAGGAAAGTAGGCAATTAGGAGCTCTCCATTGGTGTCCCATGTTTGCCTGGGCTACACAGATACAAGTGAACATGATCCAATTTCATTTGTTTGCTGGTACACTTTACAATACCATTTGAAAACCAACATGAATTCAGCCAGGAGTTTAAACACACTTGATCATCAGAGAGAAGCAGCAAGAGACTCATGCAGAAAAAGCAATTATCCCAGTGGGAACACGTGGCTCTCTACACAGCTTGGTGAGCTGCCAGCTGAGCACACAGGCCAGGGAGAGTTGCTGCCTAGACTATGGCAGCTGCATTTCTCTGTTATTTCCATTTTTCCTATTAAACTTTTCATTTCTTCCTCTTAGCAATTTATAAATTGGTAGTTGGCTGTTTGCTGCTGCAGAAGCACACCTATGATAATTTGATTATAGTCTACATCAGAAAGAGTTGTATTGCTAATTGCAGGCAAATGAGAGCCACCCTGCAGAGAGACATATTTAAGTTAAAGGGAAAGGATGATTTTCTTTGTGAAGATATAAATTAGTACCTTTCTATCTGGAATATCACCAGAGGCCTTTTTTCATGAATCCTAATCTTAACAAGGAATAAAAGAAAGAAGCAGCACAGGCTTCTTTATATATACTTATGTTGCCTGCTGAAGTGTGGCTCAAAGTCAAAACCAGGCCTTGAGTTTGGTGTTTTCTCTTGCAAACCCATTTTCGTGGGCCACTTGGAGGTATGTAGTCTAAAGCAATCAACTGAGAAAGCACCCCCTAATTTATAGTATTCCAAACTAGGGACAGACGACTGCTGAGTGCTGATGAAATGCAAGGCAGATGAATCACTGAAGCCTCTTAGCGGATTCCCCAGGTGTCTGGTTCCCAAGTCATTTATACTGGAACCCAAAAGTGGATCCTATAAAAAGCATGCAATATAAAAAGTGGTTTTGTAATAAAATAGCCTTTGCTAGCTATCTCCTAAAAGTAAGAAAGCTGATTGGTTTTTACCTCTGTGAAAATTCTGGGCAGATTACATGGTAGTATTCAGCATGGATATGAAAAATTAATTTAGCTCATAGCTATTAAAGTTAATGTATTATTTCCTTCACAGGCCTCATGAAACAATGTCCTGCTGTTTTAAAGGTAAAAACAAAGTCTTATGGGCAATTTTCACTTTCCCACAAAACCAGGTTTGCTTTTTATCACCTCATCCAACCATCTGGCTATAATTCTGAATTTACATACAGTCACTGTTAAAGCAGACTGAACCTAAAATCTATGGAGGAATTATGACTATGCTCTAGAAATAAAGATGACAAATGTTCATAGTATTTGAGGGGAGAAAAGCTCATTTCCAAACTTTTGGCTCTTTGGAGTTATAAGTTCACCAGCTGAAAATACTTTTCCAACAGTAAATCCCTATTTTTTTCTCCACAAGTTCTTAAGCTTAGTTGTTCTCTATAGTTTTGTTCCAGTGTGAGAATTTCCTTCACCACCAAATACCTTGCTAAGATAATGCCTTTTCCAGAGACCTGTGTAATTTGCTACTCTGCAAATTTAAATTCACTTATACTGTGAAGAAGACACACAGCCATGGCAGACAAAGTCAATCAAGGTTGCATGTACCAGGGATTTTTGGATTCAGAAATTGAGAATGACCAAATTTCAAAACCATATTTTTAATTTGTAAATAAAAAAGAGCAATAAAGTAGTTCAATCCAATTAACTACAACTCTATGTAAGTATGAACATGTCTAAAATAGTTGCAAATTGAAGTAGTCTCATTTCTCTTCTGTGGTATTTTAATCCCAAAGCATCAAAGGAGAGCAAGAAGAACTTGTGACAAGCTTAATTGATTAATCAGAAGTCAGGGCTCATCAGGTCAGGGTCAGAGATTCAATATCCATATGGCCAGTTGCTTCACTCTCTTTTATTGATCACAAGACTATGCTAGAATCTAATTCAGTTATTTGGCAAATCTGTGATTCATTTTATGAAAGATACATAATAAAAGATAAATAAATCCCATATGCCCCCACGTTACATGTTAATATAAATGAAAATGTATCTGCGTACTTCTAAAGAGGAAGCAGGTAGACAAATACATCCATGAAAGGAGAAATAGATAATCTTAGGAAGAAAAGTTTCAGCTTATAGGAATTTTCCCGTCAGTTAAATAAAACTACAGTTTTATGTACAGATACTTCTCACTAATCTCTGGGAAGTAATGATTAACTCATAGGCAAACAAAAGGTTAAAATAAATGCATCCTGCCCATTCTGACTCCATTGTTATCTCTGAGAACAAAATTAATGAAAAAATTATCAATGTAAAAAGTAGTTCAAAACTTGTTTGGAGTAGTATTTGGGATATTCTTTTTCACTCAATAAATGGCTCAGTTCCATGACTGAGACAAAAAGCATACCAATAGAAAATGTAGGGTAAATAGAATTAAGGGATATTTGTGTTTTGGATTGTTTCTGATCCAAGTCTAGGTTACATTGTTGCAGCTTTGAATTGCAAAATCAAGATTTCATGAATTCTTAGTTGCTTTCATAAAAACTCCTTACTAGGAATTCCAGCAAGGGGTGGGAAAGATTCTGGAAGAAGGGATATCAGTGAATGGGAAGATTAATGGCCAACGTAAAACCACTGGAAAAGCTTGATCTTCCTTTTCTTGCCTCCCTTTTACATAGAATATACATTACATGATGACAAGCACTTTGCCCAAACTTTGGCATTTAAAATGCAAATCTCCAATGTAGGAAGAAAATTATCTGTGTTTTTCACAGAGATTGGATGTGTAGAAGTGCTATGATTTCAATCATCATTTCTTAAGAAAAGCATTAATATTTTAGAATTCATGTTTAAGACATACTATTTATACTACATTAAGGAAGACAAATTGAAATTCTGACCACTACACACCAAAATGACAAATAAATTTAAATTTCTTTCATTTCTACAGAAATTTTAAAGAACTTAACAAACTGCAAAAACATAACATCTGAAAAAAAATCATGTCCTCTATAAAAAATGTCTTTGAATGGTTTTCTCTGCAAACCCAAGAACAATGTATCAGTGAATCTGTGGTAAATTTAATAAACACACTAATGAACTTATTCAACAATTTGTATTATTACTATTGTAATGAGAACTGTGAGGAACTAATGTACTAATACCTGCTGTATACAAGGCACTGTTATGTGCATATTCTTTAATTTTACAATCTTCTCATAGGGCAAAGTATATTTTCCTATTTTTGGATGAGAAAATTGAAGTTTAGAAATATCAGAAATTTAAATCAGATCATTTAGTAAGTGTGTTGGAATGGTTCCACATAGGTTCAAAGAACAGTTTCTACAGATGACTTTCTTTTAGGCAGAAAACAAGATCTTTGCTTCCCATGCCATTAACCACAAATTAGCAAATCTGGTGCATATGTAGATCTCAAGACCGAATGACTGGAGGAACTAACTAACCTAACTGGAGGTGCGATGTGTTGACCCCTGAGTGTGTCAGATTGAGGGTCCTCCTTCCATCATACTCACCCCATAGTTAAGCCTGCTTGATCTGAACAGTCAACCTAATTGCCCTTAATCCATCTACTTGTCTTCAGGAAAAAAATGTGCACATTTACATTTCACACATGCACATTTCATTTGCAGGGGCAAATGTAGTTAAATAAATACCCACATTAGTTTCTATTCAGAGGATTCAGAGAAATAACTCTCCTGTTCCCATATAAACCTGAGATTATGATTGTAGCATGTTTCAAGCGTAAACAGAATATTTATAAGCTTCCCTAATAAAGATGAGGAAATCTGACATGATCTTTTATAAGCATGATGCATGGTACAATATGGTGATGTGATATATCCAAGTGAGAGAAGAGTGACACCATGTATGTTAAAAGCAAAGGCATAAGAAATAATGGATTCCTTACTAAATTACACTTTATCCACTCAAGGAGACAAATTTCCATTATTTTCAGCCAGTATTATATAGATTGAACTCAACTGCTCTTGAAATTTTCCCATACACAACGATGCTCTTAAACATGAGCCTGTTTCTAATGTGATAGGCCTTTAAAGCTTCGTGATCACCTAGATTTGTAAGATTTAAGAAGAGAAAACCTGCACCATCTGGTAGCAATTTTGTTAATGCACACCACATTATTTTACAAGTGTACGATTTATCATATTATCAAATTCTTTAGTTTCAAGCAGATAAAAACTGAAGTGGTCAGATGATCCTGATAACTATTTGGTTAAAGCAACTAGCCTTTAAACAAAGAAAATGCACAATCAGCACTAGATTAGAGGAGACCTCAGCCATAGCATAAAATTTGGGATTATCCTTTAAGAGAGAATCTTTAATAAAACTGATAATGTGGCCATGATGAAGAAACAGATAAAGTTAACCTTGGCCAATTATATATAATGAAAAGGAAATCCCAGCTCCCTTTAAAAGGTTCAGATTTAAAATTATTTAAAACTTAAGCCTTAAGAATATCTTCAATTTCTGCACTTTGAACCCTGCTTTAAGGAAAGAATTTCTTGTACAATAAGTGCATTTTTTAATGTACTACTTGGAAAAAAAAAAAAAAGATTGCCAGTCATTTGGTTTCATGTAAACAGAAAGGAACACATGCTATTTAGGCTCTCATGAACAATCACAAAGACTCAAAGCAATGGGAAACTCAATTTTTAAAAACTAAGAAATTTACCAAAAAGTGTTCTGATTTCATTTAAAATTTTCCCAAATTAAACATAAGATTTGTAAGCAATGCTTTAGAATAAATTTCAAACTATCCATTTAGAAATAGTTCATCTGTGATTAATAGAGCACTGAAAATAAACTAAACTGGTTAGGACACCATCCTTGAACCCACAAAAGATTGTGCCTTTAATTTGGCAAACTACTAACCTATAATTAAACAAAGTGCTCCCAGACAGTACTAAAATTCCACTAGTCCTTGGCCATTTGGGGAAATTTAATGGCCTGATCAGATACATCAAAGTGCTTAGAAACTGAGGAAACTCAGCAGCTTGAGTAAGCATATATTGCAAGGAAAAAAAAAATAAAAGAGGAAACTACATTTGCAAGTCTGCAGTCTCTGTTGGAATAGTAAACTAATCTCGAATTTCTGTTACAGGCATTGTCATTTGGCCATGTGTGTTCAGTCTGTAGAGTGATACTATTTCTGCTTAGTGTACTCTATTGATAATTACTTTGAATGATGAGCTCCAACTTTTTTTGGCTGATTACTCGAATTTCTGAGACACTTTTTGCTTTCTGGAAGATCTACTCTGATTGAAGAATCGTGGATGCTAACCAGCAGCACACTTCCACACCAGGCTTTGGCCCAGTTATTTCAAGAGTTGGCAAGATTCCATATGGAAGGCAGTGTAGGCAGACCTGACAGGCAGTCCTCTGATTCCTAATGGGACTTTGACTGAAACCAACATTTGGGTGGGACTAGCCTTTGGGAAAAATATTCAAAACTGATTTTTGAGGGAATCTATTTGAGAAAAAGAAAAGAGAAGAACAGAGTAATCTCAAGAGATTTACCAGAATACTGACAGCATGCAACAAACAGGATAAAACATGAATATTGAACAATACCCAAAATGTTTGAGATAATTCAGATTTTTCACATATGTGAAGACATTTACGCAGATGGAAGTCCATTTCACTACCTAAAAGAAACTTAAAATATATATTTATCATTTCCCAAAGTGACCAAAGATTACTTGTTAAACTATAAAATATGCTATATGGCAATCTTTGGCCTCTACTACTTTAACTCTGTATCCAAACACCGATACCCTCTCTATGGTCCTTAAGTCAGTTTAAATGGACTTGTAAGGACTTTGTAAGGAATTATAACTAGGTGTCCTAAAGAACCTGGGGAAAAAAATGGCATGCAGACTCTTAAATTATAGACTCTACTAAAGGCATAAGTCATACAAAGAAGACATAAAGTTGACAGATAGTTATAAATTGATTGGAATAGGATGTACCATGGTATTACAGGTTTGGGGTGTTTCTTCCTACTAAATACCCAATTTAAATTTTAATTTCTTAAACTTAACTATTTCTGGTTTCTGAACTCTACAAATCATTAATATTGTACAGAAAAATATTAGTTGAAATTAAAGATAAGGAGTACTAAAAATAACATTACAATAAGGTTGATACTCCTCAAAACACTTTCAACTGCTAAGACTTGGTTCTCATAACAATCCTGATAATTATTCAGGGAAGATACTATAACCTTAATATTTTAACAATTAAAGTATTTGACCAAGGTTTGGTTATTAGTGGGGCTTGAAAACAGAACATTAGACATAAGAGACTTTTACCAACATGGCCATAAATTAAATTCAACTTACTATTTAAATGGCTGTAATTTTGTCAATAACATTGTGAGATGCACTCAGACATTCAGTTAAGATGAATTTGGACCTGTTCTTTATAATAAACAGAATACATTGAAAAATTATCAAAAAACACAAAAAGCCATCATTGTACCCAATCAATAAATAAATAGATAAAGTTATTAAGCCTTATACACTTAAGATAACATCTTAATACTAGTACCAAAATATGAAATACTAAATGTAGGGTGGAAAACAAGTGGCAAAATTGTCTGAAATGAATCCAGTAAAGCACTTTATCTGTGGATTTTTTTGTTAATCTATATCATAATCAAAGTTAAGTCTTGTTTGAAATGGGTTGATCTGATCTAATTTGTCATGAGGAAACTTAAAACAGAAAGAAATCTATATTGAGAGGTTTGCTGCTTACTCCAGATTTAACACTAATCCATTATGTGACTCAGGATAAATCAAATTCCTGAGCTTTCCTTTCATGCCTAAAAATGAATGAGATTGCCTACTCACAATCTCTCAGATGAGCACCATCTATAAGATTCAGTGAAGAGCTGTAAGCCACACTTAAATATATTTGTTCAAATAATCTGTTTAATATTTCCTATTGTTAAACAATGAAAAACCAGTCAGGGGGCAAGGATACTCTTGTTCTATATTATGGGAATTCAGGAAAAGAAATAAATAATTGTGCCTGATAATAAAATTAACAAAATCAAATATGTTCAAATTACCAACTTTTCAGTGTAGAGTATGTTACAAGACAATATTTCTGAGTAATATTTCATCCATTTAACATTTTTTCAAGAAGTACATATTGAGCTCCTACCATAAAACCCACCACAAGGAATATAGCTTGCCCTGAAATGTATCTTAGGCATATTAAATAAGTAATGTAGACATCATGATTTGAACAGATTGGAAGTAAAGTACTTGGGAAAAAAAAGTGACAGATAACAAGATAAATTAAACCTAGTGTGGATACCTGGGGTGGGATTTGGTACAATAGTCCCCTGAAGACATTGCCTTTAAGTTGGGACTTGAAACATAAGTGAATTAGACAAAGAGGTGGAAGAATCAGAGTATTTTAGGAATATAGAATAGCATGTGCAAAGAACGTTATGAATCTTTGAAGCTCTTGGTATCCAAGTTTGCACATGCACATCTATTAAATGAATAATGAAAAGCTAGAGTAACCAACAAATGCTCATCCAAATTATATCAATAATTGTACTGCGATCTAAATTAACTTGTGTGCTAGAACTGAGAATGCCTTAGTTCATTACCATCCTTTCGAAGAGGGCTTTGGCTTTCAACTAAGTCAGAAATGCATGCATTTGCATTTTTCCAATTTCAGTATCCAGACATGATGAGTGTACATGCAATGATTTAAGTAGATTTATGAATTTGTGGTAAGGTTCAGGATGTTCCTTGGGAAGATAAACCAGCCTTTCTCAACTGGTGTTTCTCATCTGAATCACAGAATTTCTCAATTCCCTTAAGGATGGTATATAACTAGAAGTGTTCTAGACCCATGGGAAGAGAGTTGATTCATAACACACAATGGATGCCTTAGAGCATTAGGGCTTAATTCCCTTGTGGAATCACCAGTTGATTATTTCATTGCACAACAAAAGTGAACACAGAACTTAAACCAGTTTCTTCATTTCAGTATTAGCCTAAATTCTTTAATTACCCATAATGTTCACTCATGGTGATTCTGTGCACACTGGAAATACCCTAACAGTTGTGAATCACATTAGACACAAACAAGGGCAGAGGAGAGATAATGCTGGGTTTCTTTTCATATACATTCAAATGATTTCCTCGCTTACTTGGGAAATTTGGAATTACTATGGTACAAACCTCCCTGATTTTCTTTCTCCATCAAATTTTTGATGACTAAATACATAACAGAGCTCATACTGCTATACTAACCCAGAAAACTCATTACTAAGAGAGGATGTGTTACAATAGCATGTATTTTCTCAGTGTATTCCTACAGTAGCACAGTAAGCTAGGGGCAATTTATTTGGCAGATGCAAACAATGAAATGCATGGAGTTCAAATGTCTTTCTGAAGATCATGCATTGAACAAATGTTAAAAACTTATAATGCAGTGTTATAATGTGCAAGTCTATGCTTTTTTCTACTAATCCAGTGTTTTTAATTATGAAATTTAAAAACTCAGCAGTAGGATAGGAAATGAATTCATTTCTTAGCTCATTTCTTCCTGTCACTGATATGCAACACATATATTAATTTAACTTACACTTATATTATTAATTTAAAATTTTACTTTTTATAAGAGATAAAATATATGATGTGCATTGACTTTTTTGTAGGATGCACAGGAAAAAAAAATATCTATTTCTGGTTTTCCACCCTAGTTTCCTTTGACCTTCATACAACAGAACTACCTATTTATTTTGCAGGAACACAAATTTAACTTCTCAGGGAAGAGGGGCTTTATGACATCAGCTGCATTAAGTGTGTTCATTTCCTCTAGGGGAGAGGAGAGGGAAAGGAAGCAACAGACACTGAACAATGAAAGAAATTGGAAGACCAGACTAAAGCACTAATCGAAGGAAGGGAGGAGGAGCAGATGGCTTAGGAGGGAGACATGTGGGAATTGGGGGAAAAGGAAGCAATTGGCAAGGAGTGGGCTGAATGCCAAATTTGTGAAGGATCTGGAGGACACTGGGGATTTGGATGGGATATGAGTCAGCTGCTTTTTACCAAAATATCACACCAACAAGGGAAATCAAAGAAACCTGCAAAGACACACAGGATGCAGAAAGGACTGGAAAAAGTTATAAGTTAGATAAAATTGCCCCCAAAATGGTTTCATTTGGAACTACAGCTTTGATGGAAATAAATAACTTATAAAAGATCATTTTCCTATCATCCAAATTATTTTTCAATCAAGTAAAACATTTAAGGCATATATGCTACTTTAAGGACCGGCAGGAAGAAGAATAAAAAATTCAAAGCACAGCTTATCTCAAAAGAAGAATACAAATCATTCAAAAATGTTCATGTCACAAAGGGTTATGTCTGCTAAGAATTTCAAACATGAAAAGATTAATGTATTTCAAGCTGTCCTTTTTAATACTAAAATAAAATCATCAGAAAAAATGACAAAAGTCATTATGAAGAAAATCCTTCTGGAATTTCATAATTGAGTCCAGGCAAAGCTCGCTATGTACACTGTTTCAATAATGTTTTGGCATTTATTCCATTTTAGTGCATCTACATAAAATTATAAAACCACTAAATCAATATTTTTTCTACAATTAACATTCTATTTATTAGATAACTTCTCATAATTGCTTAATTCTTTCAGCAATAACTTTCAAACTGTGTGCAACTGATGCTTTTAGAACCTTGCTGCTCCACAGCTTGGACTTTTAACTATAAAGTAAATTCAGTTGAATCACTTACTGATTCACAATATCTTTTCTTCTTTCCCTAATAGCTAAATGGGAAACAAGTTAATTGTTATCCTCTGTAGATAATCTCTAGTAATTTTTTAGGTAAGCCTTCTAGTCTTCAGAATAAATAATTTTAGTTTATCTGAGCTATAATCTTTGTGTGAACTTGATGACTCTTGTGCCACCTTTTGGGAAATTACTAAATTTACCAAATTTTATAGATCTTTGTTATGCTACAGATTTCATTACTAGAGATAATATGAACTAATTCTTGAAATTAACAAAGTCCAACTTCAAGATTATCATAACGTCTCCATACCCTTTCAAATAAGACAATATTTTATAGTGGAAACTGAGAGACACTGTCATCCTGAGTTGAAATGTACATTAGCAGCACATCAGAATCACAATTTATGAAGCAAAATCTATAGGACCCTGTAGAAAGTGTCATTCCTCTCCTACAAACCCATTTGGAATCAGCTACTGAATTAGCAAATTTTTAATATTTATCTGACAGTGGTGTCTTTAGGATCAAACTTGTCAATGTACATAGAGTGCTCAGAATGGGACCTGGCACATAGTAAGTGGTACATTAAGTTCCTGTACCACCATTTTCATTTTCTTCCATAGGAAACTGAACTGTGAGGTAAATGTGCCCAAATGGAAAGAAAATAGCTTATTCATTAAGTGACAGAGTAAATGAAATGAGGTAATAAAAAGCATTAAATATGTAGTAAGTTCTCAATACATAATAGCTATTACACATTGTTGGTGTTCCTACAATAACTGTTCCTGAAACTTTACATGTGTTTGGAAACTTTTAGATTAAAAACTGAAGTACGTTTTAGATTCATTTTTGTGATATACTTAAGTAGGAGTGTTGAATACAAGCTCTGAAATTTTAACTTGCAAAATTCAATGAACATTTCATAGTTATTAAGTATCAAGTAGTCAGAATTTACTATTGTTTCTGTCAATATTCACTTACTAATCCAAAAAAGTTTAACTCCTATTCATTAATTATCAGAACTTATATATAAAAACATATAATTATCATTTTGATACAATGGTATAGATTTGCTATCTCATATTTATTATATGTTAAGGCAAGTGACATATGGTTGTTCCACATTGTTTGTGAGCGATTGGTCCTAGGACCCACCTCAGATACCAAAATCTGTGAAGGCTCAAGTCCCTTTATAAATTGGTAGAGTACTTACATATAACCTATGCATAGCCTACTGTATACTTCAAATCTTCTGCTGATTGCTTACAATGATTAATACATTATAAATGTCAGGAACACCATTATTATATTGTATTTCTTAGGAAATAATGATAAGAAAAAAAGATCTGTATATATATGATCATTACAGGTGCCATTTTTTTTTTCCCCCTGAGCATGTTCAACATGTGGATGGTTGAATCCATGGAAACAGAACCCACAGATATGGACAGCTGACTACAATTGCTTGTTTCATTAATTGTCATGTGGATACCTTTGGGTATCTTAATATTTAAGTTTATAAATACAGTTATCATGCATCTAAAAATCAAGGAAATAAATTTTATATAAGCTATTCTCCATGAGAAATTGACAATTTCCTTCTTTGTCTATGCCTGCAATTCCTGCAGCTACCACCAGAGCAATCGTTACATAGAAACTCAATAGACAGAATACAAAAGGGCTATCGGGAGTCATTGGAAATTGTGTATGAATCCCTCCAAAAATGTACTATCATAAAACAAACTGACTTTTTGATTAATTTAACAATATTAAAATAATCTAAGCCAACAATTATAAAACAAGTTACAAACTTGTTAATAAACGTAACACCTTGTAACTATGTTTTTACCATGAGTGTATATTTCCTCTCTTTTCACTAATTCCAGACTTTTCAGTATTTATCTGATAGGTTATCTCTCATTATATTTATATGTCCAAAATTTTATACTGAAAGTCTTTAGAGGTCTACGTATAAGCTTTTATTCTATCTAATCCTGTAAATGACTATCATCATGAATATTTAAGACCTTTTATAATCTAGGAAAATATTTGTGATGTCTACTTTACACTAAATTTAACTTTTTCTTTAATTCAAGAGTAATTTTAGTTTTTTGGTTGAGCATGAAAATATTGTTTCAATGTTGTGTACTAATTTGTTTTTTCATGTTATCATTCTCTTTTTCTCATCCTACAAAATATCTTGAACTTAAATACAATATTTCCAAAATGTACTTCAGTAAAAGAAGCACATCCCTTCTTGTCAGGTTCATAGAAATGTTTTTGTACATCAAAAAGGAAGCTTTCATTCCTCTGATTCATCTCTTTGAGAAAATTTCATTTATTCTAAGTCTCCAACACATGAAGTAAGTCAATTGAATATAGTTTCCTAGATAAACTACTTCTATTTCTAACTCTGAATATAAATACTCATGTCTAAAAAAAGAGACAAACATTATCCAAGACCTCTCTTATTCTAAGAAAAACATGCCAGAAGGTTTTAAAAGATTCTCTTGTCATGTAGAGGAATAAGAAAATGTTATTTATATATTCTTGGTTTATAATGATCATGGACCTAAAATTTGGCTCGGAATCCAAGCCAATGTAGAAAGAAATGACTTAAGAATATCAAAAATACAGGTGCAGCTACAATTCAATTATATATTCCCCCTTTTTGCAGGGTGTGTCTTTGTTCTCACAGCTGGGAGATGTGTACTTTAAATTTTCAACAAAGAAAGTCACCACATTAAAGAACTCTAGAAACTCTTGTAACAAAACTGTAGCAATAACCATGCAATCTTCAATTGACTTTCATAAAAATTCAATGTGCTTTAATCTCCTGTTCATCTGTACTCAACGAATTTGGCAAAGTACACTTGTAACAGCAATGAAAACAATCATTTGAATACAAGCTTAAGAAAGAAGAATTACATAAAATATCTGTAACCAACATCTCCTAAGAATTTATTTTCAATGTTTTTAAAGTACTGGAAAAAAAATTCCATGCATTCTGTTTATGATCTAAGTCTGAAATACTCAATTTCAGTTTTGCCTAAAGGAGGAAAAGAAAACAAAAACAATTTTGATCTAAATAAAAACACTAAAAGATTTTGAGACCAAACTGCTGATTTTTAATCTATTCATTTCTCCAAGTGTATAAATGTGCTTTCTACCTCTAGTGTTTTATCAGTTCAACAGTCATAATTTATACAAAACACACAGATGGTCTCAGAAATAGTAAAAGTTTCAGATGTTACAACTTCCTGGCATATGGAACACTATCGTGGATCCTTACTTTGGCAGCATTCGAATGATTTTAAGATTATTTATACATTCTCATCTTGGCATCATTTCACAGTATAGGTTATTACAACTCTAAATTGTTTGATTCCTGATTGGAAGTGGTTCTTGTATTGACTTCAAGCTACTGATGCTTTTTAATTAGAAGATAGTGTCCCCCCAGACAGCAAAAGTAAATGAAGATTTTATAATAAATTAAGCATTTTCTCATAAGTCATAAAATTTTGTCTAATTCAATATACGATACAGTAGGATGTTCCAAGATTTTTACTGTATTTTTACTATTAGATTTACTATAGCGGTTTACACTGTGAATGTTACAAAAACTAATACACACAGGTGCACACACAATACAACCTTCAAAATTATCTTGAACTTTTTAAAATATGAGACTTTTATTTTCATATAACTTATGAGATACAGCATAAAAAGGGTCATCCATAACTGACCACGAAATCATTAAATCCCATGGTCAATTCCCAGTCTTCATATTACTTGATCCTCTAGTTAGAATTGATTCAGTTACTCCCAACTCCTTAAGATGCTGTGTTGGTGGCTGCCCTCTGGTTTTCTTCCTTTCTCATTGACTGCTCCTACTCAGTTTCTGCTGTTCTTTCTGCCTCATCTCCCTGGAAGCTTGGCCTTGGTTCTTTTCCTTTCTATGTATAACCACTCCCCGGATAATTTCAGCCTCAAATTGATGTGTACAGAAATTAGCTGCAAATTCACCAGGGCTGGCTACATTATACCATGATAAGAAATTCCCAATGATTTAATACAGCAGCAATTTGTTGCTCATTCATTCTGCAAGTCTATCACAGAAGACAGAGGTGTGGCAAATGCTCTGTTACACATAATCCAGGGGCTCAAGCTCTCAAAGTATCCTCCCTGTGGTAGTTGCTCTACCTAGAACATGTGGTTGCAGAGTGGTAAAGAAGAACATTCCTGGTTTTCACTCAACTACTAGTACTTAATTTCTTTAATTTTCACTCAGAACCCAATTAGGTCTGCTTAGATCAAGGAAGCCAGGAATAGAGTCATCTGCTCAGGAGACAGGGAGGACTACATAGGTATGAGAACTCACATGTCTACCACAACTTAATTTTTTCTCCTGCCTCAATCTCAACTTTGAATTTTCTGATTCACATATCCAACTGCCCATTTGACTTGGATATCTTTAAGTATTTCAAAATTCTCATGTCAAAAACATCCCCGATATGTCCTGCCCCAAATCTTCTTCTATAATCTGCATCAAAATTAATATCATCTGTACTCTTTCACTTCTCAGACCAATCAATGAAGGTAATGCTTGACTTTTCTTTTCACACATCACATCTAATCCATTAGCAAATTTTGTTGGCTGCTGCTTCTCAGTTCATGTTGAATCTAATCACTCCTCACAACCTCCACTCCTCCACAGACCTGTTGAAATCATCACTTATCTCTCGCCTGGATGACCACAAAACTCCCACCTGGTATTCCTGCTTCTGACATTGCCACCCTTCAGTGTGTTCCCAAGACAGCAGAGGCTTTGTCTGAGAAAACTCTGATTCTTCCCATCTTAGTCAGAAGTAAATCTGAGCTATTCACAATGTCTATAAAGTCCTATGCAGCAGCCTGGCTACCTGTCACCATCTGACACTATCTCCTACAAATCTCTCTGTTGTTCTCTCTATTCAACCCACACTGACTTAGCAATCTAGTGACAATATTAGATGCACCCCACCTTAGGGTCTTTGAATGTTCTGCTTTGTCTGTCAAGAACACCTTTACAGACAACTTGCAGAGTTTT
The DNA here is from genome assembly GCA_020662805.1 of Glaucomys volans. Lineage (NCBI taxonomy): Eukaryota > Metazoa > Chordata > Mammalia > Rodentia > Sciuridae > Glaucomys > Glaucomys volans. The sequence continues at coordinate 242,967 of JAJEJO010004229.1, forward strand.
TTCTTGAAACTTGTAGAGTTCCCTTACTCAAATTTTTTTTTTTTTTCAGATTTTTGAGACATTCTCTGATCAGCCTATTGGAAATTTCAATCCTACTGGGCCTCTAAGGAATTCCTCTACCTATTGACAAAAAAATTAACACCTTTATTTTTAAAGGACTCGTTATAGTTCATCATACTACATACAACATTCGTTTAGCATTGTCTGTATATACACTCTTAGAATGTAAACTCCACAAGGGCACTCACCAATTTTTGTTTAATGATATATCTGGGGCATTGAGAATTTTGTCACTCATTTATATTGAAAACAAATAGGTAATCAGAAAGGACATGAGGGAAATCAGGGATAATAATGGTTTCAATGTGTTTGAATTATTAAGGCAGGGAAATGGGAATTACAGATGATGGTCATTAAATGATCTGGAATACATGTTTGAGGGTAGAATATTCTTATCTTAATTGTGCATAAGCCCAAAAGGAATTTGTTATCGCTAACAAGAGAAGCATTTGTTCCTACACCCTCTATTCCCCTGTGCAATGGGCTTCATTTCCCAAAACCAATGTTTCCACATGTAGTTTTCACTTTGGCATGTGACTTTTCAGCACCTCTTAAATGCAGAGCTGAGTCATCCTCACCCCAGTCCCTAGAATTACAAAAAATCCCCTGGGGCTCATTTTAATTCAAATCAGTGCAGGAAAAATAACTTGATTTTTCTTTTAAGGCCCCTAAAACTGCCACAACCTTCTCTTCTTTCCTCAGTATTTAATTATCATGCTCATCACTTAGCTGGTTGCTCAGAAATAGTGCAAGCGTTTATAAGGTTTATGTTATAACTTTGTTTGTCAAAAACTTTAGCAATGACCTTTACCTCACATATATTCTCCTAGGGAACTTTGATTCTTGGCAAATGAATTCACAGTAGACAGGCATCAATGCATGCAGAAAAAAAGGAAAGTATAAAGGGGAATAGTTTACAATCATAGAATCAATGAGAACTTGGTTGAGGGAGATGTGTTAGTGAACACTTCCCAAGACAGAACAAGAAAGGAAGTCACGACACAGAAGCAGTGCTGTCAAGAAGAAAACACCAGGATCTACTAGAGATCATGTAATTCTCTGCTTAGATCAGAGCAAGAACGCAAAATTCAACCACCTTGTCACATAGTTTCTTTTATGAGACAAATTCATCATCAGCCATCATGATGAATGAGATTTTATTTCTCAGAAACAATATTGAACTCTATAGAATGGAAAAGCAATTTAAAAAGGAGACAGAGATATAAAAAATCCTAAAGTGACTTGGGAGACCTCTTGGAAACATACTATATAACTAAAAATTTTATGAGAAACACTTTTAATGGTAATACATAGAAATGTTATAAGCCCTGAGTTATAATAATAATTAAGTCTATATAAAAGTGTTAACTCCAAGACATTAAAATTGAAATTACAGTTTCACTTTTTCTGATCTTTGAACTAAACACCATGCATTTTCTTCACTTATTTTCATGTCTACAGGGAGAGAATTGAAATATATTTATTTTACTTTTTTGATTTTGATTATTTGAAGATCACAAAGAGCAGAAATGTATAAAGACAATTTACACAAAAAATAGAATGAGTTACTAATTTCACAAAGAAATAAAACTACAGTAAAAGTTCTACCTTAAATACTTTTTTTAAAAATTTATTTATTTTGATTCATTGTACACAAATGGAGTACAGCTATTGTTTCTCTGGTTGTACATGAAGTAGAATCACACCTTTTATGCAATCATACATGTACTTAGGGTAATGATGTTTGTCTTATTCTATTATAATTCTTACCCCACCTCAACCCCACCCCTCTTTTTCCTCTATGCAATCCAGCCTTCCTACATTCTTGCCTCCCTTCCACCCCACATTATGTATCATCATCCACTTATCAGAGAGATCATTTGGCCTTTGGTTTTTTGGGAATAGCTAATCTCACTTAGCATGACAGTCTCCAACTTCATCCATTTACCTGCAAATGCCATCACTTTATTCTTCTTTATGGCTGAGTAATAGTCCATTTTGTATATATACCACAGTTTCTTTATCCATTCATCTATTGAAGGGCATCTAGGTTGGTTCCACAATCTAGCTACTGCAAATTGAGCAGCTATGAACATGATGTGGCTGCATCACTGTAGTATGCTGATTTTAAGTCCTTTGGGTATAGGTCAAGGAGTGGGATAGCTGGGTCAAATGGTGGATCCATTCCGAGTTTTCTAAGGAATACACACCACTTTCCAGAGTGGCTGCACTAATTTGCAGAACTGAAAAGTGAGAGCTAATGCTAGCCTTCATCTAAGAACCTACTCATCTTCCTCTTTTCCTTTGGTGAAGATGTGTACAATCAAACCTGCAGATATTCTGCTACTGGTTAAGTACTTACGGTTATTCTTTCATCTTTGTCATCCAGTGGAGAGCCGTCCTTCTTCCAGGAGATGGTGGGCTCCGGATGGCCTCGTGGAGGCTGGCATTCCATGACGGCAGGCTCCCCTACTGCCACCATGACATCGGAGGGGTTTTGTCTGAAGTCATCCCGTAGTACTGTAGGAACAAGAGTAAATCATGGTACTCAATAGTGCCGCATGCAATCTTTATCTCTGTACTTCAGCAAGAGACATTTATTATAATAAATTACTACCATTAGCTATCATGATAAAGCTTTAAGAATACTTATCTATGTATGGATAACTGCAATGTAATAAAGATATTTGGCCTTAAGTATGCACAGGTGGGTAATTTGACATTCTTCAAAGGCCAGTGGATGAATGTAGTCTGCCGCTTTGTGTCTTCACTGTTAGTTTTTGACTTCATTTTAACTTGCATTTCTTTGCTGCCGACTGCCTGCAACTTTTTTCCACATATTAATGAATATAACTCCTTTTACTTATCAAGATGATGCTCTCTATAGTTAAATAAGCTATGTATACATACAAACAAAACATTAAAAGAAAAATAAAGATACTTCTAAGCATTTTGTAATTGAAAGATGTTACAGATACTTAATGTTCAAGATTATTTTATCATTATAACTTAAATATGTACATTAATGAAAAATGAAAGCTTATTAACCTTATGTAATATCATCAACCCTATATCTTAGAGGATTGAACAATTCATTATTGTAATCTCAACTGGATACTAATACACTATTAAACTGTTATAAAACAAGAGGTATTATTCACTTTCTGACTGTAGGAATGAAATGTGGAAAATTAACCCAATATGTATTCACAAATACTTCATACAGTAAAATTGCTCTCAGTATCTTGATAACATCAAACCATCATAAATTAATTGGCATTAATAAGTCCTAAATCACAACTCTGATGTTTGCTAGATGTGTAACCTAAAAGCATTCCTTATAACCTCTGTTTCCCTACTTATAAAACAGGCATGAGATATACACCTCATTGAGGTCCAATGAATAGTGAACCTCCCCACCCCCAAATCCTTGTTAACTTCCCCACCCTCAAATCCTTGATCCTGGGTATAACAGAATGTGACCCACATTAGAAATCCAATTTAAGACACTGCTTAAAATGTTTATATGTATGTTAAGATATATATCATGATAATGATTATTTATCTTTTAATAAACTAAACCGAATATTTGATACTACAATTGTATATTGGAATGGATGTCTTTCCATTCTAATGGCATTTAAAAATGTTTTCACAGATGAAGCACTACAAGTTCAAACCAGTATTTCAAATATTATTCTTAAATTTTAGTTTCAAAGACCCAAATTAATAGGACTCTATTTTCCTCTTTCTTAACTTTTCCTTCCTTTATATCAACTGAATACATGCATATATCAGAGTAAGCCTAACACCCACTCAAAACAGTTCTTTAATTAAAATATTGAGACAACTTGGGCAGAATGTGGCTATGCTAATGCCTGGAAAATACTTGCTTCACTATCTTTGGAAACAATAGTAAAAGAAAAAAGATAAGGAAATCTGACTGTACTAAGCTGTTGTCGTTCAAACATCAATATCACACACTATTAATAAATTACACACTATATGAGTAAACTATAGACAAAAGGTAAGGTTTGTTGAAATAAAAACTCTAGCTACCATTACCACATAATAAAAAAGCAGACTATGAAGAATTTCACAATTTATAAGCTTAGATTATTATTAAATGTTAAGAATTACTACAAACAAAGTGCATGGTTTATAAAGAAGCAAATGAATTGAGCTTAACAAGCAACATGTATTTTTTCATGGATAAAATTATTAATCTATGATAACACCTCTGAAAAGCTTTAACACCCCCGAAATACCCCAAAGTAAAATATTTTCAAAGTAAATGTAAATAATTCGTACAATTTTTAGATGTGTTAGGCTTAACTCCAACTTGGTAACACTATATCTTATTTACAAATTGAGATCACATCCAAATAAACCAATGAATAATAAAATGTCTTGCAAAATATCAAAGGGCTATGTCAGATAAGTCAAGCTATTTATTCCATTTATTATGTTATTGGGACTTTTACAGTATATAATGAAAAGCTAACAAAATGTAATCCATTAAAGATTGCTGCTTAGATAATGCTCATGTAATTATTTTTGCAGCTGTAAAGCATAAAACTCCAGCATTGCTACAGGCAATCCTGCAGAAAACTATGAATGTAAGATTTTTCTTCTCTCTTCCATAAAAGCAATATTTCTTTCTTATACTTGTCCTGAACATTTCCTTTTGGGGAAAAATGGTATGTGCCACATTATAAAATAATATGAAGTTTTAGCTAAATTCTTGAATTTACTTAACACATGTGTGTATTGAACTCATTAAAATAAAAATGAAGTCAAAATAATCGGCAGCACTATGTGAGAAACAGTCTTAGGATCCATATGTAAACTCAAATCCAGATCTTTTTAAACATCTCTCCTTTTCTCCTGTAATATCTCTCACAATCAGCTTTTATTGTGTAATGTTTCTCAATTTTAATTGTATAAACATTTTTAAAATTTGGAACTATGTTTTCAAAAAAACTCAGACTATTAATTTGAAAAAGAGTAAATAACATACATAGTCTATTCAAGTAGATGTCACCTAAGAAGGTGATAAGCCACAGGCCATTTTAATATTTAATATATTAAATATATTTAAATATTGAATATAAACAGATTATATTTCTTCCGTATTTATGAAGTCTTATTTTATGTGTATAAGTTGGTGCATATAACACAGCTCAAATGATTTTCATTTTTTCACTCTGTTAAGTTAGAGAAAACATAACCTTCTCTGAAAGACTGAATCTACTGGAATATCCTTGTATTAAGAAATATGAACTACAATTTGTACTTTAAAACAAAATATAATCATTTGTCTTTCTGAGTGGCTTTATACTGATTTTAATACAATTTGAAAATAGTAAAAGTTTTTTTTTCAGAAAAGAGAACTGTAATACCAGTGGTATGCTAGAAACCTATCTGTGAAGTGCCGAGAAGAGGCAAAATAGAAAATAAAAAATAAACATAAGCTGTTCCAAAAACAATTGAGGCATTCATTTAACTCTGTAAGAACATTATAAAAAAGTTTAGAACTGAAAAAAAATGTAACACTTAGAACAGGCAGGAGTGTCTGACAATATCAAATTCTTCCCCAAACTAGATAAAATGGAGTGCCTAGAAATTGCCACTTGCAAGACTATGTGATTTGTCTGAAAAAGATGAGATGTAAACAGGTATCCTGATTTCCAGTCCAGTGCCCTTGGCTTTCTAACCATGTCCTCATTGTCCTGTACAAAGCACTTCTCAGATCTAATCCATTGCATTTCCAAGAGGTCTGCAGCACCACCACAGAAGGCTTGCCCTGTGGTGTTTGTGCTTTGCTGCACAGCAGTCTCATAACTCTCCAGCCTTGGTGGCCTCAAGTGCTTCTCAAATTAATTTTGTTCCCTAATCACATGTTAAACATCTGTGAGCTATAATGCCTTTGACTTCATGAAACATAGAATCTCAAGGCAGTTAGGGGCTTCAGGATTATGTGGTATGAATTTTCTGCTTTAGAAATGAATAAACTAAGATTTCCATGGGTGTAGGAGCATGTCACCAAAATAATAAAAATGATAAAGATGATTTAGCAATATACTGATAATGTTAATGATGGTGGATGCTTGATGAATGCTTACTATGTAAGAAACCATACTAAGTATCAACTTATTTAATCCCCAGAACAAGCTTATGATAAAATGAGTTTATTAGTTTACTACACAATGAGGAATATTTAAAAACTTGGTGGCCAAGGTAGAACTCAGATCTCTGTATAAAGGATGCTTCTCTACAAGTTGCCCACCTATCTGGTCTCAACGCAGTGTTCACAATTCTAAGTAAACAAGCATTATGATATAATGAGTATTTCAATCCCTTTCAATGGAACAGAAATCAAGTGAGAAATTTTCCTCCTGATAGTCATAAGGGTGTCTTATTCTGCATTCTTGAATTTTTCTCAGATTTTTCCATGTTTGGAAGAAGCCACTTCACATTTTCTGCAGCATACTGAGAATCAGAACTCATTATTCAGAATACACATGATGTGTTACTTCTTATCAATGACTCACATTTCAACCACAAAATGACTGAACAGACTGTACAATAATAATCATTTTAATTAAATATGGGCATTTAATTTGCAGTCGGTGCCTTGGGGAAAACAAAGGAAGATAATAACACAGTCTTGGGATCTATTTTTTTCTACTTTAAAAACTACCTTATAAATGCAATCCTGCAACAAATAGTAAACTTGTTGAGTAAGAAAAGAAAAAAAAATCAATGAAACCCTTAAAAGGCACTGAGTTTATTGGAAAAGAAAATAAATGAAGAAGTATATTCCTAAAGATGACTCTATAGATGCTCAGCACGCCTCTATTGCAATGTGTCGTTTAATTATTTTTAAAATTATTAAGCATTTACCTAGTTCTTTATTTTGAGTAGAGAATATTTTAGTTATTTTATGATACTTCTAGTTCTGTCTGAATTCCAATTTACATGTTGACATGAAGAAATACCAATGAATGTCAAAATAACTATAATTCTCTCATTTAACACATATATACTGAGCACATTTTTTGTGCCCCACAGTCATGCTAGAACTCTTGAATTTTCCTTGTAGTGAAATATAAGTTAAATGCTGATGTCTGTCAAAAACAATCTTAAGATATATCTTGTCGGCAAAGGGTAATGCAACAGGATTTTGTTGAGGATTATTCTGAATTAACAGAAGTGTTTGGGAACTGGATAAGAAAATGTAAGCATATCTAAGCTATTTGCCTTCTTACACTTTAGTTTAGGCCATTACTCAGAAAAACTGTTACTGGGGACATGTGCTTAAAATTTCTTCAATCTCTTAAATAATTTCAGTCTTTTAAAAATATTCCAATAAGAAGATGAATGTACAGAAAGAGAACCAATTAGAAATAAAAACTTAAAAACTAAGATATAAAATAATTTTCTGTGAAGTATTATTCATTCACCTTATACCGCTATCTCCTAATGCTACGGAATTTGTTTTTTAAAATGATGCATGCATGATCTGTTGAAGGGCACCTAGGTTGGCTCAATAGCTTCACTATTGTGAATTGTGTGACTCTAAACATTAATGTGGCTGCATAATGGTAGTATGCTGATTTTAAATCCTTTGGATATATACCAAGGAGTGGGATAACTGGGTCAAATGGTGTTTCCATTCCTAGTTTTTTCAGGAACCTCCATACTTCTTTCCAGAATGTTTGAACCAATTTGTAGACCCACCAACAATGTATGAGTACACTCTACGAACCTTTCAACAGATGAATGGATAAAGAAAATGTATTGTGTATATATATACACAGTGGAATATTACTTAACCATAAATAAGAATGACTTCATGAAATGAGCCAGTAAATGGAGACTATCATACTAAGTAAACTAAGTCAGTCCCTAAAAGTCAAAGGTTGGATGTTTTCTCTGATATACAGAAACTCATAAGATATTGGGGGTGGAGGGGAACAGAAGAAAAGTCAGTGAAGTAGAGAGTGGGGAATGAAGAAATGGGAAGAGGAATGGCATAGGGAAAGACAGAGTGGTTCTGATCTAACATTCCTATGTACATATATGAACATGCCAGAGTGACTCTCACCATCATGCATATCCACAAGACAATAATTTTAAAAAATAACTATGGGTAAATAGCAGAAAGATCAGTAGAGTAGATGCAAGGGAACAGAGGGTAGGAGGAAGAAAGGGGAAGGAGAAGTACTGGGGAATGAACTAGAATAATTACATCCCATGCTTTTATAAATATGTCAAAATAAATTCTATTGTCATGTATAATTTTTAAAAAACCAATAATTTTTCTAAATGATGCATGCAAACATCATTAAGAAGTTACAATTTAATAATGACTGTTTCCCGAAAGAAAATATATATATTTTTTAAAATTCGACATTGAATATTCTCTGAATATTCTTCAAAAATTATGTCATCTTCTACTAGTGTTTTTAATAGCATGCCACTTTATTTTAAAACCTTAAATTATGCCTTGGTTAAGACTGTGAAAGAAAATATGCTGGGAAAATGGGAGAAGCAATTATTTTCTTAACTACAAGAGATTCTGAAGATTTCACAAAGCCCTTATGCTCTATCCTAAGGAAAGCAGCGCTCTTTTTTTTTTTTTTTAATTCAAAAATTACACATTCTGAAAGTCAAAGAGGAGGGAGAGATGTCAAACATCACTCAACCTTAGAGAACAGTGAGTACAAACTATTGCAAATGGAAAGAGATGCTATTACCAGAATAAAGGAAGCCAGTTGCATCTGTTTCTTAGTGTGAGGTATAATAGCAGAGCAAGCTCCCTTAAATATGGGTGCATGCTCTGTGTTCTGCTGGGCTACAGAAGTGAGGCATGTTATGGCTGGTCTTACTCTTTGTTTCTTTGCAGTACTGGAGATGGAACCTAAGGCCTCATGCATGGTAAGAAAGCGCTCTAATACTAAGCTCCATCCCAGCCCCATCCCTAGTCCTTTAATGTTTACTTGCAGACTTGATCTAAGTTTAACCCACATTTCCATAGTGCAGAAACATGGCTACCATGGTGACACTTCCTTCACTGCATGCAGTAGAGGATAGTCCCTAGTGTTTACTACAGAGTCACAAAAGTCATTAAGACAAAAGAGAAACCATAGTTAAGTTAAAGGCTACCACATATTCCAGAGGAAAGTGCATGTTAATAAGAATCAATAAATAGTTAATATTCAGCAGACTTGAAAACCTTGAGATCATAAAAAAATGTATCAGCAAAGTAAGTCCAATAGGTAGAATCATATGCCCTACCTTAAAAGATGCCATTCACTTAGCAGATGTTTGCATTTTACACTCTTGGATATAAATTATAAGTGAAATGGATGTATTAATGAAAAAATGCAGGATTTATAGAAAACAATTTTATGTACCTATACTATTTTATGTATGTATACCTAATTATGTATGAGTTAGAAAACAGAAGTACAGGAATTTCAGAATCACGACAAATTCTTCCATTATTCTGTGACTCAAGTTGGTATATTCACAATGATTCAGTTATTTCCATACAAAACAGAGAGTTTTACACTCTATCTTGATAGGGTTATTATGAAAACTAATTATTTAATGTTTATACAGGACTTGCCATTTTTATGGTGCATTACATCTGCAAAGAAGTATTGCCATTAGTCACTATGTAAGGAATTGCCAAATTTTTCAGCTGCCAGTACAAATGGAAAGGAGGACAAAGAATGCCATTGATGAGGGTTTCTAAGTGCCAGAGCAAAAGTCGCATTCAGGAGTAGCCCAGCAGGGTTAAAAAAACACAGACAAAATGAGATATCTGAGCTAGGAGACCCTGATTAGAGCAGGACAGGCATGCATTCTTTCTTCTGCAAAATCAACTTTACATTTAGCACCCTGCACTGAGAGAGTCCTCAATGAAAAGAATATGTTCCTGTATTTACCTCCCAGCTCTTTGTACCTGAAGGTCAGCTCTGTGAGAACACGGTTTGTCTTTATCACCTCCATATCTCCAGGACCCTGAACAATGTCCAAGACACAGCAGACATTCAGAGAATGCTTAAAATACACTCTCTCTGTGTTAGGTATTAGATATGCAATGTGGCTTCCTTTGGTATAAGTCCTATGCTCACGGTCCTTGAGGCATGCAGTGGGGGGTAGACAGATCACATTCAAGTGAACACAAGTACACAGACAGAATTACGATACATGCCATGAAGTAAAAAGATGAGAATAAGAAGAAACCTAATTTAGATGGAAGGTAAGAAAACCATGAGGAAGTAAAAACTACACCGAAGACTTAGAAATGAGCAAGCACACTGCAGGCAGAGGAGATAATCCAGTTTGAGGGGATACACTAAAGGAAATTTTAAAGATGTAGACCTTATGTAGTGAGTCAGGTTGATAGCAATGTGACATGAATTTGACAGGGAAAGTAGAGGCTACACTAAAGTCTTAAACGAAGTAATTTTATGATAGAATTCTCATATTTAAATGTTTGTCCTAATTATTCTATGAATGAAATGAAGAGGGAAGCAAGAATGGAAGGAAATACCATTTCCCTTCCACAATGGAGGAGGAGGGTGGGGTTGTCCTATAGAAGAACCCAGACCTAATGGTCTTTGAGAAAAGGCTGGAAAGTCATCAGTAAGAAACAACAAGGTAACCTGTACATTCGCTCATATTCACTGCACTTATACCAAGTGTCAACGCCATTCCAAGGGCTATGTAAGTTAGTACTAATTCATTTAATGCTCACAGTGAACTACTCAGTGGAGACCATGATTATTTTCATTTTACACATAGGTGGAGTGATTTAGGAGAGGTTAGAGGTTAAATATTTTTCTACAGCTCTTATACAGGCATATAATATGCAGCCAATGATAAGTTTGGGTGAATTCTGTTGTCTGCAACAAAATGAACTTTTACCAATAAACTCTATGGGGCTTCTTCGAAATCTCCACACCTTAGACCTTGGTGGCTGACATGAGAACTCCACTTCTGGCCATTTCAAAATACATGCAAGTGAGGAAGTCCTGTCCCTTTGAACCAAAATGTGGAGGAGTGTCATTCCTAGCAGTGCAAATAATTCCTTTTTTAAAATAGCTGTACACTGCGATAGCTCATAAGATCACAAATGTAGACCATCTACATCCAACCTCCCTCACTTCCACTCCCACCTCCAGCTGCAAATGAGGACACACCATCGGGTGAGGGGGAAAGGACTTAAGGTTGTCTGAGCTGCTGGACATGCACAAGATTAGAGCCTCACAACGGCTGCTTTCATATTTTATCTTCATAAACACTTAAATATTTTTTGAAGTGCCTGAGAAAGACTACAATGCCTTCTGATTAAAACATGTGCTGGGAAACAAAGGTGGTTGCTGGGGTGGGAAGTGTACACACACGGCAGTTCATCCTGCGAAGCCCAGGAGGAGGGCGAAAGGGCAGTTTTCAGATTTTATTGGGGCGTCGGGAGGGGAGGAATAATCTCAAGGGAGAAAAACCCTCACAGTTTAAAATGATCTCATTAAAACCTCACTAGCAATTGTGCAGGACCAGAGAAAATAGCTATTGGATTTAAAAACAAACAAACAAAACTGCTCTCACTAATGTATCTTTGTGCAGTATAATTAATGCTGCCAGTTATAACATTTCCCCCACCCCAAAAACCCAGAGGAATATTTCAGTAAGAGGGAAAAGAAAAAAAAAAAGAAAGAAAGAAACAAATCTAAATAGCACACACAGGGACATATCATCTAGACAAAAAAGTCTTTAATTGGTGACAATCTGCCCTATATCACTATTATTATTCCTGAACATAATAACTTTCAGATCTGTTCATTCCTGGTATCTTCCCCTATCACAGGCTGTCTAGGGCTTCAGAATAATAATGTGGAGTACCTAACAGGGCTTTCAATCTCCAAGGAACATAACAAACATGCAATTGTGAAGTTGTGAGCTGCCTTTTCCTAGCAAACTACAGAGCTCTTGGGAGAGTCCCGGCAGCCTCCAGCTCTTTGGCAGACAAGGCTGAAGGCCTCCTTCTGCTGAGCACTGGGATCGTACTAACAAGCCCTGACTGAAGATATTCGGGATTAAATTAGTAGAAAAGCAAATCATTTTACAAATCTTATCAGTTATGCTCTCTTTACCAATAACTGTATATTTATGAAATATACAATCTATTCCTCCTCAGGAAGTATTAGAAGCAAAAGAACAAACATTGAACATAAAATAACTTGAGAAAAGAAGGCATTATCAAAGTAAAAATCTTGAATTATGAATCATTCGTAAATGTTATTTGCATGTGTTTATTTTTATATCAGATACTGGAAGTGGAATGGTTCCAATGGAGGGAAATTCCATACTATAAAAAGCAGGTATTCCACAGCTCCTCACCTGAACCTCAAAGTCTCAGGTAAGTTTATTCATGGCAAAACACCTGCAATCAACAATGGCAGAGGATAACACAACGTCCTAGAGAGCTCTAGCCAGCCTGTGAGACCAGAAAGTTCTGGCTCTCTCCCTATAGCAATTGGCTGGCACAGAAGAGAGGCTCCTATAGGAGGTGTGATAGGTATTTATAGGTTTTCAAAGTTGCTGAAGACTACCCTCACCCATGATGGTCTGGTAGGGGAACTTCGTGAAGTTGCCAAAGAATTAGGACATAACGCCTCACCCATTGTGATGTACTTGTATCTAAATGTATAAAGCCCATGTGTATCAAGGTGGTGCATGCTGACCAACAAATCAAACTAGATATAAAGTTCATGATGAGCCACCAGCGGGATGAGTAGGGCTCTGTAAAACTGACACAGGGAAACACTGCCACGAGGTCTGCTGCAGTTATCACAGTTCTGCAGTAGCTGAAAAGGTAAAGAATGTCCTAAGAGGTCCTCAAAGACGACTTCAAATGCAAGCAAGGAACAGACAAAAAGAGTGAGAGAAAGAGACAAAATACAAAAAGAAAATAAATCACAGGTCAAAATTGGCCCCTACAAAGGTTCTCAATTATTCCATATCAAAAACATTGAGTTACTCCTGTGATCCCAGTAGCTCGGGAGGCTGAGGCAGGAGGATTGCGAGTTCAAAGCCAGCCTCAGCAAAATTGAGGCACTGAACAACTCAGTGAGACTCTATCTCTAAATAAAATACAAAATAGACTGGGGATGTGGCTCAGTGGCTGAGGAATCCTGATTTCAATTCCCCACCAAAAAAAAAAAAAAAAAAAAAAAAATTGAGTTAAAAAATAAAACTTCTGTGACTCTTTATAATTCTGTACATCAATGAATTATGAAGACCATGGTGATTCAATGTCTGTCCTAACCATTTAAAGATATACTTGGACCTTCACATCTCCAGGTTTTGTATCCATACATCCAACCAGCTGTGGATCAAAACTACAGAGAAAACATACTGCATTTGTACCAAACATGTATACTTCTTTGTTGTTATTCACTAAACAAGAGAGTATAAAACTATTACACAGCATTACATTGTACTATGTATTGTAAGTAATCTAGAGGTGATTTATAGGAGCATATGTGTAGGTTATATGCAAATGCTGTGCTGTTTTATCCAAGGGACATAAGAATCTGAATACCAAGGGACACCGAATATATGCACAGCCTCTTAAAGCTGTAAATTTTACAATGTTCATTTTCCTCTGTGAGCTTGTATTTCCACTCAATTCCCATCCAATTTTATCCACATACAAAAATGATTTTATATACTTGAAAGATCTGTAATTGTTGCTCATTGACCACCCAGTCCAATGGTTGCTGGGATCCTGAGGACCAAACCTAGGACATAATCCTAGGTTTGCTGCCCTTCGGGTTTTACACTTCTGAAGATGTACCACAGAAGGATCTGGATGTCTGAACGGCCTTTCATTTGTAAAAAGGAATAAAGTAAAAAAATGAAAGTCAAGATGGGAAAAGGGAATTCTGCAGCAAGGACATTTTCAGGCAAACCGGTTTTAGGAATGATATATGAGAGTGGTGAGAATTGGGATGACATAAAATCACCACACCTGTATACCTTTGAAGCCACCAGGTACCCTGGTAACCACCACTCCCTAACCAAGACTCCCACTCCCACTAATCAAGTTGTGGCCTTCCAAGAAGTTAACAACTCATCCCTGTTTTAATTGCAGTCACAATCTAAATGCCAGTGTGTATGGGAACTCACAAATGAACAGCAACTAATTTCTTTGAACAAAATTTTGGTTAAATTTCATAAATTGGAGCTGATGCTTCTACGTGTTATATTTTAATCACAAAATTTTACAGAAAACCAGTTCAAACCAAACATAATTAACAATTGTAATTATTGAGTCTGGTAAATTATCTAAGCCTACATATCAAAGAACAGTCTTAATATGATCAAAAGTCAAAATGGGAATCAAACAAGAACTTGGTCAGACGTTTTGGGAGGCAGAAGTGGGCATGCTTTCTCTGGAGAGTTTAGGGTCTCTGCTTCTAATGAAGAACAAATGGTTCTTAAGGCCAGCTTAGCTGACCAGTTTTTTTTTTTTAAATATCCTACAAGCAACTTAAGGAACTATAAAACCATTAGCAACTTCAGGGAGAAAAAAATACAAAGAAACCTCTGAGTTTCTTTGCAATGCTGGCAAGCTTCAGATTACTTTTCTTCTTTAACAGACCCCAGTTGGAACAGCTACATTTCTTGTAAATTAAACAAATGTATAATGTCTTGTTTTTCCTAAAGCAGCAGCTGTAACTTCTGCTTTCTTGACTACTATTTTATTTATGTTTTTTTCTTTTCTACTTACTGAAAGGTGTTTCTATTTCTACCAAACCAAGTAGTTTATAATGGGTCAATAAAATCTGATTATCACAAAACTTTGTGTTTTAAATATATTGATAAGTCTGTTATCTAAATAATTAATAGGCTCTTTTGGCATATATGCAATGTAAGTTTTCTTCCTACATTGGCAACTCTTTTAGTTAGAATTGCAATGACAGCTAAAAAAAAGAAAAGATTACTTTAGCTATCAAATTTTTACCATGAATACTATATCACTTACTAGATGGAAATGTAGAATAACTGATTATTGATAGTATATAACTTTCCTAGCTGCAATTACTGATACTTAATTGTGACAAAAGAAAGTACAATTGGGGACATTGTAATTTAAAATATGAATTAAAGTTTGATTCTTAAAATTACTGTAGCTTCCCATAGATGAAAGGTTTTTTTCTTTCATACTGTAAAATTCAGGATTTTTAAAGTAAATGTGACATTAAGTTAATTTGATGTTTCCAGTCTTAGTAATAGCCAGTACACAAGGCTTCAGAAAGTCTAGTTTCCTTAAAAATCTGTAACTAAAATTCACATTTATTTTTTAAATAAGATTTACTTTGTCTCTAATTATGCAAAATTACATGTTGCTACTAAATAAACTACTAAAACAGTTTTTTTCTAGTTTAAATAGGTTTTCATGTCTCTTAACAGATATCGGGAGGCAACTAAATAAAAAGCCCATATTAGGGGCTGGGGATATAGCTCAGTTGCTGGAGTGCTTGCCTTGCATACACCAGGCCTTGGGTTCAATCCCCAGCACCACACACATACACACACACACACACACACACACACCATATTAAATGTGTGATTGTTTATAACTGACAACAACCTATAATTATGCAGATGAGGGTATGGACTTACAGGCATCCTGGAGCAATACCATGGTCTTAATGAGCAAAAATGAAGTCATATGAGAGATTATTTATGAGCTTAAAAAAACCAGCATGGCAAAACATAGAATACCTTTTTGACCTAAATACCAAAAGCCAAGAAATAATAAAATTGAAAACACATTGCTATTCCCACTTTCAATTATATTTCTATTTGTTATTTTTGTTTATTAGTGTTGAATTCACTGTAATAAAAGAAAAGCTTATGTGAATATATAATAATCTGGCTACATATCATTTAATGTAATAATAACCCTAAACAAATGATGTAGCAGCACTTTTTAATCATCATTTCTTATAGGATTTTTCTTTTGTGTTCTCAAGGTCAGAAGTAGAGAAATAATTTTACTTGAGTCATGCATAATTGAGTCATGAAGTTCTCTTTAACTTTCAAAAAAATAATAGAAGATAATGACCAACATTTTATATAACAAAAAATCAGTTATGTTTAATTTTGAAGATTGAAAGCATAACTTTTAAGGATCACTAATTGTATTGTCTTTACTAACCAAATTATTTATACTGTTTAGTCATGAAAATATTGAAAATGACATCATTTCTCTTTCCTAAGCATCAAAAGAATCAAAGGAAAAGAATTTCAAAGCATCATCACTACTAAATGGAAAACCACAACCAATAAGCATATGCCATTCCAGGATTTGAGGGGATCATTGGCATGTTAAGATAAGTAATTAACAGAGAAGAAGAAAATGAAATGAACACCCTACCAGGTGACAAGTGACACAAGAGATGTGTATTCTTCTCTCAACACTATAAATAACTGACAACTCCTACAACTAACTGATCTAAGTAATACTTGGAATAAACATACTGCCACATTTCTAACAGAATGAGAACAAGCTGTAGGCCATACTGGCAATTAAAAATGTTATTGGGCCTCGATTACCCAATACGGTTGCCTCGATTCAGTGTTGAAATCAAAGTAGCAACTAAACAAACATAAATACATAAGAAAAACTAGATTAATCAATTAGTCTCCAATGCAAGTTTTTTGGTACACTGATGGCTTCTGAAGATTATTCATGCTAATAGGGGAGGCCTTCTGCACTTAGAAGGTGTTTTAATATTTTATTTAATATTTTATATTAAATTATTATAAATATAAAAATGTAATATATTTAAATATAAATATAAAATTTAATATTTTATATTAAATAAATACAATTTATTTAATATTTTAATTCATGAACACCACCTCCATCTTGAATAATTAAACATATGTGACACTCTACCAATTTTAGCATTAAAAAGAAATTTATATACTTTAATCTTCCAGATTATAATCAAAATTGACAGAATATTGAGGCACTTGTAACTTCAAGTTAGCCACAACTCACATACCTTCATTATAAGGTTTGGTAATGCATGTTTATAAACAGACTTTACAAAAAAGAAAAAAAAAAAACAGCATTATTTTCTGTACCTCCAAACCCCATGCCAACTGATCTTTTTTATTTATACATCTTTATTTTAATTTAGGGACCAGACATTTGAGTTCTTACTGAGAAGGAATTTTCATGAAAAACCTTACATCTATTTTGATTTGGCCAATCTTTAAACTGCCTTTGAGACTTTATTCTACAAATAACTGCTTGGCCAACAAGAGCCCCCATCCCATAACTCCACCTCTCCAACACCTACTGCCTTTCCCACCTGCACCCTATTTCCCACCTCTTATCCTTGTCTCAAAGACTGAGAGTCTGCACATGAGAAAATTTAGATCCACACAGAGAATATGAGCAGTTAAGGTCAGTAGGTGTTAGTACGTGAAATTAAAGTTTTATAGAGTAGAGGTATAAGAGATGTGATTATGTGTTACAGGATTTAATTTTAGTTAGAAGGAACGCTAAGAAAGAAGCGGATTGTTCGGGATGTAGATTTTCAAAAGCAAAGGAATTTTTTAAGTAGATTTTCAATTTGACTCCAATGGAAAACGATTTATTCTTATGTTCTAAAGTTTTATATTTTGGAGACAAGACAGAGATAAAAGATAAGCAATCCAATCTACATTCTGTGATCTTATTTTACATGCTTATTATTTTGAAACTAGAATGTTTTAGTTAAAAGGAATTTAGAGATCTTTTGAGTGCAAGTTATGTTTTTTCATTTTACAGGTGGAAAAACTTGAGTTCAGTAAAGTTAAGTAATTGGTTTAATGCTGTCATTATCCAAATAGTTTCTAAGAAAGACCATTGACTTAACAATCAGATGATCATTACCCAGTGAAAACTTGAACAGATTCCAAAGGTAACAAAGGGTTTCTAATTTTTTAAAATTCTTCAAAAAAATTTTTTAGATGGAATAAGACAATTTCTGAAGGAGCTCTAAGTAGGACTTCAATAAAAAGTCCTCAGAAGCCATAAGATTTGATTGAGGTGGCTCCCTGGGGCGGGGGGGATGCTTATTTCATAGTTTTCCTTTTGAATTAGCCCCAGAATCTCAATACTTAGAAGTCAATTATATTAATATAGTAAGTAACATCACTATATTAAGCATTAACCACATGAGGAAATTAACTAAACCCACTCCTGTAACAACCACTTAAATTTGATACTATATCTGTTAGTTTACTTTCAGTTTTGAACATCTTTCAAGCTCAAGAATTTCATTCTCAGGCTCACAAATTTAGGTTGAAGACAATGTCATCATAATCACTAGCTGTCACAGAGATATAAGGCCAATACTGATCAAATAAATGGTTCATTCTGTCGTCATGACAGCTTTAAAAAGTGACAGCTCTCTTAAGACTGACTTACTTTAAAATGAAAAGGCACACAAAAATAATTCAATGGTTTAGGTTTCTTTTTTAAAGTAAAAGAAAGACTGACTCTATCGGAAAGGTACAGTTGTAATTTTGATTCAAATTGTAGCATCTTGTCAGTGTCTATTTTTTTTTCCAAATGTGTATTTTAGACATACCTTTTTATTGTTGTTGTTGTTATAATTGTGATTTTTTTTTTAATTGTAGTGTTGGGTAGTCAAAGTTCAAAACTTCAACATGCCAGTCTAGCTCTCCACTACTGAGCTACACCCATGCCCCAGCTCTGTTTTTACTATACTGTCTAAAACCCCAGGAAGTGCATGGGCATAGGCCAGCACTTCCCCCTTAACCCTCACATGATTGCTTCAAGGTCTTCCTTCAAGGTCTGTCTATGCAGATGGTTTGGGGATTATATTCTGCCCCAAGTCTTGCAGGGAAGACAACTAACTTTCATTTGGACCTGGGTCCAGCAAAAAGTTTTGATTGTAGGTGGAAAAAAAAAAACAACAGAGGGATAAAAATTATTACTTAAAATATTTTCTTAAAGAGACATTAGATATATTATTAAAAATAAATTTGCAGGGCTAGGGTTGTAGCATAGTCGTAGAGCACTTGCCTAGAACATGTGAGGCACTAGTTCAGCACCACATAAAAATTAATACATAGAATAAAGGTGTTGTGTCCATCTCCAAATAAAAAAATTAAAAATAAATTTGCATTTTATAAAATATAGCTAGGTCTCTATGTGTGGGTATATATATATGTGTGTGTGTGTATATATATATCAATGTTTGTTGTTTTACTAAGAGATTCCCTTCACTTTAAAAATCTGTTTTTAAAAGACATTTTATGAAGATGATCTTTTTACTAAGAGTAGAAGAAAAGCTCTCCACATACAAGAGAAAAGAAACTACATATTTGGATTATTATAGTAAGAACTAATATCTAACAGACTAGTACACTAATAGGGTGGTCACTCAAAACGTACAGTTTAAAATAAATATATAAGGAAGCCAAGGGGATCCGGTTTTATTTTATGGTGTACTACAATAGAGGGCAAAGCTCGTTAAACAGATGGCACTCAGGATTTCTCAATGAATTCAGCATCTGTGTGTACATGTTGCATAAATGCCAATTAAAATGTGTCCGAGTAAATTTACATCCCTTGCTGATAGAAAGCAAGCCAATCTTGCTGGCTCAGGATCAAGGTTAAACTTAATCAACTGCTGAACTTGCAGCAAGTTGCTCTCAAATTGTACAGAAATTCCCTGAGAAATAATAAAAACAGAACTCCTATTGATTTGTATTTATTTACATTCATAACTTATTTCTAAAGCCTTGGGCCAGAGCTCAAAGGGAAAAAAGTTATTATTTGTGTGACTTGGCCAAGTACACTTTTGACCACATTTCTAACAAATACGTCTTTGATTAAAATGCCTGCCTGAATAAATTTTCCTAACCTCCTCCCTGCAACCTCCTCGTTGAGATAATTTTGTTTAAAAATTATCCTTTCAGAATGATCCTGAACAAAGGAAAAAGGCATGGAGCAGTAGTCTCTCACTTATATAGGAAAGATAAAGCATCTGCCTCAGATTGACAGGCAGCCATGAAATTATTAGAAGTAATTCCTCCTTGAGGAACAAAAAAATGGTTTCCCTGGAATCTTTTTTACACAATACTCTAGCACCCTCCCCCACCCCCACTTCACTGGTACCTGCATAACCCTTTGTTAGGCCACTTCAGATCTGATGATTTTTAATTTCAAGCTTTCAACAACCAACCACACTCTACAATGAAGGTTTTACCTTGTTATTAAAATAGAAACTGCATTGCAAAGAACTATTACATAGTCACTGAATATCATGTTCTTTTCAAAAGAAGATAATGAAATACTCAAGATAAAATGTTAATTAAAAAAAGAACAAAAATTAGTAAAGTTTCCAAAACTATGTTGCATACAACACTAATTAAAAATGAACTGAATATGTATTTGCTTTAAAAAGTCATTTATGTCTGGAAAATCCTATATATTTTAGTCCCAAATTGGAGGTAAAAATAGTCTCTATTATATGAAAAGATTTAAAAGTTCTATGGTAAAGAAACCCACTTGATTATATTACCTTAATATTTTCCAAACACATTTGTCCATGCTAACTTTTATTTCATTACTTTTTTTTATGGACATCTTTCTAAAACAAAATCTTTAGTAATATACTTTGAGAAAGCCTAGTGTCAAATAATTCTAGTTTTGTAAAAACCCATAACAGAGAGACAGACAGAGACAGAGACAGAGATATAAATACAGGCACAGATATATGCACAGATCTACCAAGCAGAGGCCAAAAAAAAAACAAACAAACCATTAGGAGTAATGAGATTATGAATGATTAAAGTTTCTCATTTGCACATTCCTAAGTTTTGGTTGTCGTTTTTTTTTAATAAGTAACTGTTGTTTTACAGAAGGGGAAAACAGACATTGCACTAAAATACCATCCCATTTGTTTTTATAACTTCATGAGATGAATTCTAAATGACTCTACTACAAATAGCTAAAAATCAGCAGTTGACTATGTAGAACTTTATGCTGAGGACTAAATCTCCTTTAATCTTTGAAAAACTTGAAGAGTTTTTACTATTTTACACATTTTAGGAGGTGAAATCACTTGTTTGTCAGAAGGGAGAACCAGGATTCCATCCTAAGTATGTTTGATGTCATATGCCACAGTTTTGCCACTGAGTCTCCAAGAGAACCCTGAGGACAAGAATTACATAAAATATCAAATATTACCAAAGTACATCATGATAATGCCATACAGTAACACTCAAATAAAATTAATAACTACACTTCCTTATTGGCTAATAGGTGCAAGATTTGTGTTCTCAATGCTAGCATTTACTTTTATTGAATATTTAATTCTGTGCTAGAACTGGGTTAACAGTTTGTTATACATTCATCTCATTAATTTTTACCAGACCATCTGAACTTTTATTGGTGAGAAAACAAAGAAATGAAGAGAATAAAAGAACTGGGATACAAACCATATCGGCTAAATCTAAAATCAGTGCTCCTACCCACTTAATTAGTAACCATAGAATGGATGCACTGTTATTCTAGTATGCAATATTCAAATTGAGTTAAAAAAAGTTTAGAGGACAAGTCTAGTTGAACTTTCTTATATCAGCAGAGATATTTATTTATTTTACTCATGTATGTTTATCAGATTGATTAAACCATTATCTAAAAGTGATGACAAAATCCATACCATAAACTAATTCATATTTCAATATTTTTTTAAATTGCCTTAAGGCAACATGTTTCCTCGACAAAAATGTTTTAAAAATTCTTCAAATATTAACATCCTATAATTTTCCAATTGACAGATATGGACAGGAAAGAAAACAATTCTCCCTGATAGGCTTCCTCAGCATGGTCATGTGCTGGACAATCCCAATACTAACTCTCTTCCTCCTCACCCATAACACACTGTATCAGGCACTTACTAGGTGCACAAAGATACTGACTACTGAGTAACTGTGATTACCCATTTATCAGTTTTAGCACTGAATGGCTTTAATATTGTGCCTCATTTCCATCTTGATAACTCCTAAGAAATCAAGATCACTAAATTTCAATGCCTTGTTCATTTCTGAATACCAGACAGTACTGTTTTTTTATTTCACAGTAAGGAGAACAACAGATAGTTTCTGAATAAATGAAATCATCTTATTTAATAGCCAGAAGAATCCTGAGAGGTCTACTTATTTTCTTAATCATTTTCTTTTCTAATATAAGAATTTCACCCAACCAATAGAAGCTAGTTTGTAATAGACTATTACTTTGCTTATGCCTAAGCAATGTATAACCAACTCTACTGACCAGTCCTTGCCATTTGCTCACTTATTAGTCATTTGGTTCAGCTCTAGTACTACAAATGGCCCATAACTGCAACAGTTAAAATTATTACATAATAATTTTAAGTATTCTCCCTGTCCTCAATGTTTCCAGGTGTTATGATCCTGCACATTAGACATAAATTGGAAAATTCTTCAGATGTTTTATTCTTTATTGCAAAAAAGATATTGGCTAAAATAGTTTTAATAAAAATTAAATCTACCACTTGAAAGTATCAAAGAAAATTTGCTTTGACTTCCATATCTTGGTAAACCTAAATTTTTGCAAAACAACCAAAGAAATAAGCAATTCATGTTTGTTGTTTAACCAATACATAAAAGCAACAACAGTTATTAGTATCAATAGTCATTAATATGACTTTATTTGCATAAATATCTATTCTGCATAAATAAAAACTTACAGAAATGACCCTCTATTGACCTTGCTTAGTATGAAAGACTTGAAAATATACTCAGCAATTGTATTTAATAGATTTTTATCAAATACAATTTAAGACTATATCCACTGACAATTTGATAATCTTCAAAGCATATCATAGAATTTAAATTTTACTTATAATTTTAATTACTTGAGTAGATATATCCTGCTTTACTAGAGACTCTTACATTGAGCTGATATATTTCTGATTTTTATTTATCATATATTTTGAAGAAATGCATTACATGTTCCTATTCCTTTATAGAGGATGCCAATTTGTACCCATCATAAAACAAAGGTGATTAACTGGTAAACAATCTAATGAAATTCTGTCAGCCAGCTTATCTAATAGGAGTTTTTCCACTAAATTACCCAGATGAACACAAACCTTGGACAATTTTATCCCACTAGCTCATGTGAGTAATTGCTAGGGTAGAAAATTGCAGCAAGTATAAAGATACAGATGTTCATTTTAGGATGACCAAACAAAATTGGGGGCATAACTTTCTCTTCCATATTGAATTGTACTTATGTAATACATTTTATTCTATGCAACAAACCTTATATGTATTTAATAAGAAATAAGTAAAATAACTGAAATAAAATGAGGCTGGTAAGACTTTTAAAACATGCACTAAAGGACTGCAGTTATTTACTTTGCAATAGCACTTCACTCAACATCCAATAATTTAGTCACTCTTCTGTGCAAAAAGGCAAAAATACAGAAAAAAAAGGAGCAAAGCTACATGCCTTTAAATATGTGTAAAGATCTTTCTCCAACTGGCTGAGAAGGAAAAAAAAAAAATCACAAATTACCCCAGCTTTAAAGCATTCAGAATTTTTCTCTTTAACAAGCTTGCCCTGGTTTTCCTGGTGCTATGTCACAGTATTTCACTATACTTTATTCACCTGCCCAAATTCTGCTGCATTGTTCATAGCAGAATTATTGACTGGGAACCATTCTGGCCTTCAATTACAAGGTTCTCCCACCACCAGCTGCCTTAGCTATTGTTTTTGCCACTTTATGCTAAGGTCTGGGGACACACTCTGCTCAACCAACTCTCTGAGTGGTTGAGACCTCAGTATCTGCATTCACAGGACTGAGGGAGCTGGCAAGGGCAGACTGCAACAATTTTATAAACTTTACCTTTATGCCTTTCTGAATTTAAGGTACTGTAGTGGAATCAGAATCTTATAATGATTAAATGGTATATTTAGCATATTATGTCTTTATGTTTTATTGTCTCTTTCCCCTCCTCATCTACGGGTTTCAAGAAAAATTTTGTCTATCACACATAGAATAGCATGGAAGAGGTTCAGTCAGTATTGCTTAATGAATGACTCAATGAGTGAACCATGAATCCCCTATCAGACACTCTCCTGTGTGAAGAATCATTGAGTCTCTATCAAAAATTGGTCCTCTATGGCTTTTAATGCAATTCTATAAACAACAACCAAACCTTTGATTATTATTGGGGAAAAAATGCACTCTCCTGCTGACATAAGTATTTTCCTGTGTGAATTAGTTTATTTTAAATTCAAGCATATAAAATCTAGATAGTATTGTGTTTGTAAGAGCAGACAGTATGGGGTCTCACTGCCTGGGTAAGAGACTTCTCTCTGCCACTTACATTGACTATAATTTGGACAAGTTGCTTAGCTTTCTTTTGTGCTTGAATTTCCTCATACATAAAAGAAGGATCTCAAAGTAGGGATTGATAATAACAGCACAACTGGAGAACTGTTGTGAGGATTAAATACATTATTACATGTGATGCACTTAAATCTGTATTCAGCACAGTGAATATAGCCAGAAATGTTACCTATATTTACTACCAATGTAGCTACATGTTCTCCTTAGTAAGTGTCAGTGGAAGCTCTCTCTAGCAAAGCAACCAATATTATTAATTCCATTGGGAGTCTGGTTTGACTGAACTGGATCCCCAAGGAACTGACATTTTTAGGGTGGACAGTAAAACTGGTTTCCTGATTATGTAAAACTGAGTATTAAACTCCTGAGATATGCTCACCCAATTAGAATACACATACATTCTAAGAACAGTCACCTTTGGATACTAATTAAAATAGCATCAATAACATGTTAATATAAATAAGTTATTCTAATTGATTCCACTCAAACATTAACATCTGAGGAATGGAAGGGAAGATTCAGAGAAAGTACATAGCAATGTCATTTTGAGGAGAATTTTAAACAGGAGACAAAGACACTGAAGCAGAAGTGAAGGATCATGAAGATAGTCTTCATTTTCTACGAAATTTTTGAAATAGGACGTACTTGCAAAAAAAAAAAAGTCATCTGGTACCACTGTTTTTCTTATTATGACTTGTGTTAAAAATAAAAGGTACAATTTAAATCAACATTATTTATATTATTTTGTAGTTGAAAGTCACCAGGTAGACACAAACCATGTTTAGCATCCCTCACCTGTAAAATCCCACATTGGAAATGCTCTGATATCTGAAACATTTTGAACACTGACATGAAGCCACAGTGGAAGATTCCACATCTGACCCCATGTGAGAGGTTGCAATCAAAACAGACACACAACACAGTTTATTCAGCATCCCCAAGGGAAAATGGTCATTCCCAACCCCCTTCAGCTACACTGTCTTTTCTGCATATGTCCAGATTCCCCCACACAAGCACTGCCACAAAGGGTAATTAAACAGACCTGGTGGGCTTGATAGCCAACGTCAGGCTTTTAACTGTGTGATTTCTTATTCTCTACTCTGTAAAGATTCTCTGCGGTAAAGATGTTCTTTGTTGTTGCTATTGTTTCATAGTCCATATGGGGATTCTGGTGATGCTACTGTTGCTGACTAGTTACCCTGAACGCATTATTTTTTAATTTTTTTGGGCTATGTTAACAGCATGTCATTTTTTCCTGTTTAGTGTGTGGATGAGCATAAAACATGGTTGCTGATTAGTAGCATATAAATTCAGAATCAGGAATACTGCTGATGCCAAATAATCACAGATTGTCCATATGGGCAGCTGGGATAACAACACCTTTGCTTTCTGATGGTTTAATGTACACACACTTGTTTCATGCACAAAATTATTTAAAATATTACACAAAAAAATCTTTAAGCTATGTGTAATAAGGTGTATGTGAAACACAAATGAATTTCATGTTTGGACTTGGATCTCATCCCCAAGTATATCATTATTTATATGCAAATATTGCAAAAATCTGAAAAAAATAGCTCAAGTTAATATATAAAATCTCCAGAAAAATGAACTAGTGATTGTTGTTTGAAATAGTTTCCTATGCACTTCTAATATAACAAATCACTTTTCTCCCCTGCTTTATCTCTGTTCAGGGTTGAAATCATTCTTCTAATCCCTTTAAGTGGTTCTTATCCTCAGATGCACACTGAAATCCCCTGGGGATATAGAAAAATTTAGATGTTTGAATCCCATAGAAGACATTCAGAAATAATTGTTCTGGGATGCAGCTTGGCAATTCCAACATACAGCCAAGGTTGAGAACTACTGTTCTAGACTAATAACATCTAAATTGAGCATACAATGCTCCAGGTCTCCAGAAAAGAATCCATAGGAATTTCATTGATATGCATTTCTTAGTTTAATAAAATTTTAATAAAATACTGATATTCAAAATATACACACTATTGTGGCATACATACATAGTAGTACAAGGTAAATAAAAACAATTACAAAATAATTGTATTAAGTAGGAAGCTGTTTGTCTCTACTTAGGCATGCAAAAACCAAATAGCTGGGGAGTCTTTACTGCATGCTGACTGTGTACAAATGTCTACAACCTGGTCTTGTCTCAGTCTGCAAGTTTTGCTAGGCCAAATAATTATCCCATTCTCAATCCCTTCTGAACAACAACAACAAAAAGCCAAATATGAACTTCACTGAATCTAAATTTTCTTATATATTTCAAGGTGATCATTAAGCTAAGTAACCTATAAAAATTAAGAAGTTCTTAATGTGGCTTTCAGAAACCATGGTTTCTCTCCAAAGTTATACAGCCTAATTTCTCTCTTTTTCATCCATACATTTTTATAATGAAATATTGTCCCTTTTATCTGAATATCTAAGTCTCTCTTCACATTGCTGTCTTCCATCTATAAGAGTATTTTTCTTCTTTTCTACCTGGCAAAACTTCATTTAATTTGCAAAAGATGATTAAAATGTAGGTCTTCTTTCAAATATTTCAGAATTGCTCTAAACTGTGTAAATTAAATGTCTATCAGAACATTTATCCTATTATATTACAATTATCATGCATGATTTAAACATTGAGATCCTCAGAGACTATAATTGGCTTTTTCATCTTTATGTTTTCCCAATGTTTGGCACTGAGCTAAGTATACAACATTGGATTAATATTTGCTTACTGAATAATTTCATTTAGTTTTCTCAAAAAATTTTAATTCTATGCTATGTGCCAGATGCTCATACAGGCACTGTGAAAATAACAGTACAAAGTTAATTTCTGATTATTTTTTCAGAAACAAATGTGTGCTTTTTGTTATGAAGAAAATCAACAAAACTAGCCATTATTAAAACCACCAAACAGCTCAAACTTTTCTGACTGGGATCTCATCTATGTATATCACGAATTGTTTTCTTTACATAAATAGTGATTTACTATAAATAGCAACTCTAAATGTCTACAGCTTAATTGCATTTGCATAATAGTGATCCTAAGCAAATTCAAGATTCTAAAATGCTGCCTTAATCAAAGATTATGTTTATGATACTCTTGGGCTCAACTATATTTTGGAATTGATTGATTGATTGATTGATTGTACTGAAGACTGAACCCAAAGGCATTTTATCACTGACCTATATCATTAGTCTTTATCTTTTATTTTGAGACAGGGCCAAGGCTGGCACCTTAAACTTGCAATCCTGTCTCAACTTCACAAGTTGCTGGAATTACAGGCATGTGCCACCACACCGTGCTGTATATTGTAATACTCAAACTGTAGGAAAATTTCAGACTTGTGGGACAATAGTGCTGAAAGAAATAAATTCCTCACTTCACAGATGGGAGAACAGATTCATAGAAGTAAAGGGTCTTGTGTGTTGTCACATAACTAGTTAGTAACTGAGCCACTGGCACAAATCATACCTTCAGAGACTGATTTTTAGCACTCCTCAAACCACACTAAATTCTCTTGGTGAACCAGGATATCTGATCCCAGACTAAATCCTGAATTGTACTTCACTGTCCAAGGAACAGACTGTCTTTATGAATAAAACATTGTTTCTCATTGTTTACATGCAATGAAACTTGAGAAATATAAAACATTATTATGGCTCTATGAAGTATTAAGTGGTATTGAACTAACATCTTTTTAAGTAACTAAAGGAAATGTGATTGTTAGGGAATGGTTCATAATTACAAAAAAAGACATTCTAAATAATAGGTCTGTAATTCCTTAGGTATACTAACTTATGTAAGCACAATAGTACATAACACCTATAAACAAAACATTAATCAGTAACATGGAGATAAAAGAAGCAGCATAAATTTGTTGAGGCTGAAAGTGAATTCACTGTTAAACCACCCACTTACTATTCAATGGAACAGTTTCCTCATCTGTAAAGTAGGGACAATAGTGATTATTATCTTTTATAATTAAATGAGATTACTCATATAAGCCCAAATGTCACATCTGGTACATTCTAAAACACTGAAAGTTTTAGCCATAACTATTTTTATCAAAAGCATAAGAATACATTATAGACAAATGCTTTGGAAAACAAGCATTAAGTTCCAAGAAGAATCAATTCAATTTTCATTTAAAATTTCTAGCTGTATGACCTAGGGAAACATGATGTAGTCTAAGTATAGAATGCATGATTACCACATCCCTGTGAATTAATAAATTATAAAATGACAAGTATGAAATTCATCTGGAAAAATTTACTAATAAACTAAAGTGGGGCAGAGGTATATTCTTCAGGGAACAACAAAGTTCTTATGACACAAGGAATAAATATATATTTGTCTAAAGAACAAAATCAATAATATCTTATAAAACTTATCTTACATAGGTCAAAGTCTGTCTAAATATTAAATTATCATTATGTCTCAACTTCTTTTAGAATAATCTTGGATGCCATTAGTCATTCACAGCTATCAGGTTACTTATTCAATAATTTAAAAAGTGGTCTTGTCTACGGGCTTCATTTTTTCATCTACGGTATGAACATGTTCATCTGGATAATTACTAAGTTCTTGTCCCATTATATATGCAAAAATTACTAAAGAAGGACAATCCTGTACACACGCACAGGTTATTCAATGAGCAACATCAAGTGGGTCTAAAATGCAGCTTGACGTCCACCTGCCACTCTGTGCGCAGGGATGTGACCACCTAAGGAAAAGGATGCTTCTGCAAAAATTACTCAGATACAGACTAAGATTAGGTGAATACTATTTAAAAATGAGGGACATAATAAATACACTGTGGTATATTCAAACTTAAATTGCTCATTCTATTAATCTGGGAAAAATTAATAGTCCTCTAGGTCTTTTTCTTTCATTTCTGAACTTACACTCTTTCATTCTTAAAAAAGGGCAGTGGAGATGCTAACTACCAATAAGGTGTCAGACTGCCTCTTGTTGTAAGGACCCAAGATAATATCAATTTACCACTTTCCTGTACAAAATGCTATTATTTAATTTTTACTGAATCCCTGCACTCAAAACACTGAACTATGGACTACTTATTATATAACTTTTTGAAATTGCCTTTGCCTTCTTGTTTGTGCTATTCCTAATACATACCTACTTGTATACATGACAATGAGACAAATATCCTTACAAATTCTGCCTGTGATTCAATTCCTTCTTACATGAAGATGAATATGTAAATCCTTCCCAACATGGTATTATATTTTCTCTTACAATCTGGTTTGAGATTAACCTGATTCCAATTACTCCTACAATTCTCTATTCTTAGTAACCCTCACATCTGTCCACCTTACGTTTCACTGTGTTGATCCTCTGTATGCTTGCATTTATTTAGACTTGTTTTGCAAGTTATAATGAATATGTAAATGCTCTTGTCAAATCATGGAGGGACATTTTATTTAGCTTCCTTCTTAGCTCAGCACAGTTCACAACAGGTTGTAGTCAATGAAGGTTGTTGGTTCTCAAGAGGTAAATTTGCTAAGTCAAAAATCAGGACCAATATTTTTAAATGCTAATAAAAGCATCTCGTGTTCATTATAAAACATTTGAACACTGGTACTTAAACAGCATTAGTGTGAAATGTATTTATTTTGAAAAATATAAAACCATTTGAAACATATAAGAGCACAGGTCCTATAGTCAGACTTCTGGGTTGGAAACTGGTTCCAGGACTTACTACCCACTACTTTTCTCTGCTGCCCTATCCTCTTCTGAAAAATAGAGTTAATAATAGTGTCTACTGCACAGGTTTGATGTGCATGTATCTTAGAACAGTGACTTACTACTAGTGCTACCTAAATCATGTAACCAAGTACACTATGCCAAGAATACTAGAAAAAAAATACATCATGAAACAGTGTTTCATAAAACAAGCTTCATGCACTGACACAGGTATGTCATCCAAGTGACTTGGGAGGCTGAGGAAGATCACATGTTGGAGGCCAGCCTCAGTGACATTGGGAGACTCTGTCTCAACATAAAAAGGCCTGATATGTGGCTCAGTGGTAAAGCATCCCTGGGCTTAATTCCCAGTACTGTAAAACAAGCAAACAAAAGCAAAACAAACGAATAAAAAAACAAGCTTCAGTGAATTTCAGGAATTACTTCTCAACATACGAATAGCAAACAGGTAGATCATCATAAATCATGGTCACAAATCATGATCACAAATCAACATCACAAATCAGGGAAATGTAAGTCTAGACCATAGTGAGCATCACCTCATCCCAGTAAGAATGACTATTATCAGAAAAAGAAAAGATTGGTAAGGAAGCACAGGAAAGGTAACTCCTGGGCAATGATGGTGGGAACATGAGTTAGTCCAGCTATTAGTAGGAAACATCATGGAGGCTACTCAAAATATTGAGAATAGAATTATCATGGAACCCAGCAGTTTCACCACAGGGTATATATTCAAAGGAAATGCAATTAGTATACTGAAGAGGTATGTGGTATGGAACATGGTATTCCCATGTTCCCGAGAGTACTATTCACAATGGCCCCCAAATAGAAACAAACTAAGTGTCCATCAACAGATGAATAAAGAAAGTTTGGGACATATTCACAATAGAATATTATTCAACCATAAAGAGAATGCAATCCTGTGACTTGCAACAGCATCAGTGGAAATGAAGGCAATCATGTTAAATAATGAGCCAGACAGAGACAAGCGCCACATAATCCCCTTCATGTGCAACCTGAAAAAGTTGATCTCACAGAAGCAGAGTGTAGAATGGTGACTAGAGACCAGAAAGTGTGCGGGCGGGGGAGGGAAGGAGGGGGAAACCTTGATCAGTGAGTACAAAGTTACAATTAGGAGTAAAAAAAAATCCTCATGTGAGTTGCACTATAGGGTGACTATAATCAACAACACTGTGCACACTGGACATTTCAAAAAGCTGGAAAGACAGCCTATTTAACGTTTTCACCATAAAAAAATGATAAATGTTTGCGGATAAAATGTTTAACCTGATAAAAATATAATTAAATGTTACCCCCTTAAAATATATTTGTTTTATATGTCAGTTAAAATACATTTTAAAATCCATTCAGAATAGGAAAGAATAACTTCTTAATATTCTTCTTAAAAGCATCATTAATTGACAGATTAGTGTGTTTGGGATGACACTATATGTTTTGTATCATTTAATTTAATTTGTATGACAGTCTTAGGATCCAGGTATTATCATTTTACCATTTTACAAATGTGAGATCCTTATTGTGCTTAAGCGACTCACCAGAGGTCATAGTTAATAAAGGAATGATCTATGAGTAGAACTGAAGTGCTTATACTTCTAGGGCTGGAGCTCCTGAACTAGTGGTTCTTGAACCTCAGTTCACATCAGAATCCCCTATGGACAGATTTGATAAAATGCAGATTCCTGGGGCCTCCCCTCAGTTTTCATTAAGTTCCTCTAGTGAGGAATCTGGGAGTTTGGTTTCTGACAAGTTCCCAGGTGATACTGGTGTTGCTAAGCCAAGAAACCACACTTGAAGATCACTGTCCTACATTATTAAACATACTGGCTTGACTGTTTAGTTAAGTATAATAAAATTAATTAGTAACTGTGTAGGCACAGAATAGTATTTCACGATCGCTATAACTACTCATAATGTACTAATGTTTAAGTGATTTAAGACTTTAAGAGCAGTCTTTAATAGAGTCAAATCCAAGTACTGTTTATTTAGTTGAAGTCAGATTTTTTTTATTATCCAATACTGATTTTTGGAAAGGAGATGATACTGATTTATTAGAGAATGAGTTCATCCAAGGTGCATAATTACCATAACTACTTTCACTCTGGTGTAGTTTATTTTGAGATCTGCCGGTCCACACTGTTGTAATAAAAATACCCATTTAAAACAAGCTATCAACTCTGTGTGGTTTTCCTCTAACAGACATTTAATGTGCACTGATCCCAGAACAAGATGAAAATTTGAATGCAAAGGTCGCTCTTAGGACTAGAATATCCATTATTGCCAAATAAAGTTTCTGATATCAAAATGCTACTTCCCACTTTGGGTCAATTTTACCTCCTTATTTTCTAAGAGGCATTTAGTATATTGATTTCCTCTGAAGACTGTCCTATCCCTGATATAATCTCCAAACCATCTAAATATTTATCATATCTTAGTGGTGTTTCCTTCTTTTGTTATAAAGAGGAAAAAAAAAAAAAGAAAGAAACTCAAGTCCTAAGGTGTAGGACATTTTGTTTTACAATTGCAAAACAGTAAGTTTTCTTGTTCAAGTAGGCAAAACAGATAAAAGGCAAAAATAGAGCTAAAACTAAATTGTAAATTTATAAGATATTACAAATTAATTGAGGAATCAGGAAAAAGAAATGCCTCTGATGCACTACAATTATATAATTCCACAAATATATTATGATGCTTAGACAAGATTGCATACTATAAAATTTTGATAATGACAGGACTATTTGTAGTATTTAGGAAGGCAGATAAATGCCTCCATAACTTAGGGGAAAAGAATTATGAATGGATTCATTTCACTAACCAAATGTGGGCTGGGCTAAAGTCTAAGATATAAAAGATCAGTATTGTCATCCAAGATAATAAACCATCTTAGTGAGTCTGAATAAAGTGCTGAAATCTATTTCTAATAAGTGTTGACTGATCTTGGCAAATCTAGAGAAATAGACCACACATAACTAAAATTCAACAAGTCATCACTAGTTTTATGTCTCAGGGGAACAGAATGAATAAGAGCAACACTATCACTTTTAATGATGAAAATAAGAGAAAAAAATGAAGCTAAGATATTGATAATGGCATTTGCATTTCAAATGCACTAATTTGGACCTAACTTCAGCTTTTGGCTCACATTTACAAATGAAATTAGGGTACAAGTAGGAAACAGTCTTTTAATGAGCCAGAATGAGGACTTTTCCATAATCTCTCAGCACCTTGGAATAAAGAAGTAATGGATTCATTCTCAGTAATGATTTGTGACTGACATTTCAAGCAGCGTGGGTTATATTTCACATACCAATAAAAATAAAGGCCATTTTTAAAATACAAACAATACGTGTCACTTATGGTCTCAAAAATCCTGTTATATTTTGTTTTTACAACATATTTGGGGAAATTTAAAAAGATCTGCCCTTTGTCTTGTGTATATTTCATTCTTCATACCCTTTTGTCTTAAATGAAATCTGATTAACCTGAGAAAATGCTGGGAGGCTTTCGCCCCCTCAAGTTTTCCATTGCTAGGAAGAAATGCTAGCATGCCCTTCTTGAGCTCACTAGACTTTTAGTTCATGGATCATACACTCTTGAGAAAAAGAAAACTTCCCACTCTTGAAAACAAGCTCCAGCCATTCATACACAGAGCTGGCTATGCCACCTCATCCCTTCCAACCAGCGCCACTAGGGATCAGGATTTGGATCATTCAATTCCATACATCCTCTCTACACCCTTCCAAATTCTCAGAACATCTGAAGAACATCTAGTTCAACATCTGTACAGAGGTCTCATTCTCATATGCAGCTTGGAATTTTGGGTCCACTGCTTTAAATATTTGTATCAGTAAAGTTCCAGATTGCCAATATTCTCTATTCCATTAAATTATCAACAACAACCACAAAAGGAATTATCTCAACAACAACAATAAAACATTCTAAGGTAAGGAAGCTCCAGAAATGGTCCCCTCTCCAGGGCAGCAATGATCTTAAGGATTTGGACTCCTTAGTCTTTCCATTCTCCAGTATTCATCCTTTATATTTGCTTCCTCTTCATGGTTGAAATATGTGACTATAATTCTAGGTCTCACATGTAGAAAAAGTGCCAAGGGATAGAGTGAGGAGGGAAATGCCACCCCAGTCATTTGGCAAAGCCCCCATCAGACTTCATTGACAAGAGAGAGGTCATACATAGCTTCAAAACCAAATACCATTAAGGAACTGTGCTAACATAGAGATCTACCCCAGTGCTAGAGGGGATCATGCTTCCCTAAGTCTTATAGAAGAGAAATGGGAAGACCAGATCAAAAACTTTTGATTAAAAGAATGGGAAGGAGGTGGCTGGTGGGCAACCCACCAGAAGGATCTGCTCCTGTATTTCTTGTCAGTATTCATTTCTCTGTTGCTATTTTTATTCATACATTCCTTCATATATACACACTGTTGGATTAGAAAAGTATCAGTAGAATTATAATATTCCTGGTTTCTATGATCCTACCCTCTCCTGTGATTAATAGAGGAATTCAAGCCAATTTGCTAAATTAATCAAAAGAGCAGCACAGCATAGTAGAAAGAATCCTTTGCTTCAAACAAAACAAAATCATAGAATCTCACTCTCATAGTTAAAACTCTGACAGTGACACTTCTGCCCTTGGGAAAACCGCCAACTTTTGAGACCAAGATGCAGAGGTGAACGTATCCTGAATCTAATGAAGTTTAAGCTTCAAGACCCTTCAGTGATACAGGCTCCTTCAAAATCCACTGCGTATGCATTCTGACTTTGTATTAATTTGCTCTTAAAAAAAGACTGAGTTTTTTTTATGAATGTCAGACCTCTAAAATCTGCATCTGCCTCTGTTAATATATCAACCTTTTTATCTGTACTATATTGAGTAAGTCACTTACCTCTCTATTCATCTACTTCCTTATGTTAAAAATTGCCCTACCTTTCTTGCAGAACTGTGATGAGAATCAGAAATACATACATAAAACTGCTATGTAGCAATGTTCTGTGTAATTATTATAATCATCGATGTACAGTGTTCTCTGGTGGCTGCTGTTTTCCAGCACGACGCTACTATTGCATCTGTTCCTGCCAGTTTGTCTCCAGGATATGACAAGAGCTGAGCTCTAAATGAGCTGAACCATCCCTGATTGCTGTCCAGAGTACCCATTCGGCTGCAGGTGTTTTCCAGTTATCTGCTGTGATGTTACATTGCTCCAGGCTGTGCTCTAGGGGACCCTCTTAGGGTTTCATCTGTCTGCCATGTGCTCCACTCCCTTCCAGCCCTGGGGAGTTGACTTTCATGTAGGATGGTATCTACTTCTCAGGATTGCATGAATCCCGAGACCTCATGGTAGGAAGCTATGCCCTACCATATGGTGTGAAGGGTGGTACTAAGAAATGCTGATAGAATTTGTCTCATAATTGAATGTGGTGATGGTAGGTGTCATTTCCATAAACAAGACGAGACAGCACAATGGCTTCGTTGACTTTAATTTTGGTCTGGAATGTGTTTCTTTGTTTTCATCATCCTGTCATCCTTGCCAATGTTATGAGTTTTAAAATATGATTTATTACTTTACCTACTAATGTGCCATTATTAGCCAGCAAGCTGCTGAAGTAGCAGAATTTGGTAACAAGCAATTTCACAAGTAATTATGCAGTCATGGGGTTGAGTACATCCAAGTGCCGCAAAGGTTGGGTGGACAATAACAAGTAGAAAGGAACAGGGTGCAGGGATGAGCAGCCTGTGTCACAAAGAGAGAGGAATATTCCTGTGTGGGCCACCACATACCACTGATGAGAACACACATTTAATGTTAGAACTCTACACAGGACTGATTCTGTAAGTAAATTTGTTTCCTTCCTCTCATAGTTTATATTGATTAAAATGAACTTCAAATCAATGCTAACAGTGTTCACTATCTTTTGAACATTCATAATATGTCCTTGTATAAATCACATTAAATCCTTCGAGCAAACTTATAAATAAGTAATAATATCAGCATTATATGCTGATAATAATATCAGCATATAAGAAACAAGTCCTTTTTTTCTTTTTTATTGCATTGAATAGGTTTACTTTTGTTGGCTTAACTGCTTGATCAAATATTAGTCTCTATTATACCATGACGACAGTTTTAGATACGGTTAACATTTATAATAAAGCAGATTACTGTTGATATTGTCATGAATCTCATCCTTAAGAGAAAAACTAAAGTTTCCAAGAAAAGAAGAAACAATCTTAAAGTTGTTATCAATCAGAGCTAGTAACTTACGGGAGTTGGAGTGTGAACATGAGTTCATTAGATTCCAGAAGCTTCATTTTCATTCACTGTCTTTTTATATTTTTTAACATCAAGTTCAGAGTGAAGACTCCTACAGAGCTAAAAAATGAAAGGGTACTGATGCCTGTCACATTCACTAGCTTGGGCTCAGAATTTGGGTTCCTGCATGTTAAAATTATTCCACAGGTAATTCTGATGCTCACTTTTAATTGCAACCCCCTTGATTGTACTTAGACTTACAAGAATAATCATAAAATGTCACCTAAAGAGATGGCGAGTAGGCGGACAGAAATTTCCTAAATGTGGGGTCTGAATGCCAGTATATGATTTAACAATTTTTTTTCCTGTTTAAATATGGCAGAACAAGGTTCTTCTCTGTGCTCTGAGTGACACATAAACCATCAATGTCAATTGGGTTATTCACTGAACCCGATGGACTACAGAAGAGTCCCACATGCAAATGCTAAAGTTGTAGTATGCTGCATATTGGGAGATGAAGGGAAAGAAAAAATATTTGGCTTTTTAAAATCTCAAGGTACTCATTCATATGTATTTGTCAACTGATATTCAGATATGAAATATTCTTTTTCATAAGCACAGGTAATTCTCAGTGGCCAAAAAGAGCCAATCATTGACACATTTTTCTTTTCTTCAAGGAAACACTGAATTATTTCAAAATATTTAAATTTAAGTATATTGACTACAGAATTATATTTAACTAACCTCTCAGCCAATAAAGAGGAAAATAGTATTATTTTTGTGACTTGTTTTAAAACTTAATGTTTGACCAGATTTTTTTCTTTTTAATTTGTTACTTTAAGATGTGCCTTTTGGTGGATTATAACTTATTCTAATTAGGATCCTATTCTTGTGGTTGTACATATTTCAGAGTTACGTTGGTCGTATATTCAAATACAAGGATAGGAATTAATTCCACTGTTCTTCCTATTCCCCTAATTCCTCCCTTCCCTTCATTCCCCTTTGTCTAATCCACCAGATTTCTATTCTTCCCCTCCTCACCCTCCCTTCTTGTGGGTTAGCCTGCACATATCAGAGAGAATAGTTGGCCTTTAGATTTTTGGGACTGACATTTCATTTAGCATCATAGTCTCCAGTTCCATCCATTTACCAGCAAATGCCATAATTTCATTATTCTTTATGGCCAAGTAATATTCCATTATGCATATATAACACATTCTCTTTCTCCATTCATTCATTGAAGGACACCTAGAATGTTTCCATAGTTCTGATATTGTGAGTTGAGCTGCTATAAACATGGATGTGGCTGTGTCACTGTAGCATGCTGATTTTAAGTCCTTTGGGTATAGACTGAAGAGTGGGATAACTGGGTTAAATGGTGATTCCATTCCAAGTTTTCTGAGGAATCTCCATACTGCTTTCTATAGTGGTCGCACCAATTTGCAGTCCCACCAGCAATGTATGAGGGTACCTTTGGGTTCCCCTATATCCTCACCAAAATTTATCGTTACTTGTGTTCTTGATAATCGCCATTCTGACTGGAGTGGGATGAAATCTCAGTGTAGTTTTAATTTTCATTCCTCTAATTGCTAGAGATGCTGAACATTTTTCATATATTTATTGACTACTCATATTTCTTCTATGAAGTGCAATTTTTGCACACATCATCAAAGACCTGCACTCTATTCCTAACCTTTTTTTTTTTTATTCATTGTTCACATAGAGGGTACAACTTATCATTTCTCTGGTTGTACATGAAGTAGAGTCACACCGTTTGGGTAATCATACATGTACATAGGGTAATGATGTTTGTCTCATTCCATTATCTTTCCTTCCCATGTCCCCTCCCTACTCCTCATTTCCCTACCAGTGACACAATCCATCCTTCCTCTGTTCTTCCCTTACCCTCTCCCTCCATTCCTAATCTTAAATTCACAAAAGTAAAATGAAAATAACACACAAGTAATGTGAAAATAAAAAATAAAGTTAAAGATAGTTAGTATATTGGTCAAGAGCCCACAACCCAGCTGTTGATATTGGACTCCTGGCTCTGATCTGAGCCAGCTATGTCACCAAGGGCACATCACTCAACTTCACCTTAATTTAATGTTCCTACCCATAAAATGGAAAAAATAATCATTATGCTAACTTCAAAGCATTATAATATGCTATTATGTAAAACAAAAATATAGAAACTGAAAATATTTTACATAGAATGGTGATATTAAATACTTAATATTTAGCATGCACTATACAAATACTGATTACCATCATTGATATTTTAAATATTTGAAAGTCTGATTTCTAATAGAGGAGTGTGGGGTATTAGAGTTGGAAGGGGTCCCTTATTTTGCCTACGGTGCTTTTGAGAACCAGTTAAAAAGCACAATAAGGTCTGGATGATAATGTGCTGAATAGAACAGAAGAGTAGTTCTATTGCAATGACATTCCTTACCAATGACAACATCCTTGGAGTTTTAAACAGGAATAACTTCAAATTACTCATTTAAATATTTTTTTAAGAAATGTAACTTACAAACAGCCTATTATAGTACTTGTAATTACATTTAAACAGAAAACAACCCATACTGAAAATTATTCAACTGAAATTATGCCAAGTGTTCCAACTATTGATGCATTATTTATATTTTCTTTACAGAAAACAATTTTTGGCCTGTGAATACATAACATTTCCTTCAAATACTGTTATGGTTTAGATCTTAAATGTTCCCCAAAGGCCCATATGCTGAAGGCTTGGTTGCCAGCTTGTGGTGCTACTAAGAGATGGTAACCATTTAAGAAGTGGTGTTATGGTTTGGATGTGAATGACCCCCAAAAGCTCATGTGTGAGATAATTGAAGAAAGTTTTGAGATGAAATAATTGGGTTATAGAAGGATCAACCTAGCCGGATCCCAGTGGCACGTGCCTGTAATCCCAGAGGCTCAGGAAGCAGAGGCAGGAGGATTGAGAGTTCAAAGCCAGCCTCAGCAAAAGTGAGGTACTAAGCAACTCAGTGAGACCCTGTCCCTAAATAAAATACAAAATAGGGCTGGGGATGTGGCTCAGTGGCTGAGAGCCCCTGAGGTTCAATCCCCAGTACAAAAAAAAAAAAAAAAAAAAAAGATCAACCTAATCAGTGCATTAATCCAGATAGGGATTAACTTGGTAACACTAAGCAGTTAGGGTGTGGCTGTAGGATGTGGGTCCCTGGGAGCGTGCCTTTCGGGTTTATCTTTTGTCCTTGTGGAATGGAGCTCTCTCTCCTGGCCCCATGTTCTTGCTGCTTTCCTTTGCCACTCCCTTCTGCCATAGTGTTCTATCTCACCTGGAGCCCCAGGAATGGAGCCAGATATCTATGAACTGAGACCTCTCAAACTGTGAGCCCCCAAATAATCTTTTCCTCCTCTAAAATTGGTCTTGTCAGGTCTTGTGGTCACAGCAACAAAAAAGCTGACTAAAACAGGTGGGGTCTACTGGAAGGAAGTTAGGTTCCTGGGGGCATGCCATTTAAAGGGTGCTGGAACTCGCTTCTTAGCTTTCATGAGGTGATCAGCTCCTTTGCCACTTGGTCCTATGATGCACTGTGCCACCATAGGCCCAGAGCCACAAGGCCAAGCAATCATGAACTGAAACCTGGCACTAAGTAAACCTTTCCTTCTTCAAGCTCTTTATTCTAGGTATTTTGTCACAGTGAGGGAAACGTAACAATATCTATGCTAGATAACACTATTGATCTAACCTTACTCTCCAACTACTAAGTTGATTGATGACCAGAAAAATAATGAAGCAAAATAAAAGTCAGAACACCAACTCATATTCAGGCATTCTTTTATGATCCCTATTACTAAATATGAAGCTATTTCTCAACCCAGTAACACCTTCTTTTTTAACATACTATCAAGACCAAAGTCATAACCTTCCCCTTCCACAATGGAAAATAGGTAACATTCTGGTTAATGGACCATATTTTTGACAAGAAATTTTCAAAAACTTCATAGTCTTCATAAGTAGCTTTTCACATACAGGTAACATTGAGACAGGGAACCAGATGCCATTTTTTGAGCTCTCAAAAGACAATATGTTATAGGAAGAAAGGGCTCGAGTCATTGTCATCAAGTATTACAGTGTTTTTTGGTGGGAGACACAATGTCATATAAAGATGATTTATTATTTATAAGATATATCACAGGGAGTTAGAATACAGTACAATTCTAAGCCAAAAAGGGGAAAAGGCCAATCTGCAGCTGCTGAGGTAGGTTTAAAATTGCCACAGAAAAAATGTTAAGATCTATGTTATTATAAATGGGAGGGAATTTCCAGATAAGCCTTCTATGGAAAGTAATAGTTTTTCACCAAAGAGAGGAGCCACCCAGACATAACTGCAAGAGTTGGGGAAGAGACACCTAGACATAGACCAGATGTCTGACACTACACAAAGGAAGTAAAAGCCATCCCCAAGGAGCAACCTCCTATCATGCATTAATGATGCTGAATTTAATCTGAACTGCTAATTCATTTTTCATTTCATATATTTTATCATGCATTATAGTTGTATATCATGATGGGATTTTTCATTACATACATTGTAATGACATATTTTGCACATGCACCCAATGTAACAACATAATTTGGCCAATATCCCCCCATAGTACTTTCCCCTCTTTTCCCTACCCACTACCTATGCCTTTCCTCTACTGATCTCCCTTTGATTTTCGCAAAATCACCATGTTCCCCCACCACCACCTTTTTTTCTTTATCTTCTCTAGCTTCCACATATGAAAGAAAACCTAAAAACCTTGACCTGAGTTTGGTTTATTTCACTGAACATAATTGTCTCAGGTTCCATCCAATTTCCTGCATAGACTTTGATAAAACACACTGTCTAATTTTGAATCCCAGTTCCACCAGATACCAGTAACATGCTTTTGGCAAGTTATAATAACCTCTTTTTACCTTTCATCATTATAAAATGGAGAAGATAATAACAGTAGCTACCTCATGTTCTAGACATGAAAAGTAAATGAAATAATGTAGGTACAATGTTTTGAGATAAGACTTATCACCGAGCAGATAATCCATATATGCTGGTCATTTGTTGTTTGTCTAATAATTAGACATGAGCAGACAAAAATAATAGGGAACATCTTCCTAATGTTGATGAGATAGTTCCCTTAGCCACATGTGGCAAAAAGATTTGACTAATGAGATACATAAATTAGTAAGCATCCTTTATAGTATTGGTACACACACACACACACACAGAGACACACACGCACACACACACACATTATCTTTCCCTCTCTTTCTCTCCCTCTCCTTGCTAAGGTTTACAGTTCAACAAATTACCACGAAACACAGAACACAGATACTCCCAAGCCACTATATGCAAGAACCATCTAGGCCTCCCCATTCAATGCCACTTAGGTATCTTAGACTCATCATATCCAAAAGTGAACTTCCAATCTTTTCTCCTTTCTATCCTTCTACCTTGCCTATTTCTGTTGTACCCATTCTTGCTCTGCTATGAATCTATGTTCAGATCCTTCCAATATACCATCAAGTCCCAATTTTAATTCTACTTGAATTCTCAACATGTTACACTTTGCTAAAATTCCTCCATCTTTTC
The DNA here is from genome assembly GCA_020662805.1 of Glaucomys volans. NCBI lineage: Eukaryota > Metazoa > Chordata > Mammalia > Rodentia > Sciuridae > Glaucomys > Glaucomys volans. Next base: position 285,179 of record JAJEJO010004229.1, read on the forward strand.
TCCGTACTGGGTTACAGCAACCAACTTCTATGTTCCAGACTTTAACCTCTAATTTCTCCTTCTCTCTGCAATATACATGTGCGGGCTAAATGAATATTTGAAAATTTTCACAACCTCTTTTATATACAAAAAGAAGGCTAAAGTCCTTGATATAACTTAAAATTCATAATTTGACCATTTTAATTCTAGTCTTATCTCTCATCTTTCCATCCTCTTGTAATCTATTCTTCCATTGTCTGAACCAGTTTTCGCCTATGTGCTTTTTTGTTTAGCTAGCCCCTAATTAGTCTTTGCTTACAACTTTGATATCTCTTCCTACTAAAGTTTGCCCTAAACCCCTGTAACTCTAGGATTGGTGACTACTACTCTTCTTCTTATCCCTCCTCCTCCTCATTCTTCGCTGTTGTAGTATTAGAGAGTTTGTGTTTAAGTGCATTTACATTACTTATCAATGGCTCAAAGCACAACAATATTGATGCTAGCAATTTGAATATGTTAAAGAAAAGCTGTAAAGAGTTTAAGTGAAGAGGTTAAAGTAAATAAGATTTTAATAGAGAGCTAGAGACAATGTTCACATTTTATCATAGTGTATATACAATTATTATTCTATTATAACAACTTTATCATAAGTATGCATGTATAGTAGAAAATATAGAATATATATGGGCTTTAGCACAAAAAAAATGGCTTCACATATCCACTGGGGCTCTTTCAACATATTATCTGGGAATAAAAGAGGACTACTATAAATGCAAAATACATATCAATGGGAATGAACTTCAGCATGTTCACATTCCACAGCATTAGTTCAGACATTTTCAATTAATCTTCCTATTGTTCTTATTTTAAAGCTCTATATTGCTATGAATGTATATATGGAATAGGAAAGTGCAATCAATCATTACAAAGGCTGTGTGGCCCTCATGAGTATAACAGCAGCATCACCCATGGATCTGTACCATTAGCTCACCATATTCTAGTCTGCTTGAGATATGGTTAACTCAATTCAGAGCAGAGTATGTCCCAAGAGGATTTGTAATCGATCAGGAACAAATGATTGAGAGCTTTCTTTAACCAGTTTTTAAAAGGCAGAGAGGTGATTTGTTTGTTTTTGAGGGTGGGTAGAGTTGAGGATGATAGTAATTATGCACCCTTAATGTAATAAAATGTTTGATTGTACACAAAAATGAAACTATTCCTAGTGTTTTTTTTTTAATACCACCAATATGACCAATTATAACCATAATTCCATCCTGGAATTATAGTAATGATCCTAAAATAATAATCCTAAAATAATCCTAAAAATCAGATATGTATTTCCAAATCACAAAATACTTACCATAAAATTGCAAAACAGAACAAGACAAAAAGTGACCCCTGTATGTGCATATAATGACTATCCCTTATAATATGAGGAAACAGAAAAATAATGTAATGTGCCATCAGTTATTGGGATTTTTTTAAGGTTTTCCTTTTTCTAAGAAAGCATTAAATAATCCAAATCAACTACAACTGCTGAGAAGCCTCTGTTATTTTCCTCACATTTCACATGTGGAATTCAGTATAAAGAGGATATATGTTATTTAGGAAACATGCTATAAAATTCGGATGGTATAAAGGAATGAAGGATTTTCATAGTATTGAACATGGTTCATTATCATCCCAGTAACTGTTACACTTAAATAAAATGCCTTTTCTTTAACAAAACATACCATTGTTATAAAAACTACCTTTATTAATGTCTCATAGGCTCTAAGGTATTTTCACTAAAGTATTAAGCATACTGCAGCAAATGCATCAAATACATAAAATTACTAGGGAATAATGATAGATAATATCATAAGTTTTGATTGATTCACACTTAATTTACTCTGCATTTACTTTCCAAAGCCACAACCTTAATAGTTCTATTTATAAAAACAAAGTTAGGCAAGCTCAATGTGAAGAACAAATAAATGTGAACTCATTTTTAACTTGTGGATGCATGCATGCACACACATCTTTTTATTATCAGCATGCTCCCAAATTAAAATTGTTACCACATGCTAAGTAAACTTTTTCAGATGTTCAACAAAGGAGATCAAAAGAGATTTCATCATATATTTTTAGATCTCTGACCAGGCAAACATATAGGAACACAGACATGTCAAGACATCAAGTGATCCAAAAGGTACAGTAATTTGGAGATTTTCAATTCAAGGAAACTTCCAAGAAGAGCAGTTTAGTGTGCTTTCATACTTTCCTAGCTGACATTTTACAGGTGAGACTGCGCATGGGAATTTACTGAGAAGTTGCCTGGAGGCAAGACATGAGTGCCGACTAAGATGAAGACTAGAACACCAATAAGCCGGGATGAGAGGTTTCACTCATCTTGCAGATAGCAAAATCCAGAACAAAGCATGCAGGTGGAAGGAACATGTCCTTGTTGGGGCTATGAGAAAAACAGCTTGAAGGATTTTCTACCAGAATTCCCAGAATGATGATGTGAGAGATGAATATCATATGCTGGAATCTAACGATGTTCCTGGAATCCTTCATTTTGCTTGCTACAAATTCTCATAGGTTTTGTTAAACCTCTTTAGTACATAGGTAGAGAAAACATAAAGGATGTATGGGATCCATTCTCTGGTGGATAAAACTCAATTGATTGTATAGTTTTCTTCCATCCTTACCTTATATATGCAGTACAGTATCCAGTTTGGGCCCATTTCTGTATCTAAGCCTAGGTCGTACTTCCAGTTTTAAAAACTGAGTTCTCTTTTTCTATCACTTTTGAAACCTTCTCTTGTTTCTCTGCTTGGTGTCTAGTCGTGGTCTTCCTTTCTCTGGTCTCCTGGATCTTATCCACCTTCAGCAACTGTGACTGGACTAACGCACCTGCACGCAAGCTTCTCATCCACTCACCTGCACCCGGCATCTACTCTAACACGAGTCTTGGCTTCATAGTAGGCACTCTAGACAGCTGTCTCACTCACAGTACAAGAGTGTTATTCATGGTCCAGAAGGATTTTATAAGTTAATGGCTGTTACTAACAGTTCTCCTCATATTTATCCTCATAATTGTGTGTATTTTTTGTTTATTTTTCTATTAAAGTACAACTTTAAGTCCTGCAATACTTCTGGGACAAAAGTAGATTCATAAAGCCACTCAGAAACAAATCAAAACAATGAGATAACTAAGACCAAAAGATCAGTTCAGTGATAATCAAGGAAATTGCTGTACTTTTCAGATCTCTTATTATACTCTTAAAAGATATTAATTTATTACCAAATGAAAGAAGAGTAATGAACAATTTTAATTAATATGCTCAAGAAAGTTAACCTGGAATGAAAAACGGACCCCAAAAGACAGTTCCTTCAATCTTAGAACAGGATATTACCCTCACCAGCAATAATAAAGTACTACTACTAAAATAATCTTAATCATACTTGGGAAGATGGCATATTGACGGTTTTTTGAAAGATGATTTTTTTTTTTTTTTGTACTGGGGATTGAACCCAGGGGCACTCCACCACTGAGCCACATCCCCAGCCCTATTTTGTATTTTATTTAGAGACAGGGTCTCACTGAGTTGCTTAGTGCCTCGCTAAGTTGCTGAGGCTGGCTTTGAACTCACGATCCTCCTGCCTCAGCCTCCCAAGTGCTGGGATAACAGGCGTATGCCAAAGCGCCCAGGTGAAAGATTATTTTAATCTAAAAAAAAAAAAAAAACCAAGTTGAGGAGCTCTATTTAAGAAAATATGAAAGTACTTATGAAAAGAATGAATACTGAACCTCCTGATATTCTCTGCTCTTTGGCAGAACAAATGTTGAGGCACTTCAGGCAGTCAGACACGGATCCATGATGCACTCGGCTGAATACAGACATAGAGCACTTATGATGGTGAGGAATGGTATGGTTAATCATGAAAAATCCACATGGGATTTAGGGAATGCAAATTATAGATCCAGAGTCTTCTTTAAAGACTGCATCATATATTTGTGAAAAAACTTCATGGATGTGTCACCATGGATTGGATTCTGGATAGGATTAATTAGGGATTAACATTTTTGCTGTTTTTGTTGAAATTTTGGTAAGCACACATTCTATATCAAATTATTCTCTCATACTCTAAGATTAAAATGTAGAATACTTTGTTTATAATTTTAATCCTGAATCTTTACAACCAGATATATTCTGTATTTCAATATAAAAAGCTTGCATCAAAAGACACCGATATTGAAGTTTAAAATTGCAAATCTATCTTCTTTATTAATTCTCTTTACAATTATACTCTATTCCTGCCACTAACAAAACATGTACCTGCAAAATGAAAATGCTATAATTGGGTTATAAATATTTAAATAGAAAAAAATAATTGCTGTAAATATGCTATATAAAATATAAATGTAAAACAAGTGGTTAAATGTACATAAGTAACATAGAAAAATAACAATAGTTCTAAAATATAATATGGGGCACATTCTATATATCACTTTTTTTAATAAATCTAATTTCTTTGTACAATTACAACAAATCAGAATGGAACTGGTTTGAGAGTGAAATGCCATGAAGCAATTTCAAAACCAGAATATTCTGGAAACATTTGGTGGTGCATTTACATATGTGGTATATATAAAATGAAAAAAAAAAAACAAGAAGAGGAACCACTTCCTGTGGGTTGTGATGATTTTTTTATATGTTTGATGTCACTTAATAATTGATGTATCACTTTTATGTGAAAAGTGAAATTATATTAAACTACATTAAAGAGGTATTTTTCTTATATTGGTATTTTGCCCTAAAAAGGTCTCATAATTGTCTGGTTCTTATAACCAGGAGATAGTTTTTCTGGTTACTATTTCCATTACTTTGCAATTTTGCACATGATTCAACAACCTGAGTTACACTAGGAAGAGATTTTCATGAAGAGCTGAGTAGTTTTACAGAGAGTGAGGGGGTTACCAAATGGATTCAAAAGAATTTCATTTCATTAGAAAACTTCTCCAGCTAATTTGCTAGAAAGCATGCTCCCCTCCTTAGACCAATTCTCTTATCTAGCTGAAGAATGCACAGTGTAGGGAAGAACATCCTCACAGTGATACGAGACAGTGTCATTTATCATACTAACTGAAAGAACTGAAGAGAGATCTTTCAAGGTATAATCATTCCAATTTTCTAGGATATACAAAGAACTCAAAAAACTTAACACCAAAACCCCAATAAATAAATGGGCAAAGGAACTGTGCAGACACTTCACAGAAGAAAAAATATGAATGACTAACAAATATATGAAAAATGTTCAACATCTCTAGCAATTAGAGAAATGCAAATTAAAACTAGACTGAGATGTCATCTCATTCCAATCAGAATGGTCATTAACAAAACTACAAGTAACAATAAACGTTGTGACGACGTAGGGGAACCAAAAGGTACACTCACACTTTGCTGGTGGGACTACAAATTGATGCAACCACTTTGGAAAGCAATATGGAGGATCCTCAGAAAACTTGGAATGGAACCACTATTTACCCAGTTATCCCACTCCTCAGTATATATACCCAAAGGACTTAAAATCAGCATACTACAGTAACACAGTCACATCAATGTTTATAGCAGCTCAATTCCCAATAGCTAAGCTGTGGAACCCACCTAGGTGCCCTTCAGTGAATGAATGGATAAATAAAATGTGCTATATATTCATAATGGAATATTACCTGGCCATAAAGAATGAAATTATGGCATTTTCTGGTAAATGGATAGAACTGGAGAATATCATGCTAAGTGAAATGAACCAATTCCTAAAAACCAAAGGCCAAATGTTCTCTCTGATATGTGGATGGGACTGCAAGGGGTGCATGGGGTGATAACAGAAGTTCATTGGATTAGACAAATGGGAATGAAGGGAAAGGAGGGGAGATGGGACAAGGAAAGACAGAATGAATTGGACATAATTTTCCTATGTTCATAAATGAGTACACATCATGTACAACTGCAAGAATAGAATCCTAATTACATCAAACTATACCTCATGGCTGTATAATATGTTAAAATACACTTTACTATCATGTATATCTAAAAAGAACAAATTTGAAAGTTTTTAAAAAGATATACCCATTCCATTTTTTTTTAATGTACAAATTAGGCAGCAAGATCTTTGATACATGAAGAAACATGTTTCAGAGCCCTTTCTAATCACTGGTAGACAACATATACCTAAAATGTCACTTTGCCAACTTATACCAAGAATAATTCTGATTTGGCAGGCACGGCATTGTACACCTGTAATCCCAGCTACTCAGGAGGTTGAAGCAGGAGGATCACAAGTTCCCAGCCAATCTACGTAAATTAGACTATATCTCAAAATAAAATGAAAATGGCTGGTGATGTGATTTCAAATATGTAGATCAAGATATATTTAAGGATTTGCATAGACTCATCAAGCTATCTGGTACAAAAGCAATACAAAAGAAAACACAGATTACAGTTCAAAGACATACTCATTTTTCTTTATCAAGCTTAGTAAATTTCAATTCAATAAATATGTCTTCAATCCTATAAAAGACTTCCATGGAAAGATGGTATAGAAGGAATGTAGACCATCCTCCTGGTCATCATCATCATCACCAACATTTTAAAGCATTTTTCAAAGTTCCTTCAAAATGTCCTTTCCTATAGAAAGATTCCTTATAACTTCTTATTTTATAGATGCAAGAACTGAAATGCAGAAAAGGTACATGAACTCATGATCACATGACCCAAACACATAGCCTGTAAGCATTCTGAGCAAACATTGCTTTAGACAAAGACTATTTCTACCCTGTCTTAAGAATAAATTATTTTCTGCCGTTAATGAAAAGAAATGCCCAATCTGTGAACTATACCACCTTCTAATAGGAGAAAATAAGCCATTGCGATAAAACAGGCATGCTCATTAGATTCAGTGAGTGGCTTCAAGTTCGCAATCCTCTCCTTCTACCTGTGTTTCTTTGGTAAGTTGGTCAACCAGCCTAATCCTAACAAGCTCTTTCATTTGCAGATTGGGAAAAAATGCCTCTTTATCCCTCCTGTATATGGTTATTGTGAAGATTAAATGAGATACATGTGATGAGAGTCCTATGTAATGTCCAAAACATTCTATGTGTACAAACATTTAAAAAAAAATGTTCCCTTTCCTCCTAACATTAAAACATTCTATTCTGATTATGACACTATGCCCAAAGGGAAATATGCTAATATCCCTGCCATCATTGAGAAGAAAATTTTATAATAGGGAGCAACATAATATAAACATGATAGAACACAAAAATATGAGGCACCAATAACTCTTAAATAAGATGTCAGATTAGATAGAAAATGAAGGGGCCTCAGTAGTCACTTTCTGGTAGTTATTTTCTGCCTGTAATTATGGGTCCCCATTAGTAACTGGTCTTTTAATCTTCTTTACAACATTTTTAAAGGTCATTGTATCAGGTCTTATTTCTGAGATATTTCCATGAAACAGTAAGTTCATGATCAGTTGTTCCTCATTTTCCCCCTGTAAGCTAAGCAGGGGCTGCTGTTGTCTGGATGAAGAGTGAGTGACCTTACAGGAATAGGTCAGCCAAGGGACTCAACTCTGGCTTAGCAAACCAGCAACACAAAGTAAAGCTTACTTGCAGTAAACCAAAAGGGGAAAAGGAAGAATGTCACTGGATCTCTCCAATCCAGGAAAATCTTGGTAGCATGTCTTGTGAGTGATAAATTCTTAAATGTACACGTATATTTATAAAGATCTGAGACTGTACAAAGTGACTCTGTGTGTTACAAGGTAACAACACAGTTTGATTTTTGAAAGATCTTTTGATTTTCTTTTTTCCTTCCACGTAAGAACCACATTCACCTAAATCCTCTGTGTCACTCTTATGCCATAAACTTTGGTTTCTGTAAGAGTACACCAAGGGCTGGGGATATAGTTCAGTTGGTAGAGTGCTTGCCCTGCATGCACAAAATCCTGGGTTCAATCCCCAGCACCAAAAAAAAAAAAAAAGAGAGAGAGAGTACACCAAATCATTTCCTTCCTAAGTTTATGTTTGTCAGATTTAATTAAAGCTAATAAACAAACCTCCACCCAGAAGCACTTTGAAATACCCTTTCACAAATAATGGCACTAATAATACATCCTCCCTCACAAATAATTACATTTAGATTTGGTAAATATGTTGAACTATTATTTGGAGACTTTCGTCTGTTTATTTTCCAGGATTTCTACTATTAACTCCATTATAAATCCAAGAATTAAAAGAAATTGAGTATTAGGAAGGACTTTGATTTTTTTCCCTCAAACATATAAGAAAATTTATTTTTGTATTAAAAATTAAGTTAAGCGACTCTTCTTTCTCAAGCACTTTTGCTTAGATTTCTTCTTTCTTCCACTAAAACATTTTTCTGTGTATAGAACATAATTAAGGGAAACCACAACAGTTGTTTGGGTTTTGCCAGTGGGAATGTTTCAAAAATTAATACTTCAAAGTAACTCCTCTCACATTGCCTCACCCACCCCTTTCTGGCAAAAGCCTCTTTTATTAAATCCACTGCAACTCACAATCCTGTCTGCCCCAGAGCACACACACACTTTGGAGACGGGATCGCTGAGAGAGAATAAAAGTTCTGGGGAGGACTTTTATTTTCAATGACAAATGATCTGAAATCCAGCAACAGGATAAGAAATTGGTTATCTGTTCCTTGAGTTAGCTCACTGGAGTAAGAGCAAAAAGAGAAAAGGAAGGAAAGAAAATACGATTTGGCAAAAAAAACTTTTCTTCTGGTGTCTTCCACTGGTTGTGTTGGCACATGCCCTCACCACTATGGAGTGTCAGTGTCTGCTGGTTGGGTTCATCTACCTGGGGCCCTTCCCATTAGCTGAGCACCTCTTGGTCTTGTAAGAGCTCCTGGAAGCTTCAGTTTCAAAAGCCTCTTTTGGTCACAAGAGCTCCTTTGCTTGTTCCTGTCTGCGGCTTCCTGTGTGTGTCTGTTTATGAAATGCCCCTTTCCAAGTAACCACCGACTGCTGGAACTTCTACAGGATTCATAATGATTCATTTGATCTTCAAATGCTTGGAAAGAATCGGTGTGGGTCCTGTCCGCTTTCTACCACTTGAAAGTCTGTCAGTCTAATTAACACATTCTCATTTCTGCTCTACCAGGGCTTTCGGTGGGAACGTTTCTACCAAACTAACAGAAATTTAGAATTTCTGAATTTTTTTTTTTTCTTCCCAAGTATTTACACTTTCAAAGGTTGGGGAATATATTTCCCAAAAGATTACATAGGACAGGACAAATTTCATTTCCCTCCCTCTTTTGTTTCTAAATGACATAATTCCTATGAGGAAGTCACTAGAAAAAGTACAATTATAAATCCTTTATTAGTGCTAATATTTAATCATACAAATAGTGATCAGTAAGCTATATGCAACTTTGATAATTTTCTGATGTACTTTTAATAAATAAAAATATTTTCTTAAATTCTAAAATTATTTTCAAATTTTAATTTCCCATTATCTGGTTCTTTGTATACTCATAATAGTATCTAAATATGAACGGGATTTAGGTTAGAGAACAAACCACTTTTAACATATTCATTAGGCATCTTCTTTTAGATTGACCCCAGTTCTCTTGGGAGGAAATGTATCATTATGTATCATTCATTATTATCATTGAATTAGTATGAGGTCATTCAATATAATCATAATTTTTTAATTAACACTGTTTTTAGCCTAGACTTTGTATGTTGCAATATGTCCTACAAATATAAAGCATTTTCTCCCATCAACCATATTAAAAATTGAAGAAGAAAGCACATGCTATGTAGTATAGTATAAAAATACTGTATTTTGGCCAGAGACATATGGACTAAAATTATAAGCATCATATACCTTGATAATACTATATTTATGAAGGATTTTTAATAAATTATTTAAAACAAAACACTTTGACTATCTCTAATTTTTGAGTTACCTGTAGCTAACCTTCATCCTAACCAATGCAGCATGATTCAGACTTGAGGGGTCAGTGGATGTTCCAAGGGAGAAGAGGTGACTTAAATGGGGAACTGATGACTGTGGGGAGAGCATGAGCATGAGAGGGTGAACACATCATGATGAGGAAGGGGGATCCAAAGGGGACCAGAGCATGGAGGCTCACACTAAAGAAACTCTGGAAAGCACTGAGTCTTCCTTAGTGGGGAGTAGGTTTCAAGAGATGAGACAGCCATTAATATAAATAGGGCTGGAAGAAGTAGGACTTATAAACCACTCCAGGAACTTTCTATTTGAGGAATTAGGAAGCCCCTGAAGTAATTTACTCTGTTTTGTTTTTAAAAAGGGATAACCAGATCTTCATTACAGTAGGATTATTTTGGCAGAACATATGTCGTAGTTCATTCCAATGACACTGATATTCCTCTATGCTGAAAGTCTTGTGCCAGTCCACAACATGGAAGAATGGGTTTAAACAAACACTTCTGTACTAAAAGATATGGGTTTGATAATATAAAATTGCCATATAACAATATTATTCAATTGTCCATTTATGTGTTCATGAGTTCTAAGATGGAATTCTTGCATATAGTAACTTTTCAAACTCAAATAATTTAAATGCTAATTTACATAGTGTCTAATAAATTTTTCTGTATAGTCATTAAATGATATAAATCTTCAAGATAGGACAATGTAATATTCCACTGTGTCTTAGTTTATACATATATAAGTATATATGTAATATATATATAGTTTATATATGTTTTTATATATAATGTCTTTCTATGTTTTTAAAATCAACCTTTAGTAAGGCAATTATTAGGGACACTGAATTTCTTTTTTAATGTTTCTTAACAAAGCCACTTATAAAGGAGGAATACATAGAGTGGTAGCCTCAAGAATTCTAGAATATAAAACAGAAAAAGGAAATTGTATTCATTGTGCTTATCATATTTTCCTCAGAAAATAATGTAACAATTTAAACAATTTCATGGAGAAACCCAACAACATTTTCTCTATCTTCAGACTGTTAGTCCTTTCTATAACCTAAGGTATTTCCCAAAGAAACCAAAAATCTGTAGGTGATGAGGAATAACAGGAAATGGGCTGTCAGAGCAAAAGAAATTTCCTTCCCATAGGCAAAATAAGGCTTTGCTATTTTTCTTTCTATTTTAGTGAAAAATGTTACCATGTTTCACTGAACCTAAAATACTACCAACTGCAAAACCTAGCCTGATTTCAGAGCTGTTGAACATGAATAAAAAAGACATTATATATAAGTGATTAAAAAAAAAAAAAAAAACACTAGCAGTACAGAAAAACTAAAGTTCCCAGGCAACTTTCTCACATTCTTCTCAGAACCAGAGCAATAATGAAGCTTGTTGTATACAAACAAAAGCTTCTGAGAACATATGGTCGCATCTTCTGAAGCTTTAATTTAAACATTTGTATGCATGCATACAGTATATGCATTGGCATTCATGCGTGTGCATGGCACTTTGTGTATGCGTGTGCACAGGCACATACAAAGACTGAATTTCCAAAAGTTGTGGGGGGGTGGCAAGGGCAGACAGAAGAAATAAGAGAGAAAAAGTATAGGGCAATGAACAGCCAGCATGCCATATCATAATATGAAAATGATCTATGGCATTCTTATTAGTTCTAGCATCCAAAACACATTTGCTAAAACCCAGTTAAAAAAATATTAACATGATTTGTCTTTACAGTTCTCTGTCACATAACAGTGACCAACCAGCAATAAATAATGATGCTTTTATGGTGTACAAACTAAAATTCACCCATTTTTTTCGTGAGCATTTTATGAGAGTCTAAATAAAATGAGATAAACATATAGTAAGTGAAATTGTTGTGCAAAATAATTTATTTTATAAGCTATTATATGGTTTTCATCTTCACAAAAATCAGCACTACTTTTTCTGAACCATAATTGAGTTAAAAACAATGAAAATGAGCAATGTAATGTGTATGTAAGTGTTATGCTGAGCTAAAGATACCATTACTGACATAATGATGAATAAAAATAAAGTACAATGATTTTTAAGTTAAACTGTAATAATAACCAAAGAAAAGAGATGCAAATGTCACAGTTTCAATGACTTAAAACATACTGTTAAAAAAAAATTCTGATTTTAAAAACGGGTTGCATAATTCAGCACTCATGTTACAAGCAACTGTCCCAGGTTGGAGTGAGATGCAGGAAAATTTGGAACTAAAAATGTAAGACATATGGTCTTGATTGCCTTTCGCAGCGACGTTAGGAGTTCAGTGTAAAGAAAAGCGTTCCAAACGCCAGCTTGTAAACTAGGTTTTTATGTGAAACTCTAATAAAACAGCAGCAGATGTTTCTATGCTATTAATTTGTTTGGGACATTTTTGGCTGGTTCCTTCCAAATCAACTGCTATCCCTTGTCCAACAACTGCAGCATTCATTTCTTTTTTACACAGGGAGAAAGAGAGAAGGGAAGCGTTTCCTTTGGAATAGATAGTGCACCAATTGGTTGCATTCACGGGAAAGTAAATGGCTGCAGTTGTGCATTCCCCCCTGAATTATTTTAGAAAATGGTTAAAAGGTGCTTATTGGTGGGCCAAATTTTCCAGCCAAACAATTAATGATGCAAAAATAAAGTACTATACTATTCCCAGAGAGTATACATTGAGTAACATAGCACAGACTCGATCATAAAACTACTTAAACAAACCTTGACTTACTTGATCTTCTAAACTTGCTTATATTGATATATAACTGTTGGCTTCATTCTGGTGGTAAGTTACATGAGAAAAAAATCATCACCTTGTAAAATGCTCACACTATCAGAGTCAATTCACTTCCATTCCTCCACTCCCACACTTGGGATCAACTCCTGTTGCTCCAAAAGGTCTTAAGAGATCACCTTTTGCTGGAGATTAGATAGATGCATGGATAGATTGGATACATTTACACACACACACACACACATACACACACACACACAAACACATACCACACATAGACTACGTATGTATGTATGTATGTATACATATCATATATGCCTTATTGATATCTATCAAAACATTAAGTTTTACCGTCAGAAAGAAAACAAACAAGATTTTTAAAAAAATTTTTAAAAATGCCTGTCTTTAACTTAGTCTTTCCTATTTCCAAACAATCTTTCCCAGAGAAGGCAGACACTGGAGAAAAGAAAAGAATCCGTTGATTTTTTCCAGTTAAGACACATGTGAGCACTCCTCACCAGTTCTACTCCTGTGACTGGGCAGATTGCTTATTATGAAATTATACTCTATGACTGGTAATACTGGGAATTTATTTTTAAGGATCATTCTCAGTCCATACAGCTTAATAATATCTTTCAAGATTACACAAAAATCCTTAATGGGATTCAAATGGAAGCTCCAAAGCCTATTACTCTATGAAATTACTCAGGCTACTGGCTGAAGTGCCAAAATAATTTGGATTTCAGTTTTGTTTCTCAAACAAATGTAATAAAGTATCATTAACAAATTCAACTAAAGCTGGTTCGAGTTCAAAAAGGCTGCACAGTCTAGTGTAATTAGAGAAGAGAAAGTTTTAAAGCCCTAATGGAATTTTCTATAATTCTCTCTTTAATTGGAAAACGTTTACTACTTGGAAGTATTTCTATGATATAAAAGCCAACTAACAAAGCAGTCTACCTTCTAAGATGATTTCTTTTCATGAATCTACTCCAATCTTTTGACCCTGCAGCTGCTCTACAAGTCTGTAGAAACAGCTAAATCCTACAATACTGTCAATTGGCCTGAGAATAAAATCCATGTTCTGGACTGGGGAGCACCTCTATGATCTGGTTTCTGTCCTACTCACTGTCTATCCATCTCTTGACGTCCCCTGACACTCTGTGTTCTAGGGAGACTGAACTAATTTCAGTTTCCTAAGAGAATCACTATCCCTGTAGCGACCAATTCAATGCTAGTGTGTGATATCCTACATCCAAAAATCTGACTAGTTAAATCCTATTTGTCCTATCAGTCCCAAAAGAGAGACTTTTTTTTCTTCCTGTCAATTTTTCAACTCATTTCTTCCCACAATTCTACCTATCACTGTACCTCTAATGTAAGGTGGGGAAAATGATCTCACTTCTCTGTGATCACACAGAACACAGCCCAGACCTTCACTACAGCATATCACTTGTCAAACTCACTCAAACTCCTGCCCAGTAGCAACTATCTAATGTTACCATGAGATCTTCTCATAGCAAGATCCTGAATTATAGGAGTCCTTTGACAAAATAGGTAGAATCAAACACTCTTCAGGATCAACACAACATCGGTTGATTTGGCTAGTAGAGGTTACACATCCAAATAAAAATATAGGTTTTCTAAACTTGTCCCAAACTAAGTCTTTGCCCCAAACCTCCTTTAATCCTCCTACCAAATCACATCTCTAACACTTACCTTAACTCAAAAACTCTCCAATTCTCCCACCTTAGAGAAAAAGCCAAACTGTCTAGGAGACTCTCCGTCATTTATTCATCCCACTGTCCCAGCCACACTGGGGCACTAACCCTTCCCGAAATGCCTGAGGCATGCCTCTTCCTTTGGGGTTGGCTGCTGCAGTTTCCACTCCCCAGGTGACCATAGGGGAAATCCACAGGCTCTATCCTCAGCTCCTTCAGATTTCAACTCAAATGTCACATCACAAGTTCACCAAGGCTTATCCTGCTCCCTCTATATAAAACTGAATGAACATTCAGGCATTTGGCAATTCTTATCCCCTCTTCCTGTTTTACCTTTCTGCTTCATCATCTAACAAAGAACTTACTTTTAGTTATTTATATTATTTTCCATATATCACTCCTTCTGTACTTTAAAAACCATGAAAGCAGGGGTTTGAACTTTTTTTTTTGGTCACTTCAGCATCTAGAATAATACCTGCCTTTAAGGTGATATGATATTAAATTAATACTTAACTAAAAAGTATGTGATGAATAAAACTATATTTTTATTTCTAAGTAAATCAAACTCTGCTAAAATAAACTAAAATCCTAATCTCAACTATGATTTTAATTGGATCTTTGCAAATATTCATGTTAAAACTTTTTAAATGACAAGAATAAAATATTACACTTCTAAAAGTATTTTTACCTGTATTTGTAATTTTATAGTAATTGATAAAAGAGTTTCAATACAAAATTTTCTGTAGCTCTTAATAATATAATCTATCAACTGTTCAGGATGCAGAAACATCAATTGTTATGTGATCTAATCTTTGGACTAGGAAAACCTCAATTAAACAATAGTCCAATAATTGGAAAGAAAATGGTCCATATACCGAATATTACACATCTTGAATCTTCAAACACACACACAAACATCACTTTGATAACAAAACAGATACAGAAAGTCATTGAAGTTACACAACTTGAAATTCACATCATGTCTAGGCTGAAGCTCATGTTCGCAAAATGTCAAGTTGAAAATCACTTCTTGACTCTGCTGGGATTTGCAAGGAATAAACACGTGTATAAAGATATAAATATGAATATGTCTTAAATCACCTGTACCTAAAATGTATATATAGTGCTCTAACCTACAATTATTTTTCCACTGAAATATTAATATACATACTCCAAATTTATCAAAAATCACTTTAAAATAATTCTCATAATCATTCTAATAAAGTAGAATGTATTTTTGTCCATTACATAAAGAAAGTTGCATGTCATACACATTTCTGACTTCATTCTCAAGGTTATGTAGCCAGTGAATCAGATCTCAACCCAGAAAATCTGACTCTAGCATCCATTCCAAAACTACTTCAGACTGCCTCTCTGCTAATGGAATTCACCACTCTCTCACCTCTTGGTATAGCTATCATTTACCAAAAGTCCAGTACTGGCAAAGCTTGCTTTAGCTCTAAACAATAACAGTTAATTAATTACACGGCAGTGCTGCCCCTTTAGGCTGGATCTAGAGATATTCATTAATTCATTCAGATAAAGGTTTTACTACTTCTAAATCCTAGAATCATAATTTAATTGTTCATTTAAGTATATGTCATGTTTTTTTCTTGGTGAATTCAAGTGTGGGTTTTACTGAGGTTAATATTTAAATAGGAAGTACCTATTTCACTGCTGACTGACTTTTCTACTCTTTATCAGTTGCTGGAAAAGGTAGCTTTAATAACATTGTTTGCCTTCTATGGAGAGAAATAATTTGTTGTCTAAGTCAACATTACCTAATGGTAATGAAATGTGAGCCACATATGTAATTTAAATTTTTTCTACTAATCACATTAAAATAAAAAGGTAAAATTAACTTTAACACATTTACTCAACTCAGGGTAGTTAAAATAACATCATTTCAACATGTAGTCAATACAAAATTGTTACTGAGATATTTCATGCTTTTAAAATAAAGCTTTGAAATCTATATATCTTATAACACATGTCAATTCACACTAGCCACATTTCAATCGTCTGAGACTCACATGTAGCTAAGCTACCTTATTGACAAATGGTTCCAGACAATAAAAAAGTAAAAAATAATTCCCACCAATTACATGAACAAAATGGCTTTGAAATAAAAGTTAGAGGCCAGTAAGTTTAAAAATAAAATCCTAAGCAAAATTTTGGCAAACTGAATTCAGGCAGTACACATAAAAATATCACTTAGAGCTGAGTTAGGTGTCACTTATCTGATATCCCAGTGACTCAGGAGGCTGAGGCAATAAGATGGCAAGGTCTGTCTAGGCCAGTCTGAGCAATTTAGCCAGACCTGAAAACAGGGCTAGGGATATGGGTCAGTGTGGTATAGTGCCTTAGGATCAATCTCTAATACCATTAAAAAAAGAAATGTGTGTGTGTGTGTGTGTGTGTGTTAAATTGTTATCCAGAAATTCAAGGTTTATTTAACATTTAAAAATGTATATATGAATTCAGAACATCAGTAGATTAGGGGGATAAATGAATGAGTCATTGAGTGACATCAGAAACATCATTTCATAAAATTCAAAACTCACTGATGAAAAAGATCAATAAATTAAGAAGCAGTTACTTCCTAAAAATTTAGAGAAAATATTATGTTTAATATGGAGTATTAGAAGCAGTCCTTTTTGAATCAAGAATAAGAGCAACTTAGTGTTATAGTTTAAATCTAGAATGTTCCCCACAGGCCCATGTGTTGGAGAATTGGTCTACAATGAAGCAATGCTCAGAGGTGGGGTTTTTAGGAAATGATTAGATCATGGGGGCTCTAACCTCATCAGTGGGTGGGATTCATTTGATGGTTTAATAATTTAAATAGACTACTGGCAGGTGGTGGAAGCCACAGGAGGGGCCTAGTTGGAGGAAGTAAGTCACTGGGGGAAAGCCCTAGATTCTTTATTCTTGCTCTGATCCCTTCTTTTCTCTCTCTTTCTTTCTCTCCCTATTCTCTCTTTCCTTTCTGGCTTGCCATGAAATGAGCAGATTGCCTCCATCATGCCCTTCTGCCATGATGCTCTGCCTCACTTGAGGTCCAAAGCAATGAAGTTGGATGAACACTGAGTGAAACCTCTGAAACCATGAGATGAAACAAATCTTTCCTCCTTTAAGTTGTTTATGTCAGATATTTTGGTCACAGTGACAAAATGCCATTTAATCCATTTAGCATCACATCACTATAGAGGTCCTAAAGAATAAAAGCTAGCAAGTCATTCCCAGGAATCCCAATGACAATGAATTTTCTGTGGTCCTAGTACTTTTTAATGAAATGGTCATCTTTTTACCCCCAACCCATAATATTTACTCTGTTATAAAGCATGTTTCACATGTCAATGGGTATAAATCTGTGCTCTCAGTTCTATCCAATCTGCAATTTGTTAGTCATCTCCAATATCAACTATTACTATAGTCAAGAATAATTCTTATATTTGCCAAGGCAAGGTCTCCCACCTAATTCTTATGAAATATAGCCTTTGTACAAAAATTGCATGTCAGTTTTTCAGCTCTTCCTCACAAACCCACACACAGGCTTGTCGAGATTTTTATTTAAATTGAAAAAAAAATAGAAAATTCTTATTCTCAGTTAATACAGAGAGCAATAACTCCCAACTCAGATCCACTATAACTTTATACATTGAGTAATTTCATGGGATTTTTAAAAACTTTCTGATTAAATGCATTCAGGTTTTTATAAAGTACCCAGGTTGCTGGGACAGAATTGAAAGACCACAATCCTACAGAAAACATGAGGTACTCTGATTTGAAAGCTACAGGGTTGCATATTCAATCCACATTTATCAAATTTCTCTACCTTTTAACAAGTGGGTCTACGCATGTATTTTGTTAATATACCCACTATCTGATTAGGGGCAAATTATTTTAAGACAAACAATTTGCTCATTCTAACAAAACTCTTAACTATTATATTTCATCTGTTGCATTTTTTATTTTCATGTTATTTTAGTATGTATGTGGGACATGCCTACCAACAAAGTAAGTATTCTATGCTTAGTCACTTCTGCTTGTGGATAATCCTATCAGAGTCATATTGTCATCTCCATTTTATGACTGCAGAAACAATCTTAAGGACATTAAGTGCCTTACCCTGAGATGCCCAGCCATCAAGTGACAGGACCTGGATTCAAACCCAAGTTTCTCTAACTCTAAAGGAGGTTGAATAAATGTTTGCTAAATGTATAGAAAGATGGTAATAGAATTCAGATTTGGAAGAGAACCTTGGACCTATCTAAGTGATTAAAGATGCATGATGTTAATTGGGATTTTATTTACTTAAATCATTCACTGCTTATAGGTCGAATCTGTACCAGGCTTTGAGCTCTCCCTTCTGGAACTGTTCCACTCAACTGTGGCAAGATCTATGCATTACTTCTCTTGCCAAGAACCTCAGTTAGTCCACATACTGGTCTGTAACTATATTAAAACTTCTACAAATAACTGCTGAACAGACTGACTCTCATATCATCCAAACCAGAAGTTCAGTGGCAACACGCCATCACAATTCCTTTCTGATTTGGAAGGTATAAAATGTGCTGCAGCATCTTTCTTTTTGAGAATATAGAAAACACCTTCTCTCTCTCTCTCTCTCTCTCTCTCTCTCTGTGTCTCACTTTGTCTCTTACACACACACACACACACACACACACACACACAATCTGAATTGCTTTGTGATCTTTCTTGACTTAAATATGATTTTAACTATGGAGAAACTTCATCTACTAGGTCCACTACAAAAATAATTCAAGCTAGTTTCCCTTATTGAATGAATTATATGAAACAAAATTTAATCTTTTAATCTAAAAAATGTCAACTAATATAGTGGAAACAAAATTATATGAAAATATAAATTACTCCTTTTATGTGAATTTTATGATACCGATGCTTTTCTTATGACATCCAGTCTATAAAAATCACTTTTACCTATCTAGATATGTCTATTTTTAAAATGTTGCTTTTGCCTCTTAATTGGTAGTTTTTCATATGTGATAGGCTTTTAGATTCCAGCTCATAAACTGCTTAAGGTTGCTTATAAATTAATCGTCAACAGATTGATAATAATAACATGCCCCACCCCTTCCTCTCCAGTTCCCATAATAGCACATAATGAATAGTTTGGATGTGGCCCAAAGAGACAAGGTTTCAGGATAATTCAATTTAATTCAATTCAATTCCACATAATTCAGTTCATTTCAACAAACTTCCACAGACATCTGTGGTCAATCCCATACTCCAGGAACCTAGGTCCCTTTTCCTTGGCCCAGAAGTAAATCCTGAGACAAGGTTTCAGCAAAGGAGAGTGGAGAATTCAGACTGGGAAGGAAAAGAAGCAATACAGGGTATGCTCATGAGCAAATAGATAGTGATGGTGGACAACGGTCACTACCCCACTCTCCAGCACACCTTAGAGCTGTCACATCTGAAAGGAGAGAGATTCAAGGTATAATGATGATTCAAACTGGGGGAAACACATGCACCTACACACACAAGGCACTGGTTGAAGGTTAGCATGGAAATGTTACTTACCAGCAATTTCTGGCTAAGTACATGCACAGCCCAACCATGGGGCCACAAAAAGAGTCCCACAGGTACTTGTAGAAGCAGGAATGTGGATGGTATATCAAATGCGTCAATTACATCTTTAAACTACAAGAGGAGAGAAATCTGTAGATTTCTCTACTCCTGGTTCTGCTGCTTGTGCCAGTTGTCTTGCATCAATTGTACATTCTCCAAGCACCTTCTGTACATAAAATTTACATTAGGTGCTCCAAGAGAGACAAAAATATTAAGACAGGAAGAAAGAGACCCTGGAAACCCAACAAAATAGGGGATGCACTTTTATGATTCCATAGTCTGGCAGAGAAATTCTATGTAGACTCTCTTGCTGAAAACAGCAAGATTTTAGGTGCTACCAAAGGACTAAGTGTACACCACATATTCTATATTCCACAATACATATCACAATATATGTTTTTCCTAAAGAACCAGCAATTTTGAGTTAAAAATTATTTCTGCCCACCTCATTCTGGCCCAATTTAATGTCTCTCCAGGATTAAAATGGCAAAGAAACAAAAGGAAGAGAACTTTGTTTATACTCTAAAAAGCATGCAAATATTTTCCAATGAATGAAAATTAATATTTACAAATTGAGTAGAATGCACTTTGTTCATGCACAATAGTGCGTTTGTTAACACTGACATATTTATCTGGCCTTTCCCAGTCCTAGGAAAAAATTATGTCAATTTTCCCTCAGACTGCCTTCCTATTCTGTCACACAAATTATTTCATGAAACATGAATCCAAATGTTCTGTTCTTTTTCAATTTCCTTTCACCACAAATTCCAGAGTTCTGCACTCCATGGCTTTTCAGTAACAATTCAGTCTTTTTATTTTAATGGCAAAAACAAAATACTGCTGTTTTTAATCAAGTTCCTTTTGACATGTCTTCAATAGTGAAGATTCAGCCTTTTGTGTTAAAGGAAACTTTTCAAAATAATTACGATGATTTAAAATAATTTTTTCTTTCTTTCTTTTTTTTTTTTCTGATGCATCTCTCCAGTTCTCGGGGATGCTCATTACTGCCTTTTCCCTTTTGCTTCTGCAGTGCTTTTGCTCTTTATTTTTTAATACTAGAAAATCACTACATATACAAAAATGTATATTTTTAAAGATTTCTTATTGGACAAGCAAATATTTACAATATACATAAAATGTCTAAGAAATCTGAAATAACATACTGTCCTATTTCTTTGATGACAACTCTAAGAGGTAAATAGGAATAGTAGGGAAAATACTGGACAAACTTCTTAAGTAGTTCAAATCACTCAGACTAACTCTACTTTTTGTTAACAAACTGTAAAGATCATCCACAGGTAATTAACTAGAAGAAAGACTTTGGTTTTTGTTTTTGTTTTTCTACTGAGAATTGAATCCAGGGACACTTCACCATCAAGTTACATGCCCAGTCCTTTCTATTTATTTATTTTAATTTTGACACAGGGTCTCCCTAAGAGGCTAAGGCTGCCCTCCTACTTGGAATCCTCTTACCTCACCTTCCAGAGGCTCTGGGATTATAGGCATGCTCAACCAGGTCCAGAGACTCTTGGTTCTTTAAATTATCATTTAGGCAATACAAAGTTGCAAAAGGAAGCCTATGAAGGCTTCTGAGACTTGGCCCTGCCTTCATTTCTTGTCTCAGCTGACACCACGTTCCCCCATTGTTTCTGACCATACATAGCTCTTTCCTACCTGGAGACTTTTAAACATCCACCCAGAACACTGTTCCCAAGCTATTCACACTCGAACCGCGATTTATTTGTTTTCATTATTTGTGTTGTTTCTTTATTCCTAGAACAGTGCCTGACATATTGTAGGAACATTTTTTTTAAAAAAGTCATTGAATTAAGTAAATCAATAAACAAATAAATAAAATAATTGAGTACTCCTAAATTTTCACATTAGTTGGTGGCAAAAGATACATATTACAAATGTTCATCTTCCACTCTATAAAAACATTATACTGGTGGGGGGGAACATTACATTTGTTCTTGAGATGTCTTTTACCCTATATGATTATATAAAGTCATCATTAAAAGTCTTTTTAGGAAAAATTCCATCATAATTTCTATAATATTCAAAACTGACTTTATAACTTTTTTTGAATCAAATGTATTTGTGATGCTAAATGGCAAACATGGGTTTAAGACACTATTTGGAATTGCAGTGTATCAAGATGGAAGTCAGGATGAAATAGAAGTCATGAGATAACAGGAAGTATTAAAATGCAAGATTTGGAATCTGAAAAACCCAGTCAAGTCCTGATTTAACTGTTTAAAGGACAAATGATATTGGGTAAATTATTTCGACTCTATAAAAGACCATTTCTATTCCTCATCTATTTAATAGGGATTATAACAGTCTGCATATTTTTTGGAAAGATTGAAAGAGTCCCAATTAGGCCAATAATACAAGGGTCACATTTAGCTACTGTGATCTCAATCACTACTAATATTTTTATTAAGTGACACTTAAATTCCTTACTCTATCACTTTCATCCTGCAATTTGTGCTTGTTTGTATTACCTAATACTTTTGTTTCATCTCTGAAATGTCTTTCTTCACAAAGCTATTCCTTTCCCTAAATTCTGCTTCCTACTATTTTTATACTCTCTTTAAATTTTTTCTTATAAATGACCCTGCTTTCTATAAAACCCAATTCAAATACCATTTAAGGCTACTGTTTTAACAGGACACAAGTTTCTTCAAAGGCATATGAATGAATTGGTTACAAATAATTGTCTTTGAATTCAGGTGAACATCTTAAGTTATTTTTAAAAGAGTTAGATCAGATTCATATGGTTTCCGTTCATTCCTCCAGAGGCATTTCTAAAACTTAAAAATGGCTAACTCAATAGCAAGAATAAGAGTATGCAAAAGAAAACCAACCAAGTTCAGAGTCAGTTGAAAATATGCAAAACGGTCTCCAGGCACATGGTATTAGTCATGAAATGATCCCTGATTAAAAATAGCTGAACTCAAAAAGGGAAAGGAAGTATCCAGAAGCAACATATGTGAAGAGAGGAAATGTGCACAACTTGACCAAAATCTTCCTTAAGTGAGGAGTTAGACATGTCCTTGCCCTACAGAAACCCACTATAAGACAGCTAAATGTATCTTTCCTGAAAGAGACAGCATTCATAAAGACTTGGGCCATCAATTCTCCAGATAGCAAGGAGGGATGCGAAATGCATTTTCTATTGCTGATATTTTTCCTGTTCTTTATGTCATACTATAAGGAAGAAAGAGACTAGGAACATGTACCACTAGAAGGTGACATTTGTCATATAGGATGTTTAACAGGTCCCTATCTGACAAAATACATTACCTACATGTCAGCCCTATTTCAAATTTGAGAGGTTATAGCTTCATGTAATTCAGTTTGGATATCAATTGCAAAAGTAATATTCTCTTTGGGACGATTGTTTCATAGAAAATGTGCTGATACTGTTCAATCTTGGTGCCTTAATTAAATCTGCCATGTCCCAAGGATTTTTATTAAATAAAAGGAATGATGACTTCTGCTAAGATTTTGAACTACCGGAAGTATCCACAAAGATCATTTGGCACTGGTTCCTATTGCACTCAAATAATAATGCTTGCTTACCATCTCGGCTATCCAAAAATTACTGAATCAGCATAGTATGACCACAGAGCTGTAAGATTTTCAACTTTCTCTGATAAGACTAAAGTCAGCTGTAATTCATTAAGGAAGCTGTTGTAGCCAAATTAAAATTTCCAGAAACACAATACCTGACATAAAGAATCTCTGCTTCAGTAATAGACTCAGAAAAGACTCCCTAGTATTCAAGCATTATTCCTTTAATCTCATGTGATCCTGCAATGAGTATACAGTACACATTATAATCTGTAGAATAATTAGTGTGTACTAGCACATTATTCCTTAAATGAACTTTTTGTTTACTAAATCATTACAGAATCTTCTTTCTCAAAATAGTTTTAACCCTGTAATTCATCTCATTTTGAAGCCATAATAAACCATGATTTTGGACTAAAATTAATAGTTGCTGAGACTAGGCAATTCTTTTTACATTTTAACATCTGTGGGGAAATCTGAGGTTTCTGGAGATCAATCAAAGAGGAATAAGAAGCATATGCTTAGTGTATAAGGTGAGAAATGGTTGGATCAGAAGTACTTCCTTCACCAGAAACCCTATTGAAATGTGACTATGGGAGCTCTTGTGAAGAGATGCGTTCTGGACATCAAATGCTCCACAGATTTGCTCCCAGTGTCACTATGCAGGAAGAAGAAAAAGGGACATAGATATATTGAGTACTCTCTAGTACCCCAACCCTGGTTTCAAATATAGCAGTTCACAGATATCAGTGATGATCCATTCATCTCTGATCCAAACTACACAATTCTACATCATATACTGATATCCTCAAATGGTTCACTGCATCATAAATTCACACTTTGTGGCCTTAGCTGAAGTAACTGTATGGTGACATGTGTGGCAGTTGATATTTCAATTTGGCAATTGTCATGTCTCCCTGCTGGACAGGAATGTTTCTGTAATGATTTTGGTATATAATTGTGCACCTACAAATACATTTAAATTTTATTCCAACTATATAAAAGTAAAGAGGAAATGGAAAATTAAATTCTGCTAATCATATATAGTCCTCAAATATAATTATGAAAAAATATATATATAATTATGAATGCAAACTACAGTAGGAATGAGTTAATTTTAATTTCAACTGAAAACCTCAAAGGACATATTTCCTTTGGATAGGAAAAGAAAAAAATACAATCCCATATATAAATTTGTGGGAAAATGATGTCAAACACTGTGTCTCAACAGTAAGATGGCATTAGAAAATCGTTTTAGTCTTCCCTGAATGGAAGTTTTTGCCTTGCTACATGTTAATTTGTATGATGTATAACCATACAAATGTTTAAGTCAAAACTCTATAGCCAGGTAAAATCAGAGGAGTTTCAGGATGGAAAATTAGAGGGCAGATTAGCTTACCCGACAGCAATAAAAAAAGAAAGAAAAAAAAAAGAAAGAAAAGAAAACAATCTGACTTCAATATTAATTTTACTTATTTTTTCTTCTTGGCATAAAATTCATTTTCTGCAAGTTGATTTTCACTGATGTTGCATTTTTCAGTTCTGTATTATGCATATTTAGTCTTCCAGAATGTAGTTTTATCTTGTTTAAAAGGACAATTTTTTACACAAGCTCCAGAGAATTTCCAATGGGGCAAAAGGTGGTCAGTGGAACAGATTGCACTGCTAGAATTCATTAATTTATTACTGTAGTCTTCATTTCAAAATATGTGCTTAATGACCTAGGAAAATGTTGCATGTATCCAAGCATAAGAACAATAATTTACTGGTAGACAAGTATCATGCTATCATACTAACCCGAAAACAAATTGTTCCATCATGCAAAAGGAAAGAAAATGATATGACTATAATAATGAAGAAATATTTTTCTTTTTTTAATCCCATAGGATATTACCTTTTTTATTTTGATCACTTAGATAAGAGTCATGGAGTCTGCAACGTTAAAGGGATTTCAGAATCTTTCCAATCTATGTTCCTCATTGTAGATGAGCAAACTGTTGCCCTTGGAAAAGGTCAAAGAGCTTGTTAGGCATAGAACCATGTTGGAAATTTGGTGCCTTTGTTCCTTCTGCTGTATTAGGTGGCTTCCCAGTGGGGAAAGTTCTTGATCAAACCTTACACAAAATCAAGTGTATAAGTATCAGCTAGTGTATATCAAGCAATCTTCCAGTTTCACAATTAGATACATGTAGAAAAAGAATCTTCATATATTCTCACAATAAACTTATAGAGATGGAAATAATGTGGAAAGTTTTTCAGGGGATCACTTAACTGATCACAGCAGCATTAAGCAAAGTTCGAAAACACAAGATCACAGTGGCTTGCAACCAGGTGAAGTGTAAGGGATTGTTCACTGGGAAAGACACTAATAGCATAGTGCTTTTAATAGTGTAAAAAAAAAACCACAATATTTACCTTCCATTACAGCACTGTTCCATCCATAATGCTGGATGAAAATTTGTAATTATATTGTGTAATTCTCTTTAAAAATAAAACTAGAACCGTGTTTGAAAAAGAGTTGGTCCTTGCTAAATAAGATGAAATGAAAATGCTTTATTCCCTTTATTTTAGAAGAATTACAGTCATGATAACAATTTTGTCATTTTCAAGAATCAAATTTAATTCTAATGAATCTAGAAGAGCAAACAGATTTGTAACATACTTATTAAATTTCACTGATTTTTTTTTCTTTCTATACTACTGGTTTCATTCACAATCTAAAGGAACAGCTCACAATTAACTCTGTAGCCTTGATCTTGTATCTTTTTTTTCTTCAAGTCCATTTTTATGCCCTCACAACAATTGTGCAGTAGGTAATAAGAGCTCCAGAGTGTGTTTACTTGCTCCAACCCCCTTTCCCAAACTTGAGGAAAGATCTATGATAACATGAATATGGCCTGTCATCAAGAGCTAATGATTCTTGCCTCTTGTGTTTTCCCTAGGGTGGCCCTTATAAGATTTGTGCCTGTTTCCACTCTTGAAGAAGACCATAAAGCTCCCTCTTGAGATAAGAAGGAGGTTGCAGATAAGAAGAGTTCTAACTCCCCCTTACAAGGAGAGATTTTACTTAGAAGTCAGTTGTGTGACTTGTTTCTATATGTGAGTAAGGGCCAGGTGGCACAAGCAGAGTTCTTGGTGGCCATATAGAAATAGTAGCTCTCATTAGTGGAATGAAAACCCTTTTTTTTAGAGCTTTAAAAATATAAAAACAGAGAAAATGGTCTGGAAGAATACAACTAAATTTGAGTAAATCTTGCAGACTTTCACTACACAAATTACATAGGTATAGTGTCACTGAATAAAATAAAGGTGATATAAATCCAAGCATGGACTTCCTTAATCAAGTTTCCAGTAGAAGAATGAGGGAAAATCCATCCATGGTGGCTGGAGAAAGAGTCAGCCATGCATTCAGTCCTGGTTTTATTTCTAAGTATCCCATCTGCATCTTGGTCCTTGGTAAACTGTTAATAGGTTGGAACCTACATTTCTCAGCATCAGCTTCTAAGGGAAAAAAAACCCACTACCATTACCAGAAGACCTCTCCCCTAATGCTGCTGTCATGACTGACCTTGCTGAGGCTACTAAACCGTATTATGTCCTTTCTCGGACAGATGCATGTCCATGTGTTCCTATACTGTAGGAACCTTTGGAGATTATTTCAGATTACAAAACAGAGACCCAAATGGAATGACTCCTTAGTCCATACTATTAATTAATAAGAGCTACAGGAATATAACCTAGTTCACACAAATTCTTGCAGAAATTTTCCAGAACATAAAGCTACAAATATTAAGATTCAGAATATCACTGGGCTGCTTACTGATGAACCACTCCAACCCCAGCTCCTGCTTTAGTAACCTGAATTAATAATGGAAAGTCACATTAACCAAGTTTCTCAAACACACAAGAAAATCTGATTATAAACATATAGGAAAATCTGATTATAAACACTAGTAATTAGGTCTACAGCTTTGCTAACAAAAAGAACAAAGCTGAATTATCTTAAAGATGTTATTACAGTTCTTGCATAAATATATAAATAGATAAATAAAAACATCTTCCAAATAGTAATGTATTAGTTAGTTTTCCATTACTGTAACAAATATTGAGATAATCAGTCATGGTTTATTTTGGCTCATAGTTTCAGAGTTCCATCTGTAATTAACTGGCCCTGTGGCTGTGGCAAGGCAGAATACCATGGTGAGGAACACTTAGTGGGACAGAGCTACTACCTCATGGCCAGAATCAAGAACAGAAAAAGGAAGAAACTGACTTCTCACAATCCCCTTGAGGGCCCCAACCTCAAGGACCTAAAACCACCCATGAGGCCTTCCGTCTTAGAAGTTTCCACCACCTTCCAATAGCACCATGAGAAGGCATAAGTCTTCAACATGTGGTCTTTGGAAGACATTCCTGATCCAAACTACAGCAAGTAGTTTGTGTTTTTGTTTGATATGTATTTTGACTATAAACAGCATGCCAACGAGATATTAAATTTATCTCCATTCTGCTATTTCTGAGTTTCCTACTGCATTCATTAAATGGCTAATAAAATGCACATGGTTCAATTGTGCACAATACAAAGGAGACAGATTATCTATCTCATGGCAAAATACTGTGAGGTAACATTCCACATGAGACTTAGCAATCAAAATCACTCATTTAAAGTGACTGGTGTATATAAGAGGGGCAAAGGGAAAGAGACAATCAATGAAACAACATTATTACGGCTCAGAAATAGATACATGGGAGTGAATTTCACGATTTTTTTCTGTGATGTTGTTTTAAATTTTCAAAAGGAATATAATATCACTCACTAAGCCTCTTTCATTCTTTTATTCATTTGAAATAGATTCATTTTCTCTATCAAATAACTCATTTTCTCCATTAAATAACTTCAGAGATAGCTCAATATTAGATATCTTAAATTTCTGGTCCCACTTGTTAAACTTTCTCCCAATCTTTTTCTTTTCCAAACTCAAAATATTTTCTTTGATTCATCTTTTGTTCTTTTGTGTAAACATAGATATTTATGCAGGTGCACAGGCTCCAGCTTCAAAGCAGATCTCAGCCAAAATGGCTGAGCAATGGAGACCTCAGTTTGTCTTACTCCTTCCTTACTTTTACTCAAAAGAGGATTAGCCGCATGAACTATTTAACATCAGCCTCTAACTGCTGACCAGTGATGCTTGAGGATAACTCATTCACTCAGCATTTCACTTAGTCACTCATTCAACAAACATTCCTTAAGTTTGAAAAAAAAAAAATAGCATTGTTCTCAAAGTCAGCTATACAATGAGAAGTAGGATACAATCTCTATTGTACCCACACAAAACTGGGTAGCAGTATTCTTGAATCAAAGAGCAATATCTAAGCTAATCAGATGAACAGAAAAGCTTGGGAAGGTAAACGTCTTGGAGGCAGTACTTCTTGAGAATCATATTAACCACATCAAAAAGGAATACAAAAGGGACAGGAGGCACCGCAGATACAGAGAACAACCCTGGAGAAGCTAGAGCAGAGAAACAAGGTCGTGTATTCAGGGAGCCGTCCACATTCAGATGTTATACAGCATAAGGTAGGAGGTAAGGGAGGGCTAGAGAGGACTCCATTGATCTAGCGGGGCAAGATAACAGAGGGCCTCACATCTTGGACTTTATCCTGTAGGTAATTAGAAACCAAATGTTTAAACAAGTAAGTGATGTGGTCAGATTTCTTTTCTAGATAGATCACTGGGGCCAGTCCATGCAGGGTGGATTTCAAAGGGATATCAGTTAAAGGCTGTTACAATAGTGCAGATGAGAGATCACAGGGTTTAATGTAGGGCAGTGAACAATAAAGACAAAGATAGGGTAAATTTTATTGATAAAATGACTTCATAAATTAAATAATTATTTAATTAATTTAAATAAATAAATAATGTTTAGTATTTATATGTAGAGACTTAAAGTGTCCAGTTAAGGGAAAAGTCAAGGATTTCACAAACAACTGACAAGAAGAACACTGAAGGAAAAAGAGGTTTAATTGTGCAAAGGAATATGGGTTGAGATATTTTCTTAGGTTTGCTGTGTGGAACAAATAAAGTAACATGCAGTGCTTGGTACTGAGTGTGGCACACTGTGAATGTTCTGCACATGCCACCTATGACTTAGGTACATGTGCTAAATAAAGGCAGAGATGATCAACACGCAGTTGGATACAAAAAAATTCTGAGACTACATAAGGTCTGAGGGAAAAAAGAAATTGGGAACTTAGCATTAACTTTAACATTATGATCTTGAACAAGTTGAACCAAGACAAGTGTACAGAATAAAAACATTAACAACAAACAATGGGTTACATTCAGATCTCTGGAAAACAACAATTCCAGAGTAATCGAAGAAAAAATGAGTTCTGAGTTTATATAAGTGGATAAAATAGTAAATAATATTACAGAAGTTCAAAATAGAGTACAGAAGTCCATTAAAACAAGAACTAAAAACATTATGTATGTACTACAAATACAAAGACAGTGAACTAATTTAGAAGACTTATAGTGGAGTGATGGTATTGAAACTGGATTGTAACAGTTTTTGTACAGAATGGAAGGTTAATAATTAGAAATAATTAGGGCATAAATGTTGAATTTTCAGAAACTTCCAAGAAAGAAGTAGAGAAGAGGAGACAGGAGAAAATTGCAGGGCCTAGGGTATATTTTGTTGTTGAGATAGTTATTATGGATGGGGAGGCTTGGGTATATTCACAAAAAAGGGTTAACAAGGGTTAACAAGGCAGATAGGGAGTATAGCCTAATGGAGTGAGGACCAAGTGAGCTGAAGAAGAAACCACTGGGCAGACAACAGGATATAGTGTTTTTCTTATTTTCTAAGGGGATTTTTAATAATAAGATTCATAAAGGGATTTGGGGAAAGGTCTAAAAGAGACCAAACTTGTCACATAAGTGAAATGAGAATCTAAAGACAACAATAAGGTGATTTTTTTTCATATTTAATTACTAGAAATACATCTACCCCCACTCCCAGAGTTATATAACCACCACTTTGGAGTCATCACCCAAGAGCTTCATCTTCATGATGATCAAAACTATTACTAGCATGGAGATAAACTGATTAGTTTGAAAGAAATAAATCAAGTTTAAAAGGCAGATACTACTAAATCTGTTCACAGTCTTCCTTATCTGGCCCTGAATGACATCCCATGAACCATCAAACTGAGCTGACCTTGGGTTTTCAACTGAAGTGATAAAATTCTTGGAAGTCAATGTTGGACTTGATTTTCAAAAATAGTCCCTGAAAAATTTTTTTAAAATCATAGTTGCAGAATATTATAATCGCTTTTTCAGTGAACTGTTAGTACAGCATAAGTTTTCCTTCTTCCATATTACTTATGAAAATAATTATCTTTCATAAAATGTATAATTTTCTGTGTATCATAATAAGACATTAAAAAGTCTAGAGTGAAACTTTTGTCCCCATCTAAATCTTTAAAAAAAAACATTGTTTTACTGATGTGATTTTTCGCTTTTCGGATGGACTATTGTAACAGAACAAAGCCAAAAGAATCAATGCCTATAAGACTATTCTACATTAAACAGATGTTTTGGTTGTCTAGTTTTTTCATTACTCATAGAACAGAAGGCTCCATTAGAATCACCCCCTGAAGCCCCTCATTTTAAGAAACTGAAATATTTTTTCACTGAGTAATGTCATCACAAATTATGTATTTAATAATATTCTCCAAATGTTGTCTTATTTTGCTTTATAGATGGAACAAAGGGCAATCAATAGAAAAGTAAATTACCTCAAGAAAAGACCAAGATAAGCATTTGCTAGTAAAGACACAGCAAAGCACTCAGAGATGAGATTTATAACTTGGCAGACAAGACACCTGAACGTGACATTTTTAAAAGACAGTGATTCAGTGCCATGGGTTTATAAGCAACATTATTAATGCCACCAGATCCAAAGAACTAAGATACTGCTATGACACAGTGGCCTATATTTTTCACAATACAATACTGCCTGCTAAGTTTCCTACAGGGAGTGCTTAAAATTGTACTACGAAACAGTACTTTCTGGGTAAAAATCCAAACAGTAAAGATACACCCATAGTTTTATACAGACAATATGTCTAAGAAATTATGTGAACTTACAAATTATAAATTCTCACATTTAATCAATGGGGAAATGAACATTTCATTTTATTTCTAACTGCTACATTAATCCTCTACATCTCAATAGTAATATAACCAAATGAAACATTTATAAAGCCATAGTCATGTAGGAAGGTTTTAAAATAAAAATATTCCTATCTTATAAAAGCAAAAGTCTAATTATAATCTTAGGGCTGACATTTTTCATACTGTCTTAACACTTTTAAGTATTTAAAAGAAAAATTTTAAATTATTCCACATTTTTTGTGTGTGGAATTAAGTCATTCCAACTGGTTTGGATCAAATTTACTATATAGAAACAAGTGACATGAAATTCCAATAAAATCAAAGCATAAATTAAATAAATGAACAATGTTGCCTAACCCATTGATCTCTATTACTCTGTCAAATCTGAATGGAATATGTTTAAAGGTAGACATTCATAAACTAATACTCACAAGTGTCTTTAGATTCTCATTTCACTTATGTGACAAGTTTGGTCTCTTTTAGACCTTTCCCCAAATCCCTTTATGAATCTTATTATTAAAAATCCCCTTAGAAAATAAGAAAAACACTCACATTAAAGAGTTTTGATTCAAAATATAATTTGAACAATTCATTGATTGCAATAATTAATATTGTTTTGTCAGAATTAAGTCCAACAGTGCAGTATAATAACCATTACTTAATTACAATTATAAATTAAAAATCATAATAGGGGATATATTGACATGATAAAAAAGGGAAGTATTGTATTCCTTCAAGACTTTCTTTCCTTCTTTCATAAAACTGAATTATAAAGTCTTTTTAGTTTAATTTTTTGGTGTGAAAATAAAACAAATATATATACATATATATATATATACACATATATATACATATACAAACACACCTATATATAAAATATTTTAAGTTGTAGAGGGACACAGTACCTTTATTTTATTTATTTCTTTTTATGTGGTGCTGAGGATTGAACCCAGTGCCTCACACATGCTAGGCAAGTGCTCTACCACTGAGAAACAACCCAGTCACAAAACAGAAATATATTAAAATAGCTATTTTATAGTGCTCAAATCTAGTAACTTTTAATGTCATTTTTTCATATAGAAAAAAAGGAATGTATGCAAACATCTGTTGTGATTCACTGAACAATAATACGAAAAGAGGCTAGCATATGGCATCCATACAACTTTCTGTTCATATAGTAAAGAATAATAAAGGCATCC
This sequence comes from Glaucomys volans, assembly GCA_020662805.1. Lineage (NCBI taxonomy): Eukaryota > Metazoa > Chordata > Mammalia > Rodentia > Sciuridae > Glaucomys > Glaucomys volans. The sequence goes on from JAJEJO010004229.1 coordinate 318,200, forward strand.
ATCACATCTTTTTTTTTTTTTTTTTTTTGCGGTGCTGGGGATTGAACCCAGGGCCTTGTGCTTGCAAGGCAGGCACTCTACCAACTGAGCTATATCCCCAGCCCTCCATCACATCTTTAGGACTACACCTAAACATATTATAATTACATAGTAAAAAAATGTGAACTGAAAACAGCGTAAAATATATATTATAAAGGAATTATAATTATAGATGAATTGGTATAAAAACTTATAAATGATGTAGAACAATTAAAATGATATATGGGATATCAAATTTCTTCATAATTAAAACTATTTAATCATAATGATTAGCTACATATTTTTTACAATGTTGACTATAAGTGGGTCCTATCATAAACGCAGAAGTTCAATAATAAAAAAGTATTGGTATTTTTATTGAACGGACAATTGAGATTAAAAATTCCTAACCAATTAAAAGTCTGCCTAAAAATTCTCTTCTGTGAGTGTAATGCTTTGACTCATGGTAGGAATTTAGTAAATGTTAGTTCCTTTTTTTTTACTGTAAATCTCTAATGTTCCATGTACTTTCCTGATTGAAGCTTATCCTGGGATTTCCCAAAGTTGGAGCTTCAGTTTTCCTGAATTAATAAACTCAGAAAGAAAAAAGTAAAAAAAAAAAAAAATTCTCTTCTGTGAAATTAAAAAGCTATGGAAATTTTGTTGGCTATATATTCTGGTTAAACAGAATTAATGATAGAAACAAAAAGTTGTCTATTATTATTTGTTGTCTAATATTAGACAACAAAAAGTTGTCTAATATTTAATAGACTATTAGTCTATTAAAATAGACTATCTAATAACACAATAGTTAACATAATATTTAATAGTGAGGCAGTATTGAATTCTGAAATTAAAAAATTCTATATTTTATGTTATTCTAAACATGCTATCCAATGCAATTAGATAGGAAAACTATATATATATTTTTTTTTCAAATATTGAGAAACAAATTGGAAAACTATCATATTTTAATGATATGATCACCTCTGTGATGCCCTAATTATCAGATGAAATTCATGGTAATAGATGACAGGGTGTTCCAACTGAATAATGAAAATGTTACAACAGCCACAATGGCTTAGTGAACAAAGCAATATCATAGGATAGGCATGAAATGTGAAATAAGTTCTTCATTACTACTATTTGATTTATTAAAACAATATACAAAGAAAATTTCTTTCCTATATACAAAATTAAGAATTACTAAAAATTCGTTCATTATAACCATAAAAATATAAAATATTACAAAAATAAAATCAGCAAAACTGTGAAGGACCAATAATGAAGCAACATACATATACACAAACACATGCACACTATTCAAGGTCAACATCATATACCAGATAGACACATGAAGAAACCAAGCTGCATAATGAGATAACTCATGATTAAAACATGGCAAATCTCTTTACCTATTAACTTAATATTCAATTAAATAACCAGATTTATAAATATATTTCAACATTTTCAGCATTTATTTATTTAGTTGGTTAGTTATTGTGGTGCTGGGGATTGAACCCAGAGCCTCAGTGACTGAGCTACATCTCTATCCCTTTTTATTTTGAGAAAGAATCTCCTAAATTCCCCAGGCTGGCCTTATATTTGGGATCCTCCTACCTCAGCCTCCCAAGTCACTAGGATTACAGGAATGCTTCACCAAACACAGCTGAGTACTTTACTTTTATCTTTCAAAACTGTATTAAAATTCCAAGTGACTTCAATAATCTTTATGTGCTTAAACACATTTTTACATATGTAGAAGCCCATTTTTATCATAAATTCAGCTAACATACTAACATCTAGGGATTAATTCACATTTTTAAGTTTAATTCAGATTGGTATGAATTTCTTTGCCTTATTTTGACCAACTCCGTAAATAATAATTATGAAAAATTCTACAAAACAGAAGAAGCTGTCCATCATAATTAAAGTTCTACGTTGACAGTGATCACAATCTTCATGTATTTAAGGATCAGAACATCATCAACCATCTTGTCTGGCTCTGCTTTGTGAATTATTATTTGATTCCACTACTTTGCAAAGCTTATTGCTATTGTTTCACTCCTCCACTTAGACACTGGTCTGCTCAAAAGGAGATAGCCAAAAACAGAAGGGGATTCTCAACCTCATTCCTCATCCCACACTCACCAACATGGACATATCTGTCATTCCTTTGACTAAAAGTAGATTCTAAATGTTGGTTAGTATGGGCTACGCCATGTTTTCCAACTATTTCTAACCATGACTTTGACTAACAAAAGACATTCACTCAGATGTCCTGAGAGATCCTTTCTTCAGCTGCATTTTAGCTGAGATGACTGCTCAGTCTATTCCTTTATCTGAGTTGCTGAATTTGGCAGAAGATATTAAAAAGGCTGAGTCATTGCACTGCATTACAGTTGTTCAATCTTCCAAACAAATTTGTTTGCTAGCATTTTTGATATCACCTGATCTTGTCTACGTTAAACATGTTATCATTCTACTATATATAATAAATATGCTTTTATTATGTAAACATACATATACACACATGTGCACACACACATATTATTGATGGCCTTCCCTAGTTCAGGAACTTGGTGCTGGCCTGCACTAAATATTCTTTTTCAGTAATATCTGCAGATGACATTCGTGAAGTATCACAATAATTAAAAATATTTAATTGAACAGTAATGTTTGTTGAATAAAAATTTTATATTAAATGATTATCAGTAATGCTTTTCTGAAACAAACTCTTTTATAATTGTAATAAAACCCCTTCTTAGGAACAAATCCATGCTCATCTCAGGAACAGCACAATGTATAAACTTCAGTCACAGCCAATCAAACTAAATCTTTATAGAATGCAAATCTGAGATGTGTCACCACATGAGGACACGAAAATCACTTTCCCCCATCATTTCAGTTTGCTCAACTTCAAACCACCCCTGTCCCTTAGATCACAACCATCAGCAACAAAAGCAAAAAATGCTACCTCCTCTGCTTCCTCTCAGGCCATTAGCAGTTAAAATGGGTCTGACTGTATCACTGCCATGAATCATCTGTTTACATTTATTAAGATAACAGAGAACAAATGATAACAAAAAGTGTATTAGCTAAATGATGAATATGATTCCAGAAGCAACACAAGACATCAATGCACTGTCAGGAAAGCAATACGGGACTAGGCCTTATGTGTCACAAGTTATTTCCAAAATAAATGGACCTTGGCCAGCATGGCCAATGCTTTCATTTTGACTGTCCTAATGATCAAAGCCAATCACTGCATGATGGATTCAGCTGTTTCAATCATAATGATGGCTAAAATGAATGGATTAGATGTTCAGCTGTCCTGATCATCCAAAGGAAATAGATATGGTCTCAGAGTTTAAAAAAAAAAAAAAAGTTGTGATCTGGTAATATCTGAACACTTTTCTAAAATTGTACCTTCACGTGGAACAAATCATCCATAGATTGTAGCCAGGCAGCCACTCATACTCACCCTATACCAAACATCAGTGTTTGGATTTTGTAACTGGTACAACAATGATATAAAGGCTTCACTTAGATTTAATGAAGCTTCAATTAGTGTCATGCATTACTTTAAGTGCTTCATAGGTTTTAATTCTCTCTTCCCAAAGTTCCACTGAGATGAGACAGTTATTACCCACATTTTAAAGATGAGGAAACCAAAGCTTGAAGTCACATTGGTAGGATGTCATGGACTTAATAACTGTTGAAAGTTACGCAGCCAATAACTGAACCACTCTACAGTCACACCTTAATCCTTCCACAGCCACATAATTAAAATGCTCACTTGAAATGAATATTAAACCACAAAATAATATAGAATTTCAACTTATAATTATTTCGACGTAAACACAGCAAGAAAAAGTCTTTTAATCCTAATAATTAAATTATCAAAAGTAAATATTTTGGGCTGGGGTTGTGGCTCAGTGGTAGACTGCTTGCCTAGCATGTGTGAGGCACTGGGTTCAATTCTCAGCACCACATAAAAATAAATGAATAAAATAAAAGTCCATCAACAACTAAAAACACATATAAAATAATTTTTTAAAAAAGCGAATTGTTCATTGTAGTTCATTATTTATAATGCCAGTATGGCAGTTTTCTGTTAATAAAATAATATGTACAAAAGACACACAATCAACTTCATATTGCCTAGGATAATCATAGATACATCTAGATAAAACTAGACTATACTGAACTGTCCATTATCGGAGCATGTATAAAACACAGATGAGGCACAGGGGAAACTAGCATCCACTCATCTTCCCAGCAGGCCTTGCAGTCAGGCAGCTTCTTATTGTTGGACCACTTGGGGCTTATAGAGGGTTCCCTCAAGTGTTGGCTCTGGGTCCCTTAGGAAACAGAAACTACTCCCATCTTCAATCAGAAAAAGTACAAGATCCCTCTAATGGGCTGACTGTCATTAATCAGAGAAGTAGTTACAATGGCCAGAATTATTGACAGCTGACTTGACCCAAGTACCTGATTTTGACTACAAAAGGAATGGAAATAAGGATGAGAGAACTAATTTATGCCCTTGGCATAGGGAAGGCCTTTCTAACAATGTCACAAAAGCTGGAGTCATAAAAGAAAAAAAAATCCATAAATTTAATTGCTTAAACCCTAATTGTATGTGTTGAAAAAATACTGTGAACAAAGTCAAAAGATGCATGACAAACTGAAAAGATTTGTTATTCCTATGACATAGTACAGACTACAGCTATCCTATGTTAACAGATAAAGAACACAAATCAATATGAAAAAAGACTAACAAAAGAAACATTGAAGAATATATGACCAAGTCATCTGCATACATATATACCAAATATAAAGGCTTCAAAACACATGAAGTAATATTCCACATCACTCATAACAACGGAAGGTAAATTAAAACTTTACTGATATCTCAGAGAGGCAAAAGTTCAGCAACAAATTTTTATTTTATGTTGTTGGTGATGGTTTTAGAAAAATGAGAACCATTTTCCATTGCTGATGGGATAATAATTTCTATAACTGCAAGAAAAATTATATGGCAATATTTATCAAAATTTCAGGTTCATATTTTTGATCCAGTGATTAAACCCTAGGAATTCACCTTGCTGATAATTTTGCACATTTACAAAATGACATTTATATACTAGATTATTCTCTGTATAACTGCCACATTAAAGGGACCAGAAACCATACAAAATATTTATTAAGGAGAAACTGCTGGGGGGTCTGGGGTTGTGGCTCAGTAGTTGAGTGCTTGCCTAGCATGTGAGAGGCACTGGGTTTGATTCTCAGCACCACATATAGATAAATGAATAAAATAAAGGCCTATCAACATCTAAAAAATATTTTTTTAAAAAAAGAAGAGACTGCTGTGTATGTAGCTCAGTGGAAGAGCATTTGCCTAGCATGTGTGAGGCCTTGAGTTCAATCCCCAATACTGTCAAAAATAAATTAATAAATAACTTTTTAAAAAAGAAGAAACTGGATAAAGCATATTCTGTTCACACAGCTACATAAAGAATGGAAAATTTCTAAGGTACTGATTGATATCAGTATATATAACATGCTATCATTTGTATGACAAGCAAAAATTTGCTTTCATATGCTTAAAACTATCTCTGAAAGGATACAAACAAACAAACCAAAAAACAAACAAACAAACAAAAAAACCTGGTCACTTAGGGATAACCTGCAGAGAATTAAAAAGACAAGGGTAATTTTCTTATATAATCTTCAAAAAGGTTTTGAATATTAAATTATGTGAATGTTTTAACTATTCAAAATTTAATTATAAATAATAATCTGGTTTTCAGACCACAAAATTAATCCCTCATCCATTCACTAATTATGGTTAGGGTTAGGGTTAGAGACAAGGCTGAATATAAATTTGTACTTCACTTTCCAGAAGTGATGCAGATATTAGCAAAGGAGAAGTGAAAATTTTAAAAAATATATACTTAATGATCTTTCTGCAACTCTCCCAAACTTCATTGATATTCCATTATTTCGTTATGCTTGCACAGGTGACAGCAGTTTAGCATCAAGTGGGACAAAGAGGGGCTCAGCGAACCTGCCTTAGGCAAAGCATCCTTTAATATCATGTATTTCTCCAGAAGTTTTAAAAACAGATAGGTCATGATCTGGGAACAAATGATGCAATATAAAATGAAAAGCTAATTTTCATTTGTTTTATAGAGATGTTATAGCAAAAAGCAATTCCAGAAACTGAAGTTCAAGAGCAATCCTTTTGCAGGGAACAAAATATATAACAATATATACGTGTGATATATATATATATATGATGTATATATAGTATATAAGATATAATATTGTATATAATATATAACAAGATATATAAAGAATGATAATTATGTTATTGTGTTATATATTATATTATATTACATTGTTATATGTTATATATAATTAGAAGAAAAATCAGATGGTAGGCCTGTATAATAGGTCAAATTCTCAATAAGTGGAATAAAAGGATATGAAATCAGTTTAACAATAGTTTAAATCCTGATTCTACATTTGCTGATTCAGGCTCCTGGACTTAAACATGCCAGTAACTCAGTCATAGCAGGGTTTCCCCATGGGTGTGTGATGGCACAAAGAAGAATGTAAAACTCCACCAAAATCACTTTATTCCAATACTGGTATTTGAAGAAATCAACTGTGATCATTCCATTTATATGTATTATACTTGTTTAAGTAGCTCTATTTGTGCTCCCTTTGTATTGCTTCAAAGCCACCTAATTTTAAAATTCACTTTGTCATCCATTAAGCTATTAAGAAAGAAATGCATATTTGACATGCTTTACTAAGAAATTCAAACTCAATTAAGATTAAACTCAACTCAAGCCTTCTCCTTCTGAGTTCTTTCTTCCTAAGAGAATTGTTTGTGTTTTGGACTCAAGTTATTTTTCTGACCTTTAGCTGTCTGCAATTATTTTTTATACCTCCTTTTTCTGGATTATCCAACTGTTTAATATATTCCCACAGAGTCCTGTGGCCTTTTGAAGTTTAAAGGACCCATTACAAAAGAAGTTTGAGATACACCATAATTTTACAGGAACAAATAAAAGGTCAAAGGGCTGGAGCCCAGAGATGACAAGATGGTTCACTGATAAATCAATACTAGGCTTTGTGTTGACCATGGCGAAAGATTTATGAGCAAAGGGCAAATCATTTAGAGGGTTCGGGGAAACCTTGAGCTTGGGCAAGACTGCACTCCCTGCTCTTTTATCTCACCTGAAATCCACTCGTTCCTCAATATAAATACAAGAAAATGCAAGTTTAACATTTAAAACATTTTAAATATAAGTTTTTCCATGTGTTTTCAATTAAATCAAAAAAGCATACATTCTGGGGATAGTATGGAAGTTAGGAGGGCCTCGTGGTTTAATAATTAATGCATTCAGCTTCCACTTGGATATGGGTAACACCTTGACATTCCTCCAAAGCAGTCTCTGGAAAATGGAGGGTAGAGGGTCAAGTGTTCCACCCAATAGCATGTGTCTTAACTTAATGGCTCAATGCTACCTGAAAAGACACATCAACAGCTAAGGTAACTGTGGTAAAACAAAAGATCATTTTATTAAATATAAGTTAGAGTTAAAGAGATTAAAGAAAAAGATTGCTCAAAATTTAATTTGTTTAGAATTTTTGAGATTTTACTGAAGGATTTATTTCAAAATAAGTTTTTTTGATAAACATATATACATGCACTAATAGGTGGCCACTACCCACTTAAGGGTATCACGAATCAAGATGTGTTTGATTTGTAAAATTCACAAAGATTTTGAAGATTTGGTAGAAAAAAATCTAGAACTCAATAACTTTTATATTGATTATGTCTTAAAACGTAGCAAAGGCCCTAAGCAACTCAGCAAGACTCTGTCTCTAAATAAAATATAAAAAAGGGCTGGGGATGTGGCACAGTGATTCAATACCTCTGAGTTCAATCCTCCCCTCCAAAAAAAGTCAGATAACACTTTAGATATTGAGTTAAATGACACTAAAATTGATTTCACCTTTTTAATTTTTCTTTTAAATGTAGCCATATTTAAAATTTAAATTACATGTTTCACATGTAATTTTGCATTTCTCCTGTATTTACCTTTATATTTTCTAATTATCTTAAATTGTTTTACCTGTATATGGTTTAGTGTAATATGTACTCATGCAAAGAACACATACACATGTATTTCCTAATGCAAAGAGAAAATCACTGAAAATACTTTCCAGAGGCATTCAGCTTCTAAAAAATTAAAATAAAAATAAAAGGCCATTCTAAATACTATAGAAATAAATGGTTCCTTTGAATGGCACAGGTTCAAGAACAGGTCAGTAGAAGCTCAACATAAAGCCTACAATGTCTGGGGAGCCCCAGCAGGGAAAGTGACAGCATGTCTACCTGTTTTAATCCCCTGGTAGCACAGGCAGTTGCTGCAATAAGCTCCCTTTCTAGATAAGGTAATACAAGTGCTTAGGAAGAAAAGCTTTAAAATCCATGCAGTAAATCATTTAAAAAAACAATGTATTCAGGATTCTTGAGGCACGCAAATTATTTTTCCCTTATTTAGCAGTATGTGCTACTTTGCTGCTTTGGAAAGGTAGCTCTGGAAGACTGAAATATGGGGATCTGGTTTATTTTTACATAACATCAATAGACACTTTAAAAAGCCCCAAAGATGGGTTTTTCCTCTGCCAGTGCCCTGGAATGAGGCTTCTTCCTGCCACAAAATACCAGGGGGACAGTAAAAAAGATATAAATGTAAAATCTAATTTGTAATCTCTTTTGTAATTACAAACAAAACTCATCACAAAGTCCTCCTTTAGTTAAGTCACCACACAGAGCAAGTGATGTCCCAGTGGCAGTTTCCTTCTTGAAGGCAAGACAGGCAGAAAAAGCAAGTTTTCTTATTGTCCAGAGTTGAGGCAAATGTCAAATTTCACTAACATGATTTTTAATTTTATAAATTAGATTATGTTTTATTTCACTGACCATTTGATATCACCAAGTGTTTTCAAAATTCATGCAAATCCGATCACATCCTAATGTCCACTCTGAGACACTTCCCTAGCAGTCCAAGCCTTTGTGCCAGTTAAGACAATACAGTCTTGATGACAGCACCTTTTCATGTGGTCCTTAACACAGGAAGAAATCTTTAAGCCTAAAGAAAATGTTACTTCACAAATAGAAATTTTGAAAAGATAATCTTCGATTCATAAATCACACAACTAAGAGATCATTTTAAGGATACCGACTCAGGACTTTGATGTTTCTTTTCTTTTTTTAAATTGGGCTATAGACACATGCCTACATTATGTTCATAATGTAGTTAAATATTATACACTGGCTCCTGATGTTATGCTGTTATTACCTTAAAATGGAAACATTCATTTAAAGCATATAAGTGGTGTACTTTTAAAGAACCTTTCTGTGGTTTTTCCAAAAGCATTCCAAAGAGGTTACTTACGTTGCTTTGAAACTGGTTTGAGTTATGGGAAGGCCATAGCCTCAGACCAGCAGCTGAGACAGCAAAGGAGATGAAAGTTTTTAGCTCTGAGATCCAAGGGGAAACACAGCTGCCACAGCTGGCCTGCTCAGATCTCAACACTTAGCATGGTGATCGAGAAGGCGATAATGCTCTGTCTCGGCTTGAAAAGTGCATTAATAAAAACAAACTTTAAATAGAACAGGGAAATCGATTACTCAGATCTAGTCTCCAGGATGCAAAATAAAACTTTTTTAAAGGCAAGGGAAGAAGTAACCTTCCTAGATTCTTAAAGCTGTCCACTCCTGAGGCATCATCTTCACTAAAAGAAATCAGAGGAGGCAATGTAACTTCTTAAGAAACAAAGCTTGCCTTGGACAGGTACTTCTAAACAGGTTCAAAGGACTGTAAGAGAGACGAGGAGTTGGGCAAGCGCATCTCTTGCATAGAAGGTGTTAGAAGTATCTCAGGCTGCAGCTTTACTTTATAATGGTCAGACTATAAAACATACGTGCATAAATGGGAGTCATGGAGATGAAGTTTGCCTATAGATAGAGTACAGGGTGTTGTAGCCCACAACTATTGCCCAAGGAGGGCAAATGCGCCTCCATGAATCAGTCAGGGAAGCTGTGGCAAACTGCTTGGACGGAGCACTACTCCAAAATAACTATGAATATCAGAAAAATACAGGACTCTGCAAACAATAACACCATCCTTCCAAATACTTCAGAGTTCTAAACAGCCATTATCCTATTAACCTTAACCCAGTCAGGCAGGTAAGAGAGTTTATTCTACTATTACACTTAGTTTAAAGATAACAGCCCTGACTTGCTAAATTCTTCAAGGCCACACAGCCAGTGAAAGGCAGGCCAGCTCAAATTGGTCTAGAAATTCTACATCATTCATTTGCAGTGAGTTCTACTTTCAGATAAGGAGAAAAGGGTTGATAATTAAAGATATGAAAATTCCTTTATGATCATTTTTGCTTATGAAGAAAGTGCATTAAGAAAAAAAGAGAAATTTCACAATACATTATAAACATTATCAGGTAACTAATCATCCCTCTGACATTCTTTTCCTACTTATCCTGTCAGAAGGTAACAGAAAACAAACTGTGTATTCTGAGTACTTAGAACAGTGTTATTTTTCAACAGGAGAGAAGACAAAGGGAATATTCTGTTTTTTATGGTGTCTCCATTACCAAAGAAATGTGTGATTCAAACTGGTGCATTAGCTATTTTAAAGCGTAGAGATTTATTGATTTTACTTCTTCATCCCTTCTATAAAAGTAAAAAAATTTAAAGTGTTATATCACAACTTCAAAAGAAATATTTTCATTCACTCACTCAATCATTCATTTAACTAAATTTGTTCTAGGTCCGGAGGATAAAACAGTAAACAAAGGATCCCCTGTACCTACAGTGACAAGTACAAAACATAACACCAAGCAAAGGGTTTGAGAGCACAGGTGAGACACAGGCTGCTCTCCTATAGAAGAGGTCAGGGATTCCTGTGAGTGTGATTTTTGTACAGCATACACCTTAGAGAAGCAAGGGACAAAGTGGGCATCTGGAGGTAGAACTCTTCAGGCAGAAGGCATCGGCAAGGCTATAGTGCTTCAGTGGGGAAAATGAGGTCACAGGGGGTTGGAGGCCTGGGCGGAGGAAGATTGTGACAAGTTTGGAATCCTTGCAGAGGCCTTGGCTTTAACACAAAGTTAAGTGTTTAGAGCAGAACATGTCCTGATTTACATTTGAGCAGGATCATTCCAGTTGCCTTGAGAAGAAAGCACGATCCTTCCAGTTGCCCTGCCACTGGGGCCTGGCAGTGGTAGAAGCCAGGCAGAAGCTCACTCAGGTAGCTCAAGATGGTGGTAGCTGGTTCTAACATAGCCATGGTGGTAGAAAAGCAGGTAAGAGCCTGGAAATATAGCAAAGGCAGAGATGATAGAATGGAATGGATGAGCGGTAGGCAAGGACAGAGCAGAGTCAAGGGTGACTCCGTGGCATTGAAGTTGAGTAAATGTATTATGGAATCCCTCTTGGCTGAGCTGGGAGAGCCTGAGCAGAACAGTTTTTGGATGTTGCTCTAGACACAGTAAACTTAAGGTGTCTTTTGGAGCTTGTGGTGACATATTGGGTGGGCAACTCAGCAGAGCAGTGCTTTGAAAATGTAGAATTTTAAACCATCTCAAGCCATGCCCTTCGCTTACTTGTAGGGAAGCATAGAACATGTTCCCAGAGGGCTCTGGCAGGAACCAGGGTCTTCCAAATCCCAGTTGATTTCTCACTTCATTATATCATATTTTAACAATATATGAAAAAAAGGTCCAATTTTTAAAGTACCTCACTTTCATACTTTTGACTATGTGAAAATGCTTTTAATTTATCTTCCTTTCAAGGACACACAAAGTAAACGTTAGCCTCTTTTTGATGGTTTAGAGTTATTATGGGAATGTCAACTAATTATTATGGGAATGTCAGCCATTCTGGAAATAAATATTCCAGAGTCTTTGTGTGATTTTTAAAGTAAATTTTTTATACATACAAATATCACCTATCACATCATCTTCCTTTTCTAGCTATTATCAGTTTGCCTTCCAGAAGCAGATGTATAAGATGGATGAGCTAAAAGAATCTGAGAGGAGGTTCACAGCTCCCCCCTATAAGTTACACATTTACTGTTTCATTCATGGTTTTCAGATGTCTTCAGACAGATGTAGCTAGGATAGGCCTTTCATGTTCTTGTTTTAAGTCAATCTCTCTCCCTGATTGGTCACACACATGTGAACACACACACACACACACACACACACCAATATATGCATATAAAATATACATAGGCATGTGCCACGTAATAATATTTTGAACAATGAGGAACCACATATGGAAAGTCATTCCAGAAGATTAAAATGAAGCTGGAAAACTCCCACCATCTAGTGACATCATAGCCATCCCATGTCATGCCACCATGCATTACTCACATGCTTGTGGGGTAAACAAACATACTGCACCGCTGGTCTCAAGAAAGTACAGTACATACAATTATGTCAAGTGCATCATACTTGATAATGATAATAACTGATTGTAACTGGTTTATGTATTTACTGTTCCTCTTTCTTATTTTTATTTCAGAGTACTTCTCATCCTTATTATTTTTAAGTTACTGTTAAACAGTATGTCCTGTTATACCAATAGTACCTCAGCCCTCTTGTGTTTACCATGTCTCCTGGTTGCAATGTTTTTGAATAAAAGAAGCAATATCAATCTGTTTTAAATTTTAACAACAAATTTTAATATTAAATTTGAAATCAGACAGCAAGTTCAATGAAAAAGTAATGAAGAAGTCATACTTAAAAGAATGGTTATAAAGCAAGAAAAAATAAAGAACAGCTTATTCTTTCTGCATAGTGCATGGTTTAAAAAAAAGCATAGTAGAAAATTACACAGAGTAAAAATCTTTACTGGGTTTAGGGAAAGAAATCCCATCATGAAGTCTTATATGAATAAGGTCTATGAGTACAGCAATAGTATAGGCGGGGGAAAAAGATACGAGATAGGAAGACACAGCAATGACGGGGACACACTTCAGACAGGATGGCTCTCATGGACTTGGCCACCACTTAATGCAGTGAATTATTTCTTTCATTTTCTCAGTGGAAATCTTCTGTTATTTGTCCTACTTGTCTATACAGACTACTACATATAGAACAAATTGCACAAGAGTCCAGAGGATAAATTAGCTGGAATATTTCTGTCTCTGGGAAATCCATTTCTAGTCTGGGAAACACCTCACTGAGGAATAACAAATTTTATTACCTTTTGTCTTTTAAAAATCAAAAACATTATTATATAAGATTAAATATACATGTTCTTTAGTTTACAGATGAATATTGTCAGGAAAGTCTAACTGCTGTCTGCTCTATTGAAAAGAAAATAAGGATGTCAGCCATTCCCCACAGCATTTGGATAATTTGGAAAGTTTACCAGATCTCACTTCCCTCATCATGGGTAGCTGTGCAGGTGAAATATTATACTCCAGGCAGAGCACTTAGCACTATTCCTGGCATAAAGAGAGCATTCAATAATTATTAGCTGCCTTTTACTATGTGATTATCTTTAAAATATGACTGATAATTCTCACAGATAAAGTGTAAGAATTTATTCAGACAGCACACCTGAAAGTACTTCAGAATATCTAAATCAATTTCAGAGAATTCACATTAGCATTATAAAACTTTCTCCTCTCTCTCTGTCTCTCTCTCTCTCCTCTCTTATTTTTTTAATTTTTAATATTTATTTTTATTTTTTTGACAGTGCTGGTGATTGAACCCAGGGCCTTGTGCTTGTGAGGCAAGCACTCTATCAACTGAGCCCTCTCTTTTTTATTTTGACACAAGGTATGGCTATGCTGCCCAGTCTGGACTTGAACTTGGAATTTTCCTGCCTCAGTCTCCTGAGTCACTGAGTTTACACGTATGCACCACCATGCCCATCTTATTAACCATTCTTGCTTGATGGAAGATAGGAAAAATACAAATAAGTTAATAGAAATGTTTAAATATAAAACAACTAAAAAATAGAGATAAGGATTTTAATAGGTGTGGCAGCATTCCCTTTTCAGCTTTTATTTCTTTAGATTAACCTTCATCTAATCCAAAATAATTTATTGTCAAAAAATACGTAACCCTTCCTGTTGAAAACTACCCAAAATGTAGTGATTTTCTGAACATATTATAAACATTATACACAAACACTTTTGGGGTATTTGTGCTAGTAATGAATAAGGTTATGAAAAACAATCCTTCCATAATATAAATTTAATCAAAATGTTAAGTAATAACATTTAATCAAAATGTTATTACTTAACATTTTGATTCCCAGAAATTTAAACCATGTTTCAATTTAGAATCAGTTCCTAGGAAATGGAACATAACTTCTAGTGTGTGTTCATTTTTAATGGTTTCTATCCATCCCTAGATCCATTTAAGGATTGCATATGGGATTAGGGGATCTTCAAAATTAAGGAAAGCCATTTAATATACGTTAAGTAGAAGTGCAAAGATGATTTGTGGGAAGGAGTTCTTTATACCTCTGAAATGTAGCTGACTCCCATTCAGTGAGAATCTTTATCATTCTAACAGATTTCTCCTGTGAATGATAATGTCAGTATTACTTCCTGTAGTATAACCATACTTATTAAATAAACCTCTAATGATGAAATTCAAAATCAGAGTAGCAATTTGGATAATATCAAGAAGTTGCCAATCAAAAGTTGGGGAAAATGTGGTCAGCATTAAGATTTAATTCCTTTTTATTGTATTTTTTCATTAGAAACATTTAATGCTTACCCACTGTTCAATTCTTTGTCATCACTATTCTATTCCCTGTTATTTTAAGAATAAGATGTTATTATTATAAAATATTATTATAAAATATTGTTTTAGAATAAGAAAGAAGGTTCCTCCTATATGGGACCAGGGAGTAGAGTAGAGATCAACTTACAACAGACAGTGGGTAACAAGCCAAAGAATTTGGGTTTTAACATGAAGGCAATGGGAATATTTGAGAGATTTTAAGGAAGGAAGTGAAGAAACTGGATTCATACATCAAATAAATTTTTATAATGAGAGTATGGCAAACAGTTTCAAAGAGATGGAGACTAGTTAGGCTACAACAAGTGGTGGGGGTGGATTATGAATGATTTGATAACATTCTTTTTTCATGGTGGCTGTTGAATGGAAACAGGATGATTAATAGGATAATAAGGTATAGATGTTGCTATAAAGGTATTTTTTTTTTAGATTTGATTAACACTTAGATTTGGATAAAGCACATTATCGTCCAGAATGTGGCTAGGCCTTATGCAATCAGCTGAGGACCTTAAGAGAAAAAGCTGAGGTCCCTGAAAAACAAGTCATACTGTCTCCAGACTCAAGACTGCAATGATAACTCTTCCTGGATCTCTAAACTTCAAGCAGCCTCTGCAGATTTTGAACTTGGCTGCCTCCACAATCACACAATCATGTGGACCCATATCTTAATATAAATCATATGCAGTAGAGAGACAGGCAGAGAGAGACAAAGATAGAGATATGCTATTGGTTCTGTTTCTCTAGAGAACCCTGATTAATAAAATGACACAATAATTGAGTAATATAATTAGGTGTTAAATAGATATATTTGCCAAAATATTAAGGGCTGCTTTCTCTATCTAGCAAGATTATGTTTGAATTTTACTTTCTTCTTTATTCATTATGTATTCAAAGATCTTTCCTGAAGGAACATGCTTGTTTCTAATTATAAAAATAAAACTAACCACTATTTAAATGAACCTATGTAAAGAAAAATTTAATAGTTTAACTACCTAAACTAAAAATAAGAATTGGAAATTTACAACTCCAAAATAAATACCTTTATGGCAAGTATGAACATTTTTCCAAGATTACCACCTATAGTGATATGTTAGCAATTATACACAATTTTAATTTGGAGGAGTGTCTAATTAAAAGTCAATGAAGACTCTAGATTCCTTTTATTTGTTTTGACTGATTTCTACAGTTTGCCAAAACACTAAACATTAAGAAAGGCATAATTCATAATCTCAGTGACTTGGAAGCCTGAGGAAGGAGGATTACAAGTTTAAGATCCCATCCCAAAATCAAACGTTAAATGTGTTGGGGATGTAGCTCAGCAGTAAAGCACCCCTGGGTTCAATCTCTAGTACCACCCCAAAAAAGTCAGACCAAATGGACAGGATGTTTCCAAGGAAACCAGAATCTGACAGAATGGTATAAACTATCTAAAAAGAAAATTTTAACAAGAAAAGATGTAAGTTGATCAGAAAAAGAACAGACAAAGTGGATCTCAAAATTGAAGTTTGGCAGTGATTAACCATTCAATCACTGTACACTGAAAAGGATGCCAAGAAGGAAGGAAGGGAGGGAGGGAGGGAGGGAGGGAGGGAGGGAGG
>JAJEJO010004229.1:334795-356878 GCA_020662805.1 Glaucomys volans
GAAGGGAGGGAGGGAGGGAGGGAGGGAGGGAGGGAGGGAGGAAGGGATAAAGGGAGGAAGGGAAGAAGGGAGGAAGGGAGGAAGGGAGGGAGGGAGGAAGGGAGAAAGGAAGGAAAGGAAGAAGGGTGGAAGGGAGGGAGGGAGGGAGGGAGGAAGGGAGAAAGGGAAGAAGGGAGGGAGGGAGCAAGGGAGGGAGGGAGGGAGAGAGGAAGGAAGGAAGGAAGGAAGGAAGGAAGGAAGGAAGGAAGGAAGGAAGGAAGGAAGAAAGGAAGGAAGGAAGGAAGGTAGGTTGGTTGATTTGGTCCTGGGAGCACCTAGAATACCTGTTTTGAAGATTAAGATTTCATTAGTTTTCCCAAGTTCTAATGCCAATATCACTAAGCATTTGAACCACACTTTATCACTTATTCTGATTCCATGGTCACCCAGCAGCATCCCAAAAGGAGTTTTCCACTGTAGCATGGCCATAAGAAGAAAGTTTGTTGTTTGGAGAACACAGAAGTATCATGTGCATATTCTGGTTTATACATTAATAAGATGCTCTGAGTTTTTATTAACCTGAGTCTACTCTGAGAAACAAATCTGAGAGTGCTAAGGAACCAGGTTTCCAAGCCTGAAAGTCAGGAGGAACATAAACAAGGATAAATCTACCGGGTAAACTGACCAGAAATACCTGGGTGGATAAATCTACCAGGTAAACTGACCAGAAATACCTGGGTAGATAATTTGCCTTCAACAAGTGGAATCACTCTGCATTGCCAAGCAATGTAGGTTTATTTATACTAATATTTTACATCAGAATTATTTGAATTAGATGGTCCTTAAAAATAAAAATGGTTCCAACAACCTGAATAAACTATGCTTTTGTCATTGTAATGGATCTTTAAACTTTTTGTTCCACTTTCATGCAGCATGCCAGCACAACCGTATAAATAGCATTACTTTAAGCTTAAGTTTCAAAACTAAAGGAACAGACAAGAATACAATAAGGAAGAAAAGTCCATTTTAAATTATCACTAAATTTTAAAAATACCATTTTTCTTATAACAAACATTCTAATATGAACAAACAGCTATAAAAGAACCTCAGAGTATCACAACAAAATCACTCCCTCGGGCTGGGGTTGTGGCTCAGTGGTAAAGCGTTCACCTAGCATGTGTGAGGCACTGGGTTGGATAGTCAGCACTCGTGAAAATAAATAAATATAATAAAGGTATTGTGTCCATCTAAAACTAAAAAATATTTTTTTAAAAAAATTACAACATAAAATGATAAAAATTTAGCAAACCTTTTCTTTTTCCTTTTTAAATATTAAGGGAAATGAAACTAGGAAACTTTGTCAGCATTGAAAATTACTTTTACATGTTGTTTTTACTATACATAAAGAAAAAACATGTAAAATTTAAAATACAGTTAATTCCAAGTGGATATTCAGAAATGGTACACAACCAAAGCCTCCTTTTTTTTTCTTTTTTCCCTTTTCTAAATTTCAGGGGTAACATAATACAGTCTAAAAGTAAGATCCATTTCCTAAGTAATATACATAATGGTTGTAATTCCTCTATGGTTTTGAACATAAGAAATGGGTTTTAAACAGGAAATCTGAATTGCTCTGCCTAGAACTCATTATAAATTTTTCATATGAAATACAAAAACTTGAGCTAAACTTGAGAATATTTAACCTTCAGTAAATATCTTGCCATAGCAAAAAAAAAGAAAAAAAAAAAAGAAAAAAACAATTCCAGGGGAAAAGGCCAAGAACAAGCACATAAACAAAGTGAATAAACATGTCACCAGAAGAATACAGATGCCATCTGAAGCCAAATAACTCCCTATGCTTATTACAAGGATGTCATCTTGGGAGATAAAATATAGTATCATAAATTTAAAGGTCACTGAATTTTTCAAGGTAACCCAAACACTGTAAGGACATACAATTAATTCTCCCAACTGTTAGTGTATAACCAATAATTGCAAGAGTCCCAGCTTCGTCAGATAGAGTCTATATCTACTTATGTGCCCTGATCTTTAGGAACAATCCAAGTTAATAAAAATGATCTAAATTATTCAATCTCTATTGATAGAGTTTATGTTTAGTGAACACTAAAAGAAAAAAATTCTTTCTGTTTAAAGGCATATTTCATGCAATCAATGAATAATCTGCATTTGAACAAAATTTATTTCATATTCTAGATAGCAATCATAATTATCTTTTACAAAAGATAAGTACTGAAAATTATCACCATTACTCTGTATCCTAAAGAGCCACTCCTAAGTCAATCTTAATGCTTTAAAATCCAGCAGACTTTAAAAACCTTAAATTTTGAAAACTAATATTTTTCATTTTTTAGGCAATTAACCATAAAGGATTAATTTAAGAATTAGCATTCATTGAGTTCCCATTTATGGGTGTGATGTTTTACGGTACACCCTATTCTCAATAGCCCCAAACAAGTCAACTCTAGCTATTCCTTTTTTAGATTTGAAAAAACAGGCTGAAAGAGGCTATGGCAGTGGTTTCCAAAGTGTGATCCTTAGACCAGCAGCATCAGCATCATATGGGAACATTTTAGAAATGCAAACACTTGGGCCCCCTCTTAGACCTGCTGAATCAGAAACTCTGGGGGTGTGCCAGTTATCAAGCCCTCCTTGGGCTGACACTGGACAAAAGTGAGAACCACGGGTTAAAATAATCTGCTGGAGGGTATATATCTAGTAGTTAATGACACTGGAATGGAACCCAAGTTCGATTCTCTCTTCTAAAGCCAAGCTTTACACTGATACTTCCTATGGTCTTCAATTAAAGGCAATCCCCTTTCTATTTTAAATTTATATTTCTTTCTAAACTTCATTACTTTTGGTAGAGAGCATGTCCTGAACATAATGGAAACTCTGATGTTACAGATTCTTATAATGGCTCAAGGTCACCATCCTGACAAACGTTCCACTGTCATATAGAACACAGGAAATGTTCCTGATATATTGTTGAGAGTCCAGATTAAAATATCAGATGCCTCCAGCAGCTTATCTGGCCAAACTAACTTTCCATTCCACCCTTCTCAGTCTACAAACATTTATTCTTCTTTAATTTGAGACACGACAAGGTTTTAAGACTGGTGCTCTGATAAAAAAGAGGGTTATTTAAAGTCAGAAAGCAAGTAGAACTGAGGCTATTCATTTTTTACAGAACAAACTAGAGGAAATCAAGAGCAAATGTACTAAGACCCAAACCTCTAAAATTGCTCTCATTCATCTCTTCAGTCATCCCAGACCTCTCCCCCACCAGGACCAAAATCAGAACATGGATCATTGTCACAGACCAGCCCTCAACGTGATAATTACATTAGTCAGAGTATCAGCAGCTGCAGATTCTTAGAACCTGAAATGAGAGCAGATGACTGTCCAAAATACTTTAAGGATAAATATGTAAGGCGTTTCAAACCTTGAAGACAGATTTTCTGCAACTTAAAGATGGGGAAGGAAGGTGACCATTATTATCTCCAGACATTGTCTAGCAATGACTTTCAAAAGATCCCAAACTTCCTTTTACCACAATATGCATTGGCCACTCACTCATTCACTCCACACCTATCTGCTGAAACCCTGCCAAGCAGGGTTCTAGGTGGATTGCAAAGAGGCAGGGAACCAGAGAGACTCCTGAAGTAGTGCAATAAGTCAGTAAAGCTAAGGTGGCTGGCAGAGAAGGACAGAAGTATAATGGATGGAGATGGGGTGTTTGGAAGTAGTGCCTGCTGATAGATTAACTATAAGAAAAGGTTGAAACTTAGGGTTTGAAGAAAGTACATTTGTTGGTAGAGATAAGATCTAGAATAGGATCAAGAGAAAGTGAGGAAAGTACTGAAAGGATCATTCATGTTTCAATCTCCAAGAAGGTGGCAGACACTGGATTTGCAAGGTAAACAATAAGCAGATGGTCTTGCTTGAGCAAGTTATTACTGCATGAGGGTGAGAAACTGGGGAATGTCAGAGTATGTGACCAAAAAGAAAGGGTAGATAATGAATTTCAAATACATAGGATCTGATAAAGAGGGATAATAAATAATACTTTGGTTACTTCATGAGGTGTTTCGAGTGGAAAAAATGTGCAGAATCACTACCTGAAGAACATAATGAGGCCCTAACTAGCCCAACTGTGGTTAGATTTTCCCCTGAACACATCTTTATCAGACAACTAATGGAGATGAACGAAACAAAATAATAATAGTAATAAAAATTGGCATGGCAGGAACCAGCACGTGACAGCCAGCCCTGAATCATTTCCCTTGCCCAGTCCGTGTGGTTTGCATGTCAAGCTGAGCCCCATCAACGCCATCAAAGACATGTTGTTAGCCCCTTAACATGTTCTCTTTATCTTCTATAACTTCCAGATTCCTTCAATCCATAGAAGGCATGTTCCTACCTACCCCAAAGTCCTTCTCCAGTTGTGGAGTTTTCCTGCTGGACATTTTTCTCAAGCATCCCAAGAGATGACACCTGAGCTGCCTCTACTAATTAAATTCCCCTTGATCCCCTGGAAATAATGCAGATTATCCTTATTTCACTAAGGTATTTGCAGTTTCCTGTTCTTCATTTTCTTTCACTGATTTGAGTTTACCTATTCATCTGCTTCCACTATCAAATTCATGCTGATGAATTCCCTATAGATATCTCTGAACAAAAGCTCTCCTGATGTCCGTCTGCAATGCCTACTTTTGGACATTTCATAAGCATATGTAATAAATGAACAAATCCAAATTCCGCATTCAGAAATTCTATTCTTCTTCCCATCTCCCTTATACTGAAAAAATTGTATCACATTCTTCATAGTTCCCAAGGCTAGAAAGCATCATATCTGAACCACATTTGCCTCTACCTCTTCATTCAATCAATAAGCCTGAAAGTGCCTTGTGATGTCAATGCCTCTTCCATTTCTACTGCTACATTCCTGGCTTCCAATTGCCCTTGTGTACCACAGTCTTCCAAGTGGCCCAGTCTCATTACATTGGCTCCAGACTTTAATTTTCTAAGACATAACTTTTAGTCCATTACTTCCCAGGGTCTAAAAGCTTCAGTGACTTCCATCATAAACTTCTAACCACTTTGCATGGTTATCCCAAGTCCCCTTGTCATTAGATATTAGTATGAATTATAGGCTGCTGCTGCTCATTGAATACAGCATGTGTCTTTGCTCTTATGTTATACTGTTCATAAGACATAAAAAAAATACCTTTCCATTATATATTCTTCAGGACATATTTCAAAAGCTACCTCTCCAAGGGAGCTTTCTTTGATCTTCTTTTTTCACCTTTCAAAATAACTGCAATATTCTTTGTGTCCTTGAACAAGTAAAATTAAATAAGTAAATAGAAAAAAATATGTAAATATTTTAAATATGATTTGAAGACCCATTTATATATCCACTGATAAATAGGATGCTTGTCTTCTTACTCTGACCATGCTTGAGATACATAATATAAGTTTCTCAACAAATATCAGAGGGTAGTTCTTGGAGGGTGTTGCTATCAGAATTTGTAGGGTGTCATGTCCTGTTTGAAATTCTGATACACCTCTTCCCCGTATGCTTCATCTATTGCAGCTAGATGAAAAACACTGGCTTAGAAATAAGAGGAATCAACTTTGAGCTCTAAGGACATTATCTGATAAAACTTAATGCTGTTCCTATAAGATCCAGTTTTCAGAAGAAATAACTAACCATGTCCATGCCAGATTAATATAAATAAAAGAACCATAATGAAACTGGGCACAGTGGTGCAAATTTGTAAAGTCAGCTGCTTGGGAGGCTGAGGCAGGTGGATCACAAATTTAAGGCCAGCCTCAACAACTTGGTATGAAACCTTCTCAAAATAAAATTTTTATAAAGGGCTCAGTGGAGTGCTTTCTTAGCATGCATGAGAGCCTGGATTCATTCCTTAGTACTGCAATAAATAAGAACAATAATAATAATAATAATAATAACAACAACAACAACAATTCTAGAAAGTATTTATCTATTCTGAGCCAGGAAATGTTCTACATAGCATATCTCATTTAATTCTTTCAATCAACTTATAGGATAGTCTTCCCAAGCCTCTACTACTCATATGATAAAACTGAGGGAAAAGGAGTTAACTAACTTGCCCTGAGTCCAACATCATCTAATACATGGTACATTCCATAAACAGCCTGGAGACCTCATATTTCCAACATCCAATTTGTTTGGAAGTGTAGGAGCAAATAACATCCACTGGAACCCTCTCATATTTCATATAAGCCACACTTGCATTTTCTTTACTACAGCCTTCAAATTTGTAAGACTAAGTGCAAGAAGCAGCAGCCAATCAGGAAATACACAAAAAATGTACGAGGAAACAGTGTGAATGCAGAAATCATGCCAGTGGTAAACCAGTGATGGAGGCCACTGCAGAGGGACTGGCAACAGCAGCCTGGTGTTATTCACCAGTGGAGATTTCAGTAGTGAGGAGGTGTGCACAGAATTGGAAGGAGGTAATCTCCCTACCACTGAGCCAATAGTTCCTCCCAGTAACTGCAGGAATAAGGCCAAAAATTATACTTGTTTTATAGTTGCTTCATTTCAGGGGATTTTTTGAATCTGAAATTTCATATGCTTGGTTTCATTCCACCATGTTCTTTCAGTTAAATTTCAGCTGCTTTCTGTTAGTAGGCTAGGGAAATATGCCAAAATATACCCAACAAATGCAGTCACCGTTGCACTGCATGCTATTTCTAGTCCAACTACTAAGAGGGGAATGAGTGAGGGATGGGGCCAGGGGGTTGTCTCCCCACCATCAAGATCATCTTTGCAAGTGCTACATAGACAAATGTTTCATCAGGGATAGTACAGGAAACTGCATGGCACAGTGATTCAGCTGAGAATAACATTACTTTTTATGTCTGATGATTATTATTTATTGTCAAGGCAACCTGCTCCTATGCAGTGCTAAGGGACCACCACCATCATAACAGTCTAAGGTCCTTCAGATATTTGACCGCTGCATCCTATGCTTCTACGCAGCTCACACATTCTCAACTACCCCTTTTTAATCTTCTCAGAAATCAAATTTACTTTTTCCTCATCAGGAGGAATATGTTATTATGTTCCCTTCCAAACTATATTAATCTTATTCATCCTACTCCTCCTAAAAATAAGCAAAATAAAATAAACAAAACAAAAGAAATAAACATTTTGTTTAATAGTTTATGAAGTCATACAATTTACCTTTTCCAAAAGCCTCCTTTGCCTGGGATGATGGTAGTTCTAATTCAAAATAAATAATCCTGGCATCCAAAATATTTATTAAAGTGAAAGTAAATTAATTGTCTTGTATGAACAAAGTAGATTTGAGGGATTTTAGGAAATAATCCATATAGGATATCCCCTGAGCAACTTGTACATGAAGAACTTGATGTATCTTAGTAATTCTAGTAACTTTTTTTTTTTCCAAATTGGCATGCATGTGAATTACTTTTTCAAGCACAAAAAAGGAAATAAGAAAGATGCCACTTTCTATAAAGCAATATACCACACTTGAAAGTTGCTTGATTCCCTAATTACTAAATCCAAGCTTAATGCATATTAAAATTCCTTTTCAAAATTGGATGAAGTAAATAGATCTATTTTAAATTAAATGTAATGAAGTTAGTATCTGATAAAATTACCTCTCAACTCTAAAATATATGTATACACAGAAATGTACCTACTTGCTTATTTACTGATCTTTTGCTTGTTTTAGATCACTTCTAGTTTAACCCTCCAAGTAAAGAAACAAAGAAATGAAAAACATGACTTTCCCCATCTTAGGAGAAAGCGAGAGAAAAAGATAAGAGACCCAAAAAAAGACAAGAGACCCTCAGAATGCTGTTTAATTATAAGATGATTATTAATTGTTTAAAAAAAAGACTGATTTTTGGGTTTTTTCATCTAACAAATTTTCACATTTGAATACTAGGTTTTGGCATGAATGACAATATCATCACTAAAACCAAGTTCAAATTTGTTGCATTACATTCATTCATTTTAGACTGTGACATTATCTGAGCTGTTTGGGGGCTACTGTTTGCCTGTCTTGTGGAAAACTGTTTACATTAGGATGGATTTCTGAATGTTTTATTTATTATTTAAAACAGGTTAATCCCAGCATAGTTGTCTTGGTATGGTCCTTAGGGGAAAAACAAAAAATAGGAACACAAGGTATCAACAATGCCAAATAAATATTAACAGATTACTATAAAAATTGCTGTGTCATAGCAACACTCCATGATAAAAACTATTATACTAAGATGGCAAAAAATACTCACCACCATGCACTTCTAAAGTTTTGGTTTGGCGATGCAGCTCAATGGTAGACCACTTGCCTAGCATGTGCAAGGCCCTAGGTTTGATCCACAGAACCATAAAAACCCCAAACAAGACCCTCTAAAAGCTTCATTTTTAACCTATGAATGTTACACAAAAACTTAATTGCTTGACAAACCATCATCATTAACTGCAGCATGACATGCTGTCCTGTATAAATGCACAATTATGTTTGCTACCTCAAGAGAGTTATACTTTACAAACTCAACAGGACAAAACTCTTTGGTTGAGAAGTCTACAATCCAATATAACATATATTTAGCTTTACATTAGAATTTTCAGCCATGAATTCCAAATAGAGGATAAAGATATAATCTAATATCTATATCTGTAGCACTATCTATATGTCTTAGATGGCTTTAATGACTTCATGTAACAAAAAGACTTCTTGGGAAATCTGTCTCATGCTCACTGAACACACAATATTACACATTTTGTAAAACAAAAACATTTATCTTCCTCATATTATTTTTATAGGAATATTACTTGCCTACTCACTATAATGATTATTCTGATTATATATGAATTTGGAAACTGAAAAAGGAAATAAAAGAAAAGTCTGGGGCTAGGGTGGAGCTCAGTGGTATAGTCTTGTCTACCATAAGCAAGGGCCTGGGTTAGATTCTCAGTATTGCAAAAAATAAAATAATAAAATAAAACAAAGTTGCACAACTTTGTTGTTAGTGAGGTTGAAGTAGCCTAGTCCTAAAATTATTCAGGAATAAAATTAAAACAGACGACAATGACTGACAAAATGAATAAAAACAATTGCCACCCAAAAGCAACAGAAACATTGCTAGAAAACTATGTCTATGAATAATGGTAACTTTGTGTCTTGAGGAAAAAAAGAAAGGGAAGGGAAGGGAAGGAAAGAAAAGAAAAGAAAAATTCATAAAAGGCAACATTTCTCATGTACCACCAATGTCCACAAAAGAGACGCATTAACTAAAATAAGGCAGAGAAGACAGTACTGCATCTTACACCATAAAGAAATTGCCTCTGTTTACCAAATTTATAGATTGTAGAATCCTGCTTTCCATTCCCATCCTCATATGTGAGGTCATTTCCTTAGGCATACATATTTTTTGTTAAATAAAGAAACAAAGAGTATATAGAATAGAATCAGAAAAATATTTTGTAATAATGCATTGTTGCAGCATGATCTCACACAATAACCTGGGTAACTAAAATAAAAATTAATTAGAAATCTGAGAACTCAATAATATTTAGTAAATATTATTAAATATTTTTTAGTAAATATCCGACCATATAATTCCTGTTTTTCATTGGTGAATATCAATACATGTTCAGTGACATGGTTTTAAAATTAAGATGTACAGGGCTAGGGTTGTGGCTCAGTGGTAGAGTACTTGGCTAGCATTTGTGAGGCACTGGGTTCAATTCACAGCACCACACATAAACAAATGAATAAAATAAAGGTGCATCAGCAACTAAAAATATAAATAAAAAAATTAAGATGTACAGTGATAGTTCATGTAGGACTTCATCTATATTGCACTTACCTCTTGGTAAGACAGTGGATGGAGTGGGATAACAAAGAGAGAAAAAAAAACATATATAGTCCATAATACTAGACCATGAAAAATTTCTCCTGGTATCAAACTGTGATACCTCAGGCAGCATCAATTTACACAGGAGCTTTAAACTGAAATACATCCTTTTGTGCTTAGTCTCCACCAACCAAGAATGTGATTGAAATACAAAAAAAAAAAAAAAAAAAAAAGTCCATTAGGTCTGCCATTCTTATTTGAAAGATTTAATCCATTGTTAACTTTGACAAACTGGACATTATTTGCATTGAAGTTTCTGTTTATCCTGGAGAACGATCCAGTACCTTATTAAGAAACTCCCTTTGCTCTTAAGTTCCACATTTCAAGGGATGGTTTCTTTACCACAAACCCAAGCAATCAGTTCCATGCCTGTGCACTCCTTTCTTCAGATTATTGTTCCATGAAGCTACCTTGTCAGGAAACTGGAAAATTGCCCTCTCCATTTATATTACCTTAGAAGTATGTGTAGTCTTATGATTATATCTCTCTTTATTCCCCATGGGTTAAGAGCAAAATGCTAGCAGCCTAAGGATACAGGAAATTGAAATTTTGTCACCTGCAGAGGACAAAAAAAAAGTGTTTGATATTTTTTTTCCTTCCATGTTAAGAAAGAATCTCTTGTGTGTGAAAGAAAATTACCTTCCCTTCAGTAAGTCACATCTGGAAATATTCTTAACTATAGTCTCGCAGAATGACTAAGAAAGCTGATACCAATGTTTTTGTGATTTATTACAAGAATGCAGTAGAGTCTTTAAGGGATGTTTTCTTTTACTCAGCTATTTGCTTGGGAATCATGATGCAACTGATAGCCAGAAACAGAAATTTTCTTCACTGAAGGGCATTTGGCTCCAGATATCTAAACATTGCATCAAAATGGAGTTTAAACCAACTAACCCATGGGCTCCTCAGACTTCCAAGAGTTCTTGCTTGTATGAAAAGCCAAACGGCTACAAATTTTCTTCAAGTGGCCAACAAAAGAACTCTTATCTTGCTATTCATCAAACTCTCCACAGAAGATTTTTCTGCCTTCTCCTAAGATCTCATACTGTGCAGGCAGAAAATGTGACTATAGCAGAATAACCCAATTTGCCTTAGAATTGAGACTAATAGCAGAACCTCTCTGTCTATTCTTGTCTTGAAGGCTTGTTAGAATCTCCATGGGGAGGAAAGTTTCCCTGCTGATAGAGTAGCAGCATATCAAAGATGAATCATGAGTAAGAGGAAAGATTATTTTGTTCAATGAGACATTTCTTACTCCCTTATTCAGCCAACAGCATTTCTGGCTAATTACCCAATTACAGCTGATATAAGGTATGTGGAGAGAATTAAGGACACAAGGAAAGGGAACATGTGGAGCCACCAAGATGTGATCATTCTACAGTCCAGTTGCAGCAATGTACCAGAAGGACCAGAGCACAGAAGAAAAAAAGAATTCAGTAAACACTGCAACATACTCAGTAATAAGATTATTACCAAATTCTATAAATGTTATGAATGCAATCTGGGAACTATTAAGGACAGTAAAACAAAAACAAAAACAAAATATTAAGATTTGTGTTAGGATTAAAAAAGAAAAAGAAAAGGGAGAAAGAAAATCAAAATCAAATACCCAAAAGTTGACAATATTATCCAATGCAATATCTAAATAGAAATGAGTAAATTTGGTGTGTGGTTTAATATAGTTATCTTTTCTTTAAATAATGGCATCATTTCCTAGATGCACAGAACAATTGCCATCTTCCTTAACAAAGTGAAAACCTTACACTTTAATCCATAATTTAAGGTGCTATCCAAAGGCAGTAAAAAAACAACAAACTGCAATTGATTTTGATTGTTAAAATCCTCACACTAAAAGTTCAAGATAAAATAAACATAGGAAAACTGAGCTTTATGTAACACTGAAGCAGGAAGGGAATTATGCACTAGCACAAGATGAAAAGGGGAAAAATATGTACTTGGTACATCACAGCTGTCTTCCATTACATATAATTATCCATTCCCAGCCTGAGCGAGGAAACAAAAGCTTAGAAAGAACAATGGGTACGTAGATGTCAAAAGGCAATACTTCAACTATGCAGCATTTTTATTTTTTAAAGAAGTAGAAAAGAACAACCTGTTCATGTATTACAAACTTTATTTTATTTTGCAAGCATGCATAAAATATACTAACCAAAAATGAATTTTGGCTATCAAACAGTAAGTTATAAAGCTATTTCTGCTTTAGAGTAAAAATAATGAAACATGTAAATAATTGTTAAGGTGGAAATCATCTATGAATATGCATCACAGTTTTGTTTTTCAAAAGGAAACCTTTCTGTTCCAACAAATGATTCATAGAAACTGAAGTTTAACTATTTATCCTATTCAAATGATAGAATACCTTTCTCGTCAAAGTTAGTCTCAATATTTTAAAAGTTAAGATATTGGAATTCATCTGCCTCTTTAATCCTTAGATTTACCTAGTAATTAAGCCCATATATACTATTTTATGGATTGAATCTGCACTTAAATCAACATGTTTTGTAATAAAGATGTCAACAATTTATATTTGTTTCCATATCCACAATACCAATTTTCGACAAGTTAAGTGGGTGTTTCATGAATGCTGTAGTTACACAGTGGAGTTAGAAGTAGTTTCAATATATAGTTCACCAATATGAGGTCATCCTCCAAAAATTAAAATGCAACTGATTTCCATAACTATCTGTAAGTTATTTCTATAACTATCTATAATATAGTTACAGAAAGGGACTTCTATAATATCTAAAATATGTTGACACTGGCAACTAAAAATAAAATTTTATATACAATTTGGGTAATGAAATGAAAGCAAAGAACAATTTTATTTTTGAGAGGTATTTTTGTCTTGAACTTGTATTCCCAGTTTGGTTCAGATTTTTCTATCTGTAGCAACCTCATGCACCACTTTCACCTCTGTTGTTTCTAGGAGGCCAACCCCATTCTTTTGCTCATGAGTGGCAGAATATTAAAATGAAATACGTTGGCAATAATTCCAGAGGTTACTATATCAGAGTTGATTCTGATGTTCAATGGTATCTTCAAGCTCCCAGGGTGGTTTTTAGTTTTAGCATGTAAGTGTGTTTGCCATGTTTTCCCATATCATCAAAAGATGACTCCTCGGGTTCAAGAATCACATTCTCACGCAATGTCATTGGAGGAACTTCCTCTGGTTCTGCCTTACAGGAAGTAATGCTATCCCCCAGCACCAGAGTACACTTCCTTGATAAGCCTTTGGAAGCATGGCTGAGCCTATTATCAATGGCAAGATGTATCAGTTGCCATCAGTCAGGGATCATCAGTCAGGAATCGTCCTCTCTGACTGAGCAGGCTTCTCAAGTACCATAAAGATACTGTTGGTAAGAAAAACCATAAATCTGAGAAGTGTCAGGAGCAAGAGCATCTACCTTAGGACCTGGTTCACTTGCAACTTGACTCAAGGAAGTTTTCTTTTTTTCTAAACCTGTTTTCACCTAAGAGGGACCTTTTAAAAGGAAAAAGAAAACCATGTGAAGAAACGTGTCCACGTGAATGTGAATGTTTGGAGGGAGGTGAAGGCCAACATATGAAAAGGGCATTAAAACACGGTTCGCTTAGGCACATGAGAAATGAGTGCAGATCGCTGAGAGCTGAAGATTAGAAAGGTATTTTCCATGTGAGTCACTACTATGTAATTTAAAATACACTGAGTTTTGGATTTTCATCTTTTCCAAAAGTTTAAGTTTTTGTCTTTTCTTATACTTCATTAAATTCTCTTTAAGCTTTCTTTTTAAAGGAGTTTTTGGTTCTTAGTTCAAATTTTATGTGAAATTATTTGATGTCTATAAAGTATGGTTTTTTTCTCATTCAAAAAGCTATTAAATATATACATATAATTACATATATTTCAAAGTTACATATAGTTCACTTTGACCTGATTCTAAAAAGTAAGTTTCTACTTTTGCATTATTTTGCCCCTTTCCATTAGTGAGTCTTTGTTTTTCTAATTTTGTTTTTACGAAGTGTGAAAGAAAAGCAAGTAAAATTTGGGAATGCAGTATTCTTTCACAGAGCTGGGTATTAGAAAAAGGCATTCTTTGTGTTATAAAATTTTACGGCAAAAAGGAATTTGTAAAGCTAAGTTTTGGAGGTTTATTTGTTTTTTTTTTTTTATTTTGTTTTGCTTTTTTTAAAGCAACTGATTATTTAAAAATCTCAATCTGACCTTCCTAAGAGTTTCTATGTTAATCTACCTGAGAGTGTGATAATTTGTCTCTCAAGATAATACCATGCTTCTGATGCTCAGCTGTATTTAAAACAGAAAGTGAAGAGAAGAAAACTATCTCCCTTTACTCTAAATTCATAATCTGTCAGTTTTGGACACAAAGAGCTTTCCTTTGTCACTTGCTATGTGATCAACAATATGAGACTTGAGGTCAGGTTTAGTTTTCTCTGGAACACATTTATTGCAACTATTTTATAAGATATAAGAATAAGGTGCCTAAGGTCTCATTGTTTTCAGAGAGTTGTGGCTGCATACTCTAGCCTGGGGAAA
The DNA here is from genome assembly GCA_020662805.1 of Glaucomys volans. NCBI lineage: Eukaryota > Metazoa > Chordata > Mammalia > Rodentia > Sciuridae > Glaucomys > Glaucomys volans. The sequence continues at coordinate 349,293 of JAJEJO010004229.1, forward strand.
TTTCCGACTTCTAGCAAATGCTCTTGGCTCTGACTCCTTGTTCTGGACACCACCTCTTCTCCTTACCCATCCCCCACTATCCCTAACTGACATTATAGTAAGAAGCTCCACTCTTGGGGGAACACAGAGGACCTTCCTAGACAGCCTGTGTGCTTTGATAAGGAGTGACTCCCAGCTATGCTGAGTTTGGGGGAAGGTACAATGTCTGGTTTGATAAATCTTGTCTGGACTCTCCAACTCTGCTCTTGTTTCAACTTCCTCTGCTGTAATCTGAATCTATTCTGGAATCCTAGAGGACTGCAAAGGGACAAAAGAAATTTCTTTTATTGTTATGAGGTTTGTGACCTCCTGTCTGATGTTCGGCAGTTGGGAAGGATTATTTTCTTTTCCTAACAACTCGTTAGGAAAAGAAACTAGCCTTTGAGACCCCAAAATTATATTAAACAAACACACTGTAAGGACAAATTTTGCTTAGTTAGAAATCCAAAATTAAATACATTTGGGGGTAGAGGAGGGGAGTGCCAGGCATTTAAAAGCAGGCAAGTTTCCAGGTTGTAACACTCACATTATCAGCAAGTTCCCCAGACAAATCAAGGCATTTGTCCTTCCAAAATCTTAATTAATCCAATAGCCTGGGCATAACAGTTTCGGAAATTCCCATGATGTTGGGAATTCCAAAACACTGCTTTTCACTTCAGAATCTTAATGTGTCTTTACAAGATTTACAAATTTTAATTTAGAAATCACTTTAAAATCAGGAAGAACAACATTAACAATCCATTTATATCTTTCACCTCAGAAGAAAGAGGAGAGAGCCTTTCTTCTTAAAAAGCAGGGGAAAGCCTATATTGTTAAAGATTTATCTGATGATGTTCTTTCCTCTGTTTTCTTTTGTGGAATAAATGTTAATACTAACATCCTATTATATTACTAGAAATTCTTTCTCCTGGCCCAAGCAGTCTAAAGGGACACACTGAAAATTTGCCTCACCTCTCTATATTAAATTGCTATGTTTAAGACCCTAAATCAACCAGTCTCTCCCCTCTTCTTCCCTTCCCCCTCTATCTCTCCAAGAGAACTCAGGTAGCTCTGTCAGTGGAAAGGGGATTTATTGTGCCACTGTACTTAGATCTCCCTCTGGAGATATCCAATTTTACCCTATCTCTTCCTTCGAAAAGAAAATAGATGAGCTGGCTAAACTGTTAGATCTTACTTCTGGATTCTCCACAGATTTCTGTCCATGAATTGAAATCCTAGCTGAAACAACATCAAAGGCATGAATTTCAATTTTTTATCCAGAGTGAGAGTCTACAAAAGTGTTTTATTACTTGTCATATGCTTGGGACCAAGGGAACCTCTTTTGACACTTGAGTAAATTAAAAATAGGAAACCAATGTAGAAAATGTTTCTACAAAACAGATTATTTCTGATACTTGAGTCATGTAAAGGGTCCAATTTAAAATTAAGATAAACGTATATTTCTTCAAAAATCTGTATTTATTATCATGTATATTCCTCAGAGAAGTTAGGGAACTGTTCATAAATGCTTTTCAGAGGAAAGTGGAAGTGTTAGTAAATCATACCTTTGGTGTGTTCATTGGCTGGTTTTCAGGAGTCTTCCATGGCCACACTTAGGCTTGGTAAATGATACTTAATGTCTCACTGAATATATAGATCAATACTATGACTAACAAAGTTCTTCTTTTTCAGTTTTACAATAAAGAAATTAAACCTCTAGAAATCAAATAACTTCTCTGAGTGCCATAGCTTGGATTCAAACACAGTTAGTTTTCCTCTGTAACCCATGTTCCATTTATCACATACACCTTAAAAACTTAGGAAAGCTGTATGCTATATGGTTTCAAAAACTAGCAATAGTTACAGATTTTTCCATCTTGCATTTTCAAAGGAAAATTCTAAAGGAGATATGAGTTAAAATGTTAAATGAGGTACTAAAGAATATTCAGTCTCTGTATCGAATTGTAGTTATATTAAGAAAAATTACTTATACCTATTATAAATACTCTTAGCAAATATCTAGCACACAGTAGGCACTAAGTAAATATTTAGTTGGTCATTACTCATTAAATTACATGTGTCTTTTTTCCTTAACATATGGTATAATTTTATACATAAAACTGTGATATGAAAGAAGGTTAAGTAATTAAAATAATTTTCTCTCACATTCATAAGTCTTTAACACATTTTAAAAAACAATTTTAAAAAAATTTCATTTCATAATTTGCATCATAATATCTATAACATGATAATAAATATATTATAGTCATAATATGAAGTATTAGTAACTAATACTATGAAAGCTAAAGATATCAGGGCCAAGAAATTTTTCAAAACCATTATAGACTTTCATGTATTTAATATCTTCTAGTTTATTTTTGCTTTATAATAATTGTATGGTTAATATCAAAAACATACATTTGAAAAAAAGTTGAAGTTTAAATTTTCATAATGTTAAAGTAAGTTTAAAGTACGAGTTTCGGTGTTGATTTTACTATTATCATCAACAACTGTAAGTGATTTAATCACATACCAGATCAAATTTCAGCTAAAAATTCATACAATAAAATAGATGTCAAATTATTTTTTTCCCAGGGACAGTGCTCTCACTCAGTGGTAGAACACTTGCCTCGTGCATGAGGCCCTGGGTTTGATCCCCAGCAGAGCAAAAATGATAAGAAAAAAGAGAATTTTCATCTTTAACATAGCAATAATTGGGGACAAATATTTCTACCTCAACCTAAATGCTTCTGTTCTACCAAAATTTACCTTAGATCTGAAGAAATGATTCTACATCCTAATTCAACACCCATCTTCTTCACTTGCAGAATGAACAAATTAATTAATCTAATAACAGATTAGAGCTTCAACATATACAGAAAAACAGGAATCTAAAAATGTGTAAGGTGTGTAGACTTGCACAATGGTGTTGAACCAAAGTATCCTGAATTTCCTGAAAAGTCATGGGAAAAAGACAGAATGCTGAAACTTGGAAATGAAAATTATTAACGTTTTAAGAAATAAAATAAACTGAGTCATCAATCCTCCTACAAATAATATTAGCAGTAATTTCGGAGTATCATGATGCAATTTATTTTGAAAATAAACAGAAAATAAGTGATTAGAAAAGGAAAAGGTAACAGTGAAGAATCAGTGTAGGTTCACTAAAAATAAGTCATGCCACCTCTCTTGTTTTCTGTATTGATAGAATCAGGAAATGAAGCAGAAGTCAAATGACATAGGAAAAAGTCTGAAATGGGGCTGGAGTTGTGGCTCTGTGGTACAGCACTTGCCTGGCACTTGTGAGGCCCTGGGTTCAATGCTCAGCACCACATATAAATAAATGAAAGAATAAAAGTTCCATTGACAACTAAAACACATTAAAAAAAAAAAGTCTGAAACAGAAAATTGGTAAATTTGAAAACAAAAGCTAATTAAAGTAGTAAACCATAATGTTACTGGGATTGTGACACCACATAAATGACCTATGTAATAGGTAACTTAGGAAAAACCTTAAAGTTATTTGGACTTATATAAAGTTAGGAGACAAAAATCAAAATCAAAATGCATGCACTTAGAATAGCTTATGGAAGTATTTTCAAAACATCCATCTGTCCAAAACAGCTAAAGAGAAGGGTATGTTACCAATTGAAAAACTATCAGAATCCAGGCCAAGTATTCTGGCAGTCTGCAAACATCAGAACTTTCAGACAATTTGGTTTTAGGAAGACAAAACGTTACAGAGAGAATCATGAAAATCTGTCCCACATGGAGATTAAAAGAGCAATCGAAAGGAAAAACATCAGGCCAGTACCTGTCAACTGTTAGGAACTAACAACTTAGAGGAAAAGTGGCGCTATTAATAAATGCTTCACATATATAATCTTCAGAATTTAAACCCTACTTTTCTTTAGTGAAAGATTTTGTTACTTCAAGTCAATCACCACATGCCAAAAGAACAGTTAAGTCAGTATACCACAGACCAGAGCACAGTCAATGAAGATTTACCCAGGAAGGACTCAGTATTGATATACATGACTTACTCACATTATACCAAGAGTAAAATGGGGCTGGCGTTGTGGCTCAGTGGTAGAGCTCTTGCCTAACATGTGTGAGGCACTGGATTCGATCCTCAGGACCACATAAAAATAAATGAATAAAATAAAGATCTATCAACATCACATATAAAGAAATGAATAAAATAAAGGTCTATCAACATCTAAAAAAATATTTTTTTAAAAAAAAGGAGAGTAAAATGACCAGAGTACACAAAGATTCAGGACAGAAAGAAGAGGTTACTCAAAATTGAGTAATCAATTTTTTAAAAAAGCTAATTTCTAAGAATGAGAGATGTTACATGTGAGTTTGAAACTTTTATCACATTTTGAAAAACATTACCAAGTAAGATAGCATACATAGAATTTTCAGTAAGATTTATTTTTATATCATTAAAAAAGTCCTAAATAGTATAACCAAGCATAGATTAATTCAAAGACAACTCCACTTGTAGAAATCAATGGTAAAGAAACTATGTCATTTTAGTCATAATTATACCTCATTTTTATGAAAACCAATATACCTGATTTCATTATAGTGTTCACCATGCTTTTCCATATTATTATACAGTCAGTTGATAAGTTCAGATAAGTATGTATTAACAGGTTTAACAATGGGAGTAAGGAAACTAGCATTAGGCTTCCCCATTCTTGTGTTACACACAATCAATTATTGTTAGAATGATATGATCATTTCATCCAATGTGGGAAAAAATGAAACCATACAAAAACACATAATTTCACATGTTAACCAAATAGAGGGTCAAGATACATGGAAATAAGTCAATCACTAATACAAACATCTGATGAACTCCTCTCAAGATCAATATGGGAAACACAGTAAAGAACCTACTAGAACTGGGCGCGGTAGCAGACACCTGTAATCCTAGCAGCTGGGGAGGCTGAGGCAGGAGGAGGGCGAGCTCAAAGCCAGCCTCAGCAAAAGCAAGGTGCTAAGCAACTCAGTGAGACCCTGTCTCTAAATAAAATACAAAAAATAGAGCCGAGCATGTGGCTCCCTGGTCAAGTGCGCCTGAATTCAATCCCCAGTACCAAAAAAAATAAATAAAAAGAAGAAGAAGAAGAAGAACTTACTAGAGACAGTCTACAGGTGCTCACACTGCAGAAATTCTGCTGTGTTACAGTTAAAACATTTGGACCTGGGGTTGTGACTCAGTGCACTCAGAGCACTTGCCTCACAAGTGTGAGGCACTCGGTTCGATTCTCAGCACCACATATAAATAAATGAATAAAATAAAAGTCCATCAACAACAATAACAACAACAACAAAAAAAACCATTTGATCAAACCAAATACAGGAATAGATCAATGAAGATTGTGTAGCAAAGGATTTAGTGTTAAAATTCCATCACTCTTCATTCTATGAAGAAATTTTATTCATTGTATATACAATAGCACTGGCCTTCATCTGGCATGGCTGCACACCTAAACATACCAAGTCTACTTAATTCTGTGACATGGTATCAATGCCAATCTTTGCACATCCAGTAGTATATAAGCTCCACCAGGACAAAGATTTCTGTCACTGCTGGCCCCAAGGACCTACAATAGTGCGCAGCACATAGAAACCACTGAATACAATTTATTGAATGAATGAAAATGGTAAACAAAAGTAATTGATGGTACTGACATTTCGTAATACTAAATCAATAATCAGGAGTATACTTATATCTACATTTAAAAATATAATATACATATAAGTAAAAAAACAAAGAAACTGTTGTGAAAATTTTAAGGGATCTAAGAATACATGTACTGAGAACAAGAAATATGGATAGAGAACTAAAATTTCCGTGTGAAAGAGTCTGATACAGACAACAAAAGAGGGCTGAGGATAAAAGTTAGTGGCAAAGCACTTGACTAACATGGACAAGGTCCTGGGTTTAAAAGGAAAGAACAACAATATAAAGAATGAACAGTGTGATTCATTAAAAGAATTCAATGGTATGAAATATCGAAGAATTAAAACAATGCACAAATCTAACTGAACTAAAAATAACTAAACAACATGTTGGCTTACACTAAATTTAAAAAAAAAATCTAAGTTTTCATTAAAACTTTTAAGAAATGATTCTAGCATACCATAAAAAATAATTTTGGCTTAACTTTAAGGTCAAGTGAGCACCCTTGTACTCTTCCAAATAGATCCCTAATTTCAATAGACTAATCCTATGTATCTCTGCAAAGAGTTAAAATTTATCTCGGACTACAGGACAAAACCACCTGCTTTTTATTCATATATTGGAATATTATATGGTCATTAAAAATAATGTACTTAATGGAGGAACCCCAATAAGTTGGGGAGGGGTGAGAACATGATATATGAATAGAAAAGATTTGTTTAAAATTGTACAAATACTTCTTTAATTTGGTACCCCATTGAAAAATTTATATCTGTTCAAATAGGAGATGCATTTCAATGAGGATCTCTAAACTGGGAAGATGAATATATATGGCTTCGGGCTCAGACTGACTCTCAATTCACATAATGACATGTTTCCTATGCATATCCTCAGACCATCTCGTCAACCCCACTGAAGATTTCTTTTGCTTAAGATCCATTGTTCGTACTCAATTTAAAATGTTATTACTTTAGGAATGTTCTTGTCTAAAACACCAAGAAGCAAACAATACTCTAATGCTTAGTAATCCAGGCTTAGTCACAATCCAAACAATTTACTCCCAAACACATCTTGCAGCTCAAACTCAAGCCTCTGCAAAGCTCTAGTGTCTAAATGCCATAGACCTTGGATGATACAAAAAGCCGTGAAACATTTGATTTTAAATTATTGCATAATGGGCATCTCTATTTTTAACTACTTAGAAAATAACTTGTCAAAATAAAATGGATGAATTACTTTCTTAATGACAGAACACTAACAGTATCATAGTTAAGCTAAATAGTATATGTGGAGACAGGTTTCATTTATCTATTTACTCACATATTTATTTTCAAAAGCAAGAAATATGTAATAGGAGACTGATATTGGGTTCTGTAGATTAAAAGTTGAATATTATCTTTTATAGTTCAGGTAAAAATAGTTGTTTTCCTACCTATTCAGAAGATGGTGTAAATGAATTTAAAATCCTGCAATTGCCAAAAACAAAAATGTTCAGTCTCATAGTTGAAAATTTTGCAGTGGATAGCATCCTTTCAACAGAGAGAAAAACGGATCATTGTCAGGCATCAAAAGCACTGAGGCTATGTGAAGTCTAATGTCACACCCCTATAGAAGCTTTCCCTTAATTCACTGTGCTGCTGTCCCACCTAAAACACTTTAAGCTAAACTATGCAGCAAGTATAACAAATTTCCTCCTTATATAACGTTGGACTTAATAAAAATCAGTAAATATTTTAAATAAAGAATTTGGTGCAAATATTTATAACATCTTATGGTATTATAGGCAGGGTAGAATATTTATGGGAAAAAAACTGCTCATTTCCCCACCAAAAAAAAAAAAAAAAAAAATATATATATATATATATATATA
>JAJEJO010004229.1:356978-573018 GCA_020662805.1 Glaucomys volans
GTGCATGTGTGTCTACAGATACATCATTCCTACAAGCTGGCTGGTAAAATGGCTTTATCTATTTATATATTAAATTTCAAATATTTTTCCTTCCATGGTTTGACCTATTCAGGAGGTTAGGCAAATACAGCAAAACTCAAGTAGCATTTTTTTTTATCTTATAAAAATTCATGAACATCATTACCACATGCTTTCATTCATTTAAAAAAGAAAACTAAATACCATCTGTGCATGATAGTCTAATTAGGGGATTAGAACCACAGACGCCTTGCTGGCTCACATGTTCAAGCACATGCCCCTTTGACCACTTCAGGGAAAAAAAAAAAAAAAAGAACAATAAAAAGGTAGTCAGAGACATCCCTTTGGATTCAACACTGACAACTAGAGTTAACTAACCCCACAGAACTTAGCTGTCTGCACTCTCTGGGAATTGGCTCTTCTCTTTCCTTGATGTGCATGCCTGCCCCAGCACAAGCCTAAGGATAAACTTGGCATCACATGAGTCAGGTTTTAATAAGCTCAAACAACAATTTATAGGACACTGTTATTTACAGTCTGCAATGTACGACAGGGACGTGGTAGCCACAACAGAAGAATCATATGACAAAGCTCAATTTTTCTGGAAGAAAATAAATTAATTTTAATCATCATTCAAGAGCAACATAAAAGGTATACACGACTCTGTGTAACATACAAAACCGAACCTGTAATGCCTATGACATTCATGTTAACTATATCTATTACGGAAGTTCCACTGATAATTGAATTAATATAAAAAAGTCAAGACAACATATTTATTATTAAATAGGACTGCCTTTCTTATCTTAAATTCTAGTAAAATTATCACAACAAAATCACTTTGTATTATAAAGATTATGAAATCTAACATCATGTCAATTCCACTAGTCCTGCCAGCTAGCATCAGAAGATAGATACCCACATGGCTTTATAAGATGTCAACAATTAAATATGTCTATAAACAAGAGCAGTAAAGTTTTATTACATCTCATACCCAGAAACAAGTATACCCTTTATAGATTTAAAAAAGGTTTCACTTTAGAAAAAGAGGGTGATGGGTAAACCCAACTCATAATCTTTATTTAAAAGGTACCTTTTTGTCCTCTCTACATTGCACAAGGAAAATTTTTAAAAAAAATAGAAACGTGGAAATAATAATAGCAATACTCACAGGCTCACTAATTGAAGGAAAACAGTCACTCAGGTCACCTACGTTGGTACAAACACACGAGAAGAAACCTGCTTTACATTAAGTTAGATGCAATATCAACAACAGTGCCAATTAAATGGCACCACTATCAGGCCACTGATCTTTCAACCACCATGACACCATAAGACCCAAATTGTTTTCTATTTTTTTATTTCTATGCCAATCACAGCACTCCACAATAGAATGACCAATCTGCTAAAGAGCAGCTATTTATGTCATGGTTTCATAAGACAGATCCATGTCCAGCTGGAAATAACTCCAGGCATTTTCGGCCCAAACCAGCAATATAACTAGGGATCTTCGAGCAAAATTAAGTCTACACAGATTCTCCACATTCTGATCCAAAGAGAAAAAAAAAAACCCTCATGTAAATATAGCTTATAAAATCTGGAATTATATGCTGTTCTTTCAGTGGTCAGGCTCTGCTAGTTATTGACTAGTGTATTCTCTTTGGGTTCTGGAGGCCTTTTCTTATGAATATTGGCTGCTGCAACTATTTCATATTGTCAACAGATGCTGGGATGCTGCTTATTCAGCTCAGGAGTGGTTGCCAGTGGAGGCTCATTGCTTCAGGCTGCAGCAAATTAATCCCAGCAGAGATGAGTTTTATTTGTTTCTCTAATAGTGGGGAGAAATATTGATGAGAGGATTCTGAGCTGTAGGAAGGACAAAAGACTGCTGGAGATCGCACCAATTCATTCAGTGTCTCCAAGTTGGTGGGAATGTATGTTAGGGAGCCCATATTAGTCCACATTCCCCTTAGGGCATTCACCTCCTAGACTTCTCTTTTCACAACATACTGCTCTTTGTTCTCCCCAGATTTACAGCAAAAGGGTTAGTCTCATGTATGGAGGTATTTATAACTGGCACTAAAAGATTGAAAGGAAATAATAAAAATGCCACTAAAAAAATGCAAACAGCAATTACTAAAGGCATTTTTGTTTTATTGTCTAATTTTGAAAAGTATGATTATTTTTAGATACTCAACATCTTATATAGTACTTTGTTTTGCTGAATTTAAACATAATGAGCTATTTCCCAAATGGAGCTGCTACTCTCTATACTCTTCCCTTAACTTCCTATTAAGAATGTTTCCTCCCCAGGAATAAAAACTGGCAGATTATCTTAATGATTGCACCAAGGCCATGACCTGGTACAGCAAACACAGTAAAGGGAGGGACAAGGATGGAAAGAGAAATGCTTTCCAGTCCTTTAATTAGAAATTCCTTTTAAATCAGCTTAAGGGCATCCAATAAGAGTAGTTGTTCAATTTTTCAATAAGGTTGCCAATTTAATATTATACTGCTAATGGACAGGATGATCTTTTTAAATTTTTTCTAAGTTGTTGATGGACCTTTATTTTATTCATTTATTTATAAGTGGGGCTGAGAATCGAACCCAGTGCTTCATGTGAGGCAAGCACTCTACCACTGAGTCACAACCCCAGCCAGACAGGATAATCTTAATAGGTCAAATGGAAATAAACACATAAACAAAGGTTATGGATTTTAACACTTCAACTATGGTTAGATGAATAGTAATAAGTAACACATGGATTTGGGAGTAAATTTTTTTGTGTCCCAGGTTCAATATTTATGTGGACTTGAGCCTTGTTTACCCACTTGTTTAAAAAATAACAGTATGTGAAAAAGTGGATGTTGGACATATTGTCTTACTCTTGATTTTAGAGTTGCAAAATTTTAAATATTATTAACTCAGGAGGTTTTTGGGGGGTTCTTTTTGCATTTAAAAATGTTATACAAACAGGGTTATGTTTGAAGAAGTACAGGTAACATGAGTGACCAACATGATTCCAGTTACAAGGTCTAAATTTGACACAATTTCTTGAACTAAGGAGGTGAAAATGGTAGGGAAATTGTGGAAAAGGGTCCCTGCTAAGCTAAAAAAATAGTAATAAGCACTTTTTGACTAAAGCCATCAAAGCTGGATTACAAAGTCATATGCTTTACAGAGACCACGTGAACATTCTGCACATCCAAAACCCCATGATGTACTGTCATCCCGTCTGTTTCTGCCCTCATCTTCCAGCTCACACCCTTTCCTCCTTCAAAATACAACAATCTGTTTTGAGTTGACATTTTGAGCATACGGCCATCATGCTGAAAGATCTGCCAAATGCTTCTTCTCCTTCTCTTCTTGCATCTTCTGTCACCTCCAGGAACATACACACGTTCTACATTTTGCAATTTCTACACTCAATCATCAAATTATCTATCCTCTATTCCTCTCCCTCCATCTTTTCACACCCCCAACCCCCTTAAGTAAGCACCCCTTTACCATCTCTACTATCTCTGTATGTAAGTCATTCACTCATTCTTGGCCAAGACTTAGGGGAACTATTTGTCAGTTCTTTTACCCCATGCAGCAACACCTCTGTTCTTCCCAAACTTTGTTCTCAGCAGTTCCACTCCCCAGTGCAGCACTGAAACAAAACACTGTGTTTAGCGCGTTTAGTTCCACACTGGTGTTCAAGGCTTTAATTTTGTCTTTTATGTTTAAAAAGAAAAGTACAAAGGTGGCACCATGAAATTTAGTATATCCATAAAATGCACTGATATTTTTCCATGCCTTCTGGGTCTCCATTACAGCCACAATCACTGCCCCAGCTACACCTGTTTGTCTTCAGGCATGAGATATTAAAAGAACTTCAATTCTAATGTACTATATTGGTAATGATTCAGTATATTTTAACTGTGTTATAAGTTTTTGTGGGTTTACCCAAGTGCCCAACCACCATTTAGAACTCTCTTTTCCTTCCATGGAATACCTGAAGCTATTTAGATTCACCGAGTTTAGAAGAGGGAGAGACTACAGAGTATAACTGACATTGTGTTTTGTGAATGAGGAGACTGAAACACAGTGAATGATGTGGTTGGTCCTGTGCTTCACAGCTAAGCTAGGGCAGGAGCTGATGCTACAGGTGCAGAGTCACAGTGGTTGCTGAAGTGCTGGTCTCTGGCTAGAGTGTGCAGGGTAGTTTGAAAATGCAAGTGGAGAAGGTAGGAAAGAGGAAGATAAAAGGGAAGGCAAGGGCTAGGTCAGGAAGGAATTTTTCTCTGTATGGTATATGGTGGCCGCTCAACACATTGCTTTAATGAACACAGAGATACCAATCTAAGGAATAGGAATACTATAGGGCTGAAAGGGAATGTTTTAGTCAGCTTTTTCACTGCTGTGACTGAAAGACCCAACCAGAACAACTGTAGAAGAAGAAAGGTTTATTTAAGGGCTCACAGTTTCAGAGGTCTCAATCCATAGAAAGCAGGCTCCATCCCTCAGGGATAGATGTGAGGCTGAACATCATGGTGGAAGAGTGTGACACAGGGAAACAGCTCACAGGATGATCAGCAAGCAGAGAGAGAGATCCCACTTGTGAGAACAAATATATACCCCAAAGCCACACCCCCAATGTCCCATCTCCTCCAGCCCACAACCCACCTGCCTTCAGTTGCCACTCAATTAATCCCATCAGGTGATTAATTCACTGAGTGAGTTAAGGCTCTTGTAACCCAATCATTTCTTCTCTGAACCTTTTTTCATTGTCTCACACATGGGCTTTTGGAGGACACCTCACCTCCAAGCCATGACAGGGAGTCTCTACAGCATCAAACCAAGGCAATAACAGACCTGCACCTTGAAATTAGTTATATAAGCAATGTGGTGGAAGATGAAATTCTTTGAAGTGTTACTAAAAGCAAGAAAATCTGTTAAGAAAATGCAATTGTCTGGATAAGTAATGACAAGGACCTGGATTGAGATAATTACAGTGGGAAAAAGAAGGAATGGACTGTGAGTGTGTGGGGGTGTGGGGTGTGTTTCCCATCACTGAACTCAAAGCATTTCTTTGTATGAAGACTGTATCTTTGAGGCCTCCACTTATATCACTCTACCTGATCTAATCTACCAGATGTCCTATGAGATCATCTTCATAAAGATCAAATTATATCAGGAAAAACTCTGAACATTCTCACAAATGTTTCTCTGAAAGTAAAAATCTCTCCAAAATCTATTTGCCAACATGAGAATTTTCCATCTAATGAAAATGAAAATAATAAAACAGTTATATTGGTAAAACAATAATCCTAAAAATATTTGACTTAGAAATATATGTGCCAGCAATATTACAAATGTATCACATATATTAACTAATTTAATCTTCACAGGAACTTTATGAGGGAGATACTACTGTTAATCCATTTTACAGATTAGCAAAATGAGGGACAGATTTATCCACACGTTTAATATCTACAAAGAGGTGAAAGGGATCTGAACTTAGTCTGGCTATACTAATGCAGCATTCATTTGGAGAGTAATATCACCTGAGTATGAATAAGTCATATTTTTGTGAAATGTTTCTCAACATTTGACATAGAAGACTTTTAAGTTTAAAATGTCACCCTCAAATAGTTATTCAAATATTTAATCAGTTGCACATTTTCTACAATAAGGAGTTAATCCATACTAATTAGAATTATAGAACTTTAGCACATGTATCTTTTAGGGAAAGAAAAGAGAAATAATAAAGAAAGATGGTTATAAGAACAATGTTTATTCTTTAAGATTCTTTAACTCAATTTCATATATTGCCAACATACTCAATTAGTCCCATTCATTAATAATTGTACTGTGACACATGCAAATCATGTTACCAGATTAAAGGAAGATGACTTTCAAAAAAATTTCATTTGATAAAATGCTATATACCTGAATATATGAATCTCAAAATGGTAATGTGGAATATAGGAAACCCAAAATAATACATAACATATGATTTTACTTGTACAAAGGTAAAAACAAAATCAACATGAATATTACTAATATATGGTGCTGGAAGTCAAAATTTGAAGGAGAAAGAAGAGGACAATGATTAAGAAGGGCTCCAAGGAGATTCTAGGTTTCTAATAATATCCTATATTTTATTCTGCCTAGTGGTTACATGAATCAGCTTAGTTTGTTAGAATTTGTTTAGCTGTACACTTTCCAATTTATGCAATATTTTATACACATATTTCAATGTGCAGGACAGAAAAGGAGAATAGCAAAAGTAAAAGTCAGACAGTTAAGTTTAAAACAGATTGTGAAGGGCTTGAATGCCAGACAGCAGACCTTTGCAGGGTCTGCTATCCCATAGTTACGTGGAATAATAGAGATGTCAGGCATGTTCACCTGGTTGCAGAAAATCTCAAAAAATCAGCTCCAACTTCCCTTTTTAGTTCTGGGAACTTCAAATCTCCCCTGAAGTTTTGAGCCAAATGGCTGAATGTTACTTCTGCAGCTGTGGTTTCTGTGTTGCATTGTATAACCAAATGTGAAATCGAGCCTCTTTCCAAGTTTTCACAAAAATTCACCCTCAAAAAAGGATTCTTTTCAGGAAGGATTTTTTACTACAGTCCTCTTCTCTGAAGAGAGGAAAGATCATGAGTAGACTGCACTGCACAAATGGATGTCACTTCGAGTTAAATGTCAGACACTGCATTTTTTAAAATGTTGTCTCACACCTAAGGGGACTTGGAGCCAGAGGATTCTTTCTTGCTATTGGTTCATCCTTTGAGAATGCAATTTTGACCACAAAAAATATTAGATATGATCATCAAAAAAGGGGTCCTCTAGATAACCTATATTTGACTAATCACAGGTTCCATTCCTGAGATTAAAGTAAAATGAATTTTCATATTAACAATTTAGTACTGCAAAACCATCAATTTATAAAATTAAAATTGGTACAGTTGTGAGGGTGTTCAGTATCTCCTCTGGCCTTGGTGGGGAGTGGCGGACTGGCATTACAGAGGATATCACAACAAAGAAGCATCTGGTAGCCTGTGGTAGTAACAGATGAAATATCTAATAAAAATATTCCTAAGAAAAGTCCGATTTCAAATATTCTTTTTCTTCCTCAGAACACACATACACACACAAACCCTTTTCTGAATGTCAGTTGAGTTAAATTTAAGTAGTCATTTCAACCTTCAAATGAACATTGTCAGCAAACAAACATGATTACAGAAGTCCTTTCTCCACCTTGAAACAGTAGTTCTTTACATTTCATAAAGCCCTCTGGGTTACTTTCTTCTCTTGACTTCAAAGAGATGTATGAGCTTAGATCAATTTTGCAGGGACATACTGCATGATGAGAAAGGAGCCCTGGCTTTGTTTCAGGTCATGGTGAACCAACCTCCCCAAATACTAAGAACTGTACAAGTCTTATAAAAATTCCCTTCAGTGACCATAAAATAACTATTACACTAAGGTTGATGTCAAGACTCATGAGTCATTTGAAAAAAATAGCAGCTCAGCCCTTGATGATTCCTGTATATCACTGTAGAATGTAAACGATGGGCCCTCTGAAAAGCCCAGTCCTACATCCCAGTCCTTTAGAGAAGATGATGCACTCTGTACAAAGATACACACTGTCAAAGACAATACTAGGGCCCATGTCTACAGATAACAGAAAAATATCATGTTTCTAAGAAAAGGATCTTACTATGATCAATGCTGTAATTTCAAGAGTGAAACTATTAAGAAACTCTTCAAAGTGATCATAAGTGAGTTCAATATGAAAATAATGTATTTATACATTGGTAAAATAGTGGTTTTACTATCCTAATGCTGTATTTATATGGAACATTTTTTTAAATGTGCCCACTTGTTTATATTTCATAAATTTCAGAAAGAAATAAGGATGAGCCAAGATAGCACATTTTTTCACATATGCCAGAGAAGTGTATTAGGGGAATGCTAGGGGCTACAAGCATTCCTTCTTTCCAAATTAAATTACATTCCAAAGTTTACTGTGTACAGAACCCTAGAATTAAACTAAATCCACCAACTTTACTTCTTTGGAGAGCCATGACTAGGAAGAAAGTGCATATGTGCACAAGGGCACACACACAAACCTGATTTTCATTAGGGCAGACACAGTTTTCCAGTGATGGATGCACACATGATGTTTCTTCTTAGCTGGGCAGAAATGTTAGAAGTCAGCAATTTGGCGGGAACAGAGACTGCCATGGAGATGCCAGTTGGGCAGCTTGACAATATGGGGCTTTGATTCCTGCCTAGGAACTGAGTGTTCATACAGCACGAGCCTCGTTTGGATTGAAGGGTGAGGAAAGTCAGTTAGCAAAAAAGGATATATTTAGAAATGCCCACAGTTCAAACATTAACAATTACAATGCAGAATTGAAAAGAAACCAGACTGAAGGAAGTTAAGATATCTAATAAATATACAACTTTTTAAGTTGATGATACCAAGGCACTATTCCCTTTTTCTTCCTTCTGTCTTCCTGGCTCCTTCACTACTGTCAATTTTTGCTCAAATGTCACCCTCTCAGTGAAGCTTCCCAGCACTATTTTAAAATGAAGCCTCTTTATGCCCTCCCTATAGCACCCTTAATCCTTTTTAGTTTACCTCCACAGAACTCATCACCATCTAATATATCATGTGTTTTATTTATTTTCATAATATCCATCTCTTCCCACTAGAGTAGAATTTTGTCCACTGATGTATACCAAAGAACCAGAAAAAATTTTAATCAAACTATGTGTTCTTTGTAAATAAAGAATTCTGCTGAGTACTAAACATTGTGTGTCTCCAAAATTCATATGGTACCATGCTGGTACCTAAAGGTCATGTGAAGACATAGTCAATAACCTGATCTTGGACTCCCAGGCTTTACAACCATTAGAAAAACATATTTGTTGTTTAAGTCACCCAGTCTATGACAATTTTTCATAGATCCCACAGTAGCTAAAGTAAACTTCCAGACTGAAATTGAAAAATTAGGGAACAGCAGCAAGATATTTTGAAAACCACTGAAACATATTCTTGACTTTCTGTTTTTACTTTTATTTTTAATTATCATAATACTTTATTATGTTGATAACATTCACATTAAATAGAAGGTTTTTTCCTGTGCAATCTAAGTCATTTCATTTAATGGGTTTTCTTTTTTTTAGTTGTAGATGGACACAATACCTTTGTTTTACTTATTTATTTTTATGTGGTACTAAGGATCAAATTCAGTGCCTTACATATGCAAGGCAAGTACTCCACCCCTGAGTTACAATTCCAGCTTACTCAATAGATTTTTTCCTATTTATCTTTATATAGAATATTTCTGACCCTGAGAAGTAAAACCTTACAACATGAGAATATTAGGGGAAAGCAAGGCAGGAACAGGTTGAGATAATGATAAGGATTGAGTCAAAGACATGGGATTATAGGTCTAGTTTTAGTAAAGGCTGAGTAGATAAATTAGACTAACATACCCACAGTTAAAAACTACATATTCTGGACAAAATATAATGAACAATGCTTTGAAGCAAAAATAAAGAGAATACAACCTTGAGAGAAGGAACTGTCCTGGAGAGAGGCACATTGAAACAGCTTCAGCCATCCCAGGCTCTGCAGGTCAGCTTTTTATAACTGTGACTAAAATATCCAACAATATCAACTTAGAGGATAAAAACTATTTTGGCCTCACAGTTTCAGAGATGCAGTCAATGGTCAACCAGTTCTAATGCTGTGGGCCTGAGGTGAGGCAGAACACCATGTTGGAAGAATGTAGTAGAGGAAAGCTGATCAGTTCAATGTCAACCAAGAATCAGAGAGCACAAGAAGCTGGGTTCAATAATGTACAGTCTCCAAGGAATGTCCCTGTGATCCACTTCCTCCAGCCACACTTCTCCTGCCTATAGTCACTCATCAGTAATAGATTCAAATTATTAATCCATCAAATAGATTAATCCACTGATTAGGTTATGGGGCTCAATCTAATTATTTCAACACTGCATTAACACAAAAGCTTTTGGGGAACACCTCATATCCAACTATAACATACACTGTGCAGAAATGATGAGTTGAAACTCAGTTGTAGAACTTTAGGAGAAAGCCAATATTATATTAGTCTGAAATCTAAGAAAATAGAGAGTAGAAATCCAGTGGCTAAAAAAGTAGAGGAAAATTCCCAAAATGAGAGTATCACATATGAGGAAGCTCTAAAGTCTGCACATAAACTCCTCCTCCCTCCACCAAGTTTTTGAATGACCCATGAGCTACATTTGTGGAGTGGAAACTCCAGAGACTTCCAATAGAAAGCAACAGTTGAAATGCCGTAAGAGCTGAGAACCAACATAGGGAAAATGGAGTTGAAGTTATGCCAAGTGAATACGTCCTCATCTTATGAATAAAGGCCATGTCTGTGGAATCAAGAACAAAATTGGAGCAGGGTGTGAGTTACCATAAACCTAACGTCATCAGAATTTAATTGCTGGCTAGAAGAAAAGTTAATACTATTCAAGGAAAGATAACAGAATGCAGAATCTCTCCAAAGTCAAATCCAAAACTGTTCAGCCTATACAACCAAAATTTTCAGACATTTAAGAATTGGATAGAAATATCCTGATGAGGAGAAAAGAAGTTTATAAAACAGATCCTAAAATAGCCCTGCTTTAACAGCTGCAGAAAAAAACTATAATGACTTCACAGAAAAGATGGTGATAATGATTGAACTGATGGGGATATTCAGTAGACAAGAAATGACTATAAAAGAAAATGAAAAACAAAATCTAAAAGTGAAAAGAAAAAAATTTGAAATGAAATTCAACTCAATGTATGAGAGTTTACATCAGATTGGAGATAGCAAAAGGGTTCATAAACTTGAAAACGGATCTCTTGAAAGTATCTGAACTGAAGACCAGAGTGAAAAAAAATGAAATCTAACAAGCAGAGCTTCTCAAGTAAGATAGCACTGAAATGGCCTAAATATACATGCAGGAAGAATCCCAAAAGAAGTAAGTGAAAATAAACAAAAAAAGTATTCTGTGGAATAATAACAAACTTTCCCTAAGTAGAAAAAAATAAATAAACTTAAATCCCCAAGAAATTTAATGAACTATATGGCATAGTAAATAGAGAAAAATCACACCTAGATACATCATAGTCAAATTCCTGAAAACCAAAATTAAAATAGAAAGCCTTGAAAGGGACCAGAGAAAAGGGGAGAAATAAATTATACCTAATGTTTCCTCAGAATCAACAAAAATCCAGGAGACAATAAGATTGCTACAGTGCTGAAGGACTAAAACAAAATAAACAACAAATAAAAACTCTCCCACAGAATTCCAAATTCACTGAATGTACACCTTTACTCTGAAAGCTTAATAAGGCTATACTTGCAAAAATAAAAGTTGAATTTACTGCTAAGCAACACAATAAATGCAAAGTGAACTTCTTTAGGCTGAAGAACGAATAATACCAGATATAAACTTTGAATTACATATAGAAAGAAATGAAAAGCACTAGAAATGGTAGATAATATGGATAAATAAGAAATTTAAATTTATTTTTAAAAACTAATTTTTAAAGGAATATACATATATAATACTATATAGTATGGGGTTTATAATTCATGTCATTACAAATTATTTTTAAAAAGTATTGAAAAAGTATTTTTCCTTTTTAATTTTTTATCGTGGTCCTGGGGATTCAACCCAGGGCCTTGTGGATGGGAGGCAAGTAGTCTACCAACTGAGCTATATCCCCAGCCCAAAGGGTTTTTCCTATTATCCATCAGGACGATTTACAAAAGATCTATGAATGACCAAAAGTACCTTTTAAAAAGTTCAACATCATGAAGTATTAGGGAAACACAATTAAATCACAGAAATATCTTGTGTCCATGAGTATGGCTTAGTCAGTTTTGTGCTATTATAACAGATCACCACAGACTGGGTAATTTTTAATGAACAGAGATTTACTGACTCACAGGTCTGGAGACTAGGGAGACTAAAATCAAGGGCAAATGTCTAACAAGGGCTTTCTTGCATCCTCTTCATATGACAGAAGGTAGAAGGACAAAGGAGAGAAGGATATGGACAGAGGTGGAACTGAGATACGCCCACTCCCAAAAGCCTTTTTTTAAGGCATTAACCCACCCATGAAAGTGAAGCCCTCAAGGCCTAATCACTTCCAAAATCCCCAGCTCTTAATACTTTTAAAATGACAAATTTCAAAACGAGTTTTTGGAGGAGACAAACATTCAAACCAAATCCATGTTGAAAATAAAAAGATGGGTCACATCACAGATGCACACAGGGCAGCACTCTTATCTTACACTTCTGCTGGAAGTATAAAATGGTACAATCACTTTCAAAAACTGTTTGACTGACTTTTATAAAGTTAAACATACACTTTAAAATATAATCCAGCAATTTCACTCCAAAGTATTTATTCAAAAGAAATGAAAACCGATGCCCCCAAAATACTTGTACAATAACGATTTAGCAGAATATTCATATCAGACCAAACTGGAAACAAGCCAAGCATCCAATAATATAGGAATGGATAAACAAATTGCAATATATTCATATGAGAGAATTCCACTTGGAAATAACAAAGAATGAACTACTGATGTGTAAGCTAATGGATGAATTTCACAAAAATGTTTAGTGGAAGAAGTCACACCAAAATACACCTGCTGAATAATTCTACTTACATGGAGTTAAGGAACAGGCAAGACTAATCTACTGTGATAGACATCTTAACAGTGGTTTCATCTCAATGAAAAGATATGATCACCTATTTTGGACCTTGATATTCATCTCAAAATTAACTTTTAATTTGTGCAACTTATCAAACTCTAATTATTAAATAATTAATGGTAAGTATCAACTAGTTTTAAACATCAATTGATAGATCAGGTATTCCTTTATAAATTATAATAAGCATTAAAGAAATTAAAATATTCCTGTATTATTTAGCTATTGCATTGACAAGCACATTGAAAAGTTCATCTCTGGTCCTAGAACAGTCTTTTCCTTTCAATATCTTTAAAACTAAAGGAAACAGAGTTCTTAAGCCTTCAGCAGTTTTCTGTAATTTAAAAGTATTATTTTTTAACATTGTAAAAAAAGGGACTTTTAATCTAAAATATCAGCTATCAAACATACTGGGAAAATAATTTTGTGAAAATAGTATCCAACACTCCTTCTAAATTGGCCCAAGTGGCCGTGGCGCACGCCTGTAATCCCAGCACTTGGGAGGCTGAGGCAGGAGGATTGCGAGTTCAAAGGCAGCCTCAGCAACTTAGTGAGGCCCTAAGCAACTCAGTGAGACCCTGTCTCTAAATAAAAAAATGCAAAAAAGGGCTGGGGATGTGGCTCAGTGGTGGAGTGCCCCTGGGTTCAATCCCCAGTACCAAAAAATAAAAATAAAAAATAAGAAATAAATAAATAAATTGGCCCAAGTATAATTAATTATTGGGGTATTCTTTTTTCATTCTAGTTAAATGATACTATATGAGGTAGCAGTATGGAATATTTCCATGAACTTTTTATAATCCTTACTAGATCCATTTCTAAAGGTAAGTTTTTTGAAGTGAGTGAGGAGTGTCATGAAACTTAAATTTGGGTGCACACACCAACATAAGAGAAAATAAAATCACAACAAACACTAATAATTATCATTTTAGTTTGGACAGAATATCCTCTTGTCTAAGCTTAAATGATAAAGAAGGTTTTGATTCTTTCCAAGAACCTCCTGGTCAGAGGTAACACAGGATCCTTACTATAGTTGCCAAAATTTCATTGTGGAAGTTAGATTACATGTGGATTTAAAACAGATCCATGTACTGTGAAACTAACAATGCCGAGCCACAAGGAAGATAAAGACATGAGAGAACAGTTTCCTAAAATACATGAAACTGTACTTCTACCAAATTTTGTTGCACACCATTAAGACCACCTCTACACTGATTGTTGTGTCCTTCGCACATGAAAATAAAAACAGTGATATACTGTAGAGTAATGGAAAGCAGATTATTAGGTTTATGGAAAGAGCTATTACTTCACCAGCCGATTGTACAATATCAACCTGAAAAAATAAATACAACAACTAATATAAATGTTAATGTTTGAAATAAGTTTATTTTGATTTTTGATTGCATGTAATATACTCATTATAATTCAAGTTCTGTGTAATGGAAATTTTAGAATGCAAATCAGTAAAATAACAGATAAATTCCTAACTTCAAATATAGATAGGGGTAGGGATGCCTCCCTAGAAATAACTGTTTCATTAAACCAATGGTAAATTCAAAGATTTAGTCACCTCAGGAAAGTTCTATTGTAGGCATGGATAGACCAAAAACTATATAAGTAAACAAATAATTGGTCAGCGAACATCATTAAAATTAATAATATACTGATTTCTGAGACCTTCTAATAAGTTGAAACACATAAATACAATATAAGGGCATACTGTGACATTTCATCATACTATCCACGTGACAAGTAGCAGCATGCCTGACACAGAGGAGTTCAATAAATACTGGTGAATAAATTAAATGAGTAAATGGAATTAAGGGAAAAAAATGTTTACAAACACAAGTTTTCTTTTGAGAAAAGATAAAAAAACTGGGTCATGACTGATTTCTATGGAGATTGACATATCTAGCTTGATGTGACACAGAATATGCTTGGACTTAAAAAAACAATGTAAGTTTGGTTATTTGTGTGTTGACACCTGGTGTGTTAGTCCTGGTGGGATGAGTAATGGTTGGAGTATGAAACACAGATGTAGAGTGAAAAGACTAGCCATGACATTGACCAGATCATCAACTTGGAAAAATTAGATAATTTCTTTAAGCTTCCTATAAAATGGGAATAATCATATGCTGTACTGTGATGTGTGAAGGAATTGTAGTAATCAATACAAATCTATAGAAAGTTCAGCCCAGGGAGTATTAGTAGTAATTATTCAAGAAATGTTTATCATCATCAGCAGCAGCAGCAGCACCACCACCATCTCCACTACCATTTGGAAGAGTCTCACCTTAAATCACTTGAGTTAAATGCCTGAATATTTCGTGGATATATCAGAATGTGCTTATTTCATGTTTATGAACAGCTTAGATCTCTTAATTTCTATGACTACATGAACCATTTAGATATTGCATGCCATTCTTAGGTTTTTACAGTCTTGATTTTGCATACATCCCTTACATAAAATCAACTACCTTGCCATAGGAATCCTTTTCTCCATTCCACTCCACACTCTGCTTCTATTCCAACCCCACACCTCACCCCCAGGTCCCCTACCTTGACTACCTCACCTTAGTCCCCTTGATTTCCTGAAAGGGAACCCACTTCTGGCAGAAAAGGCCCCTCACTTCCCCCTCCCACTCCTGAGGAAAGACAACATATTGCTCATGGGAGATTGGTTCTTAACATTTTGCATTAAAATTCTCAAGGAATTTCTCACAGAATCACTGCTAGGCCTCAGGAATAGGCTATTAATTTCAAACCCATGCCTTTTACAAATAGTAGCGAAATAATTTGTTAAGCAGAGTAAGAATTAACCACCATACATTTTAATGACAAAATGTTTTCAATGTTGAAACAATGTAGTTGTAATACATTTTTGGGGAAAACAACTTCCCCTTTATAAATGAAAAATTATCATTTCTTCATATCTCATAGAAGCAGATTCTTTTCTGGGGTATAAAAACGAACTTCTACAAAGACATTATATTATGACAGATTTTCCTCTAGGATTTGTACTAGAATATTCTGTTTCCTTGAAGAGGGAAGCCCAGAAAAGATCAATCCAAGTTCATAGAAGGCTGCTACTCCTGTCCTCACTACTTAACAATTCTGAACTTTGATATACTTGCTTTCCTTGGCTTTCCTATTCATAAAATGGGAAGAATTGATTCATGAAACTTCCAGTCAAATTTCTGGAGCACCCAGAGATAAAGTTCTTCCAGGAATGTTTTGTCTTTTCAACACTTAGTTCAATCCCAATTGTTTTCCCCATAAACTTAAAAAGCTTATTTTACTTATAAAATCCAAAGGTTAAATTAAAAGAAGGATGGTTCTAACTGTGGAGAAAACAGACTAAAGAGCTCTTTACATCAAAACTTTCCTCAGTCAACACATCATTCATTTGCATAGAAAGTTAACTACAGACAAAAATAATGTATATTTCAAAAAGCTAGAAGAAAAGATTTTGAAAGTTTTTATCATAAAGAAATTATAAATGTTTGAGGCGATAGATATGATTAATCTGATTTAAATACTTTTCAATGTGTACATGTATGCAAATGTCGTGTTACCCCATTTTGTTTTTATTTTCCAGTTTAAAAAAATAGGTGTGATTTTTAAAAAAATGTGACAACCAAAAAAATGCAAAGCTATGAAAAATAAATAAAAGTATCAATTAATGTATCATTTTATTACTATTATGCATGAACTTCTAATTGATTTTTAAATTTTAAGTAAATTCTTAAAATTAATTTATATTTTAAATCAATACTGAATACTCTTCAGTGTTTACTGTACTATTTGTTCACTTCTCTAACAAATTATTGAGGTATTCTTTAGATTACAAAGAGGAAAATGAGAGGGGGAGGGGAAGGGGGATGAAAAATGGTGGAATGAGACAGACATCATTATCCTATGTACATGTACGATTAAATGAATGGTATGAATGTACATCATACACAACCACAGAAATGAAAATTGGTACCCCATTTGTGTATAATGAATCAAATGAAGTCTGTAAAAGTTTTAAAAAATAAATAAATAAATAAATAAGATAAGGTGTATTTTTCAATCATTTTTATGAGTAACCATTATGGATATTCATATATATGAACAACTGTTACATAGGAAATGAGTTTCTCAGCACATCTCATGAAAAGAATGATAACATAGAAGGAATAAAGAGGAAGGATGAATCTAGGTTTTTTTCCCCCATCTCACAAATACCTGTCAACTAGAAGAACAACCAGCTGGATTAAAGAAAAAGAAGAAATAATACAACAGAAACAAATTATCATTGAAATCCACCAAAACTTCCCCATATAAGAATTCTTGCTGTTGTGCCTATTGAGGCTGCCATGTGTGCCTGCAGGAATCCCTGAAGACAAGAATGGAGTCTTTCAAGACCTCTGATTACGTCCCTGTTTTAGGCCCACCTCAGGCAGCCTAAAGATTCTGTTAATCAATTAGCTGAGGTTCCTGCTAAACTCAGCAAGAGAACCAGAGAAGCTGGCGCACATGGAACAAAGCCATCTATTGCAGTGGATGAGCTTTTCTTGTGCATATGCACAGGGCATTGTTCCACTCTTGAAGAATCACATTAATCAACGTTCAGAGGCTGCACCTCTGAAATAGAGAGTTGGTTGTTCATCAGTGATTTATTACGGAGCCCAACATGTTTTTGACACAAAACAAGTTGGTAGTTTGGACGCTGCCACTGGAGGGGGAAGGGACTGTATGGTGTGGGGTGTGAAGGGTGCTAATGCAGACACAAGTCAGCTCCCTTCATCCGTCTGAGAAAATACTGCAAATGACAGCTACAGTTAAACATCCATGCTGTCCTTAGAAGACCAAATGTAGTATTGTGATCAGCAATATCTGGGAAATGCTGATATTTTATACTTACAAAGAAGAGAGGTGTTAAGAAAAGACAAAGAAATGGAAGAAAAGAAATATAAAATCCAACTGAGAGGGGGAGGTGCCATCAGTTTTAAGTCTTCATTGTTTTTCAGAATGGTTTAAGATTTTAAATGGAATCGTTGCTATGGAACACATTTTCAATAGACAAAAATCATATCTATCCACTGTCTTGTGAGGTGACACAAAGTATAAAGTTCAATATAAAATATACAGTAAAATTAAAAATCATTCCATTGCACTACATGAATACCCCTGTTCAAATGGACAGCCACAAACATCAGCATATAAGTGAAAAGGCAACATGTTCCTTGGGAGAAAAATCATTTGTCCTTTAGCAGAGTCCGCATTATCATCACAAAAGCTGATCAAGGAAAACTTCATTTGAACAGGAAACAGTGGTCCTGTTGTGGTTGTTTTTTTCATTCTCCACAGAAGTTCTTTTGAACCAAAAGCCATTTATAGAAATAAGGATCACATCTTTTAAAACAAAAATCTGGATACAACATTTGATGGTGTTTCAGATGACCTATTTGGCATCTGGAGTGAATTTTCCTGAACTGAGACTCTCCTAAAAAAAAAATAAGAATCATACTTTTGTCATACTTCTGTCATAGATGAGGAGCAATCCTCAAAATCTCAAAGGTTGCAAGAATGGCTGTTTAATTAATCTGGTTAAATAAAAGTAATTATTCATCACTATTCACATATCTTTAACTACTCAAGACATAAAAACCTTCAGAGACTTAAGACTATAAGAAACAGCTGCTTTTGCCCAATTATGTTCTGGGCTGTCAAGATTCATAATACTCAAGCAGTTCCTTTACCCTATTAAATCAGGGAAAATTATTCAAATAGGTATGGTGTTGTACCAGGAATTTTAATATGATTTAAAATAAGACAATATACCTAAAGAGGATTATAATCTCTTTTTCCCTGAGTTTCCTCAACCATAAAACAGAGAAGATAGCATTAAATGATAGGGTTGTTTTCATAAGTGCCCCATAAACGTTATCATGTGTTTGAATGTTAAAATATTCAGAGATGTAATAGTTGTCTCAGGGCTTTTAAAAAATGCTTTCCTACCTAATTTCTTATATTTGTTCATCCTGTGTTCAAACAGGAAAAATAATGGAGAGGAACAAAAGAGAAGAACTACTATGACTTTAATTAGTAGTGTATCACAATTCCTGATAATGCACATCTGCCTACACAGAAAGAATTCTTAGTTCACAACTGGATGGTGCTAGAATAACAAATGTGAGAAGCAGCAACAATGTTGTATGATTTACTCCTATCAGGTGTCTGCTGGATGCACATGCTTGTGTAAATGATCCCATACACCCATACATGTTAGGTGTTACCAGGTACCTGTAGCTTTTTCTGTAAGGGAACAATTGGGACTTGGGAAAGTGATCCATATCTCACCTTCCCTTTTCTGTGCTTTGATGGTCTAGACTAGTGATTCCACAACTTGGCTAAGCAACAGAATCACCTGGGCCCTTTTAAAATTTTCAAAGACCAGGCCACGCCTCAATCTAATTAATTTGTAGACTCTGGGGAAAGAACACAAGCATCTGTATTTTTAGAAACCCGCCCTGGCCAGGTGGTCCCAATGTGCAGACAAGTCTGGGAACAATAAACATATCAAAAGCAATTTCCCAGCAGGTAGCATGTTCAGAAGTCAAGTTTTGGAAAATCCCCCACGCATCTCTCTATATTCCCAAGTACTTAGCATAGTTGTCATTTAGTGATGTGTTCATCAGCTGACTATAGAACTTAAAGAACTGTTTGATTAAAATTTTAAATCAATGAGATACCATTGAGACAAAGCTTGTGAGTTGCACTTGTTATTTTGAAAGCAACCTCAATTGTCAAGAATACATTTTTAAAGGACTACCATTGTATTATTTTTATATTTATCATAGTGCAATACAGTATTCATTTAAAATTAATATGTTTTTAAGTAAAGCTGTCAAAAAATCAACATTTACATTATTCTTCTTCAAACTGTGAACTCATAATTCCACATACAAAATAAGGAAAACAAAAACATTATGGCCATAGTTAAACTCTAAAAGTAATATGGCACTGATAGATTCTCATGTCTGAGTGCTACTGGAAAAATAATTAAGAGGTATTGAAATTTTTGCTCGCATTTGTCAAATGTTTATTAATATACAAATTATGCAGCACAGAGTAAAACTTACATGTAACATGTTATATTTAGCAAACAAAAATACAAAAGTATTTAATACTTAATTTCCAAATTTAAATACACATACATATGTACACATACACATACCTGTAGTGATTTTCTACCTTTTGGTACATATCATGGCTATTTTCAATTACTTTGTAAACAGAAAGGAGAAAAACAATGGCTGGAGTATATGTGGTCTGGATGTTGGCAAAGAGAGAAAGCCCCAGAGGAACCAGGAGTGTAATACACCCCCAAGTCCAACCATCACTTATGATCACTGCATTTGTGTATTTTTCTCACAATTTCAATTTATTAACATTGTTCTGTGCCAGAATTAGCACCCCAATATTTGCCAATTTCTGAAATCCTTAGCTGGCTAAATTATAAAGTAAGTATTATTTAATCTATACTGATCATAGAATAAACATACCACTTTCTTATTTTCGAAAGAGAAAGCACTTACAGAGTGAGGGAGAACTTAAATAGGTGAGAACACCTGAAAGTGAAAACCTCAGCTTCTACAAAAACGTCATGCTGTATGACTTCATATAGCTGGCAGTCATTAAAGCTGTGAGTATCTTTCATTTCAAAAGAAGCAGATTTTAATAATCAGATTAGGTGATTCACAGAAACAGTTGTTTCTAAGTGGTAATTATTTAAATAGTTATGTAGTTATTTCTATGCAATTCAATATGCAATAGAAGATTCATGATTATGCCACACTACAGAGTTCACTTTAGTTCTACTTTATATATTCTTGTCTTTGTGCTAGAGAGCGCTAGGAACTTGAAAAGTGGAGATGTTTACTCTTTGAACATAACTTTTAAAATGACTATATATATAAGTATTATATATATATTACTCCTAGAAAACAACCATAGGGAAGAAATATTTCAAAAATAAATAAGAGGGTGTAACCCCATGGTAGAGCACATACTTAGCATGCAGAAGGTCCTGGGTTCAAGCCCTAGCTTCAAAAATATTTTAAAATGAACAAAAATCTTATATTCAAAAGCTAATACCAGACAATGTACTTTCACTTAGAAGGTAAAAGAAATAAAGATGATAGCCTATATTTACAGATTTTTAATCACCATTTCTCTCCTTGCTTGGCTATTTATTTACTACAAACAGGGATCATTCACCTAAAAATAACATCATGTAAAAAAAGGTCACATACTATAATATAAAAGCAACCTCTAAGAATTTGTCACTATGAGTGGGGTGTGGTGGCAATTACCTATAATCTTAGTGGCTTTGGAGGCTGAAGCAGGTGGATTGCAAGTTCAAAGCCAGTCTCAGAAACTTAGAGAGGCTCAAAGCAACTTAGGGAGACCCTGTTTCAAAACAAAAAATAAAAAAGGGCTGGGAATGTGGCTCAGTGGATGAATGAAAATAAAAAAAGAATTTGTCACCATGATAGTGTAGCAGCAGGTATTTAGACAATGAGATAAATAAAGACATTTGTAAGTTTTATTATGAAATGAAATTGCTTGCAAACAGCACTGCATATGCTACAAGACTTCTTGTCTAGGTACATAGTCTGAGCACGGCAGTTGCTCTCTGGATACTGAAGAGAAAAGCCTTTGGGACTATGGATGTGTGAGGCTATTATTTCTGGGTTTTGACATTAAGAAATATGATCTATGCCCCAGGAAAAACACTGAAACCAGAAGACACAGTAATTCAAGGTTCAACCACAAGAAAACAGAAAGTTTAGTTACACATAATTGCACTCTTCTATGATAGAATCAGTATCAACATACTAACAAGCAGATGTTAAATTATTATTTAATTTGGAATATCAGTGAAATTTTTAATAAATTCAGAATTATTTCATGATTTACTTTATTCTTCAATGTATATATATACATATATATACACAATAGAAAATCATTGCTAAATACTTAATTCTCAAAATATATGGAGAGATTCATGTATCATAAAAGCATTATGTTGAACATTTCATAATATTTTAGTAGGCTTAAGAATATAAATGTTTAAAGTTCTTAAAGTGTATATCTGATGAAAGATCTTGCATGATATTCTTAATGAAATTTCTTGCTGTCACATTCACTAATATTTATATTAATATATACATTGGTGTTTTAAAATTAAATCTTGTTAAACATTTCTAAGTTGGTCCTAGATTTAGCTACACAAAACAGCAGTTTCAAGGATGACAAACATTCCATTCCTTTTATCTTTTTCTACATTCCTTCTTTAGAAAAATGAGGTTATACAGGCAAATGCTTAAATGCATGCAGATGTTCAGCTCCAATTTTTGAGCATAATGTTTCCAAATTGATTTCTAATAGTACTTTAAAACAAGAAAAAATATTACTTGAGTTATTGAATATTCTAACCAATGTTCAACACACAATAAAATATTTTATCTCTAAAATCAATGTCATATTCTTGAACAGAAAGAATAGAAATTGGAAAAAGTAATTTTTATAGCATTCATTTGACAAAAGTTCCCAAAAAGAAGACAATGAAACATAACACCTTTATTCATCTCATCTGTCTCTTTCTCATTATCCATCCATGGAGACACTAACAGCCTCACTACAGAGAGAGAAATTGCTTGTTCATTTATTGCAAGAATCTTTTTCAGATAAGTGGCAATTTGCATCCACATGAGCAATGTATGGCAATGTCTCATCTGGCCCAATGCAGTATGCAATTTTGCACACAATGTCATGCTGACCTGAAGTAAGTAGGATATATTGCTTGCATAAGAAATATAATGGGTAGGGGAAATATCACATTCATGTGTTCCAATCCACAATTTCATTATGTCATGACAATCAAGAACACAGCCGAGGCCACACCTGCAAATATTAGGAAGTTAATTAACCAACAAAAGATCATTGGGGATTTCCATTCAGCCAACAAAATAGTAAAGTTCATTTAGATGAAAGACAGCAAAAGTTTTACGTAACTCTTCAACATTTAGAAAGAAAGAAAGATTCAATAATGGATGGCAATATCCCTTGAAGAAATTTTACTGTAAGATGTAGTAAATATAAAAGAGAAGCAATGTAAAATATTAAAACTTACTACTAATTATAGATAACTTCTGATATCCAGTGGGGATTTTTAAAATAATGCCATTTATTTTAAAATGCTCTTTTAAATTGTCAGAAAGCTTTTAAAATTATTTTTGACTAAAATCAAGAGGGAAATTTGACTACAATAGGAGCAATGTGTCACTCCCTAACAGGAGTGATTTAAATCTGTGAAAAGTAAGGCCTGACAGGCATAAATTGGCTTCTGTCTTTGGATATTTAGAAGATGCATTAGCTCTTTTTTTCTTGACAGAATACAGTATTCCATAGGTAGATTAGACCCCATCAAATGTCTCCACTAATAACTTTTGTGATTGCCCATCTTTCCATTATAGTGGCCATTTTTTCCATTGTTTTCTTTCTGTCATTTAGCACTGAAGGGGGAGGGGAAAGATTGGTTTGATGAATTCTCAATGTCCTTTATAGTTCTTTCCAGGAAATTGCATTTTGTTTTCCTATAAAATTCTCTTTCTAGGAAGTTACATTCATTTTAAAATTTTTGTTTTCTTTCCAGGAAATCACATTTTATTTTCTTATACTGGACTCAAGGTCCACCTCAAACTCCAGAGTTCTATATAAATACCAGGGTCATTCCCTTGCTCAAATGCAAGGGAACTCAGACTATCACTGAGTATCACAGAACCATGACCACTTGATATTTTGGCATCAAAACTATTATAGGAGTAAAATATTTTCCAGGCTTTGGGAAATAATAAATTATAATTTTATAAGAAACCCTAAATATATAAATGAAATAAAATTGATGGTTACATTCTTAATACATAGTAAAGCAGAGGTGTATTTTAGTATCAAATCATGTTTTAAATCAGAGATAATTTTCAGATTCATTTTAACGAACCTCTTATCCATATTACTATCCCTTGGAGAAAAAAATTCCTTTGTGACTTAGAAAGATTAGGTGATAATTTATCTTTCCTATTCCTCTGCTGGCTTCAGTGTGCAAAGAATAACTCTAAGTATGGTCAAACTGTAAATTTTTATTTACATATATGTGTATATACGTATATACATACACATTATATATATAACAAAATTTTCACTTTAGATTTTAAGGGGGGATATTAACAATATTTTTCTTGAAGGGAAGTATTAAACATGTATTTAAACTGTAATATTTTCTAGATATTGTCCTAAAATTCAAAGCCACAGAATTTCATTTTTCCTTTAGCTAATTTTCTTTGATTCCTAAGTCATACAAAGATGCCATTTTGGTCAGTTAGAAAAAGATTTTGAAAAATTGCTTATTGTTATATACAGGATTTTGAGAAATAATCTCATAAAAATAGGCAGCCACAATTTAATGGATGCACACCTAAAAATGACTCTCCTCAAATATAGACAAATGTGTAAGTAAAAATCATAAAAGATATAATTAATGCTTTCCACTTTTATTAATATAATCCTCAAAGAGCTACATTCCTTTGGATCCTCTTCTACAACCTCAAATGCCCCATACATCATATACCATAAATATTATGGGTTTTCAACTTGGCCAGCAGAAAGTGCTGGCTACTAAACAATTAAATATTTTCACCATATTTAGTCTATTTTGCTTGTGGAAGTTTCATCCTGCAACGCACCCATACCCAGCACCTGCCTTCCAGCTTAACTTCAAAGGGATGTCTCACATGAAAGCATGCGAGAAGAGAAAAATCTGACACCACAATTGTTTTCATCTCCATTTTTTCAAAAAAAGCATAAAATGAGCCAATTTAGATTTACTCTAAAAGAACACTGAGGCAATAAAAAAGTAGTTTAGAAATATGTCTTGCAAGATTTTTATATGCTTAATTATTTGAGAGAGACCACACAGTATAAATGGACTGAGTAGAAGAGAATAGGTCATACTACCTTGGTTTAAGTTCAGGTTGACTAGTAAATAGCATTGGGCAAATTGACTAATAATCCTGATGTCTGCTCCTGATCTACAACATGGAAACAATGTTTTTTCTTATCACAGAACACTGCTGCATGAAATAGCAAAGTGATTCCATATGAAGCATTTCTAACAGCACCTGACAGTATACTCAATAAATGTTAGATAATTTGAGTATATTCACTTTAGGGCTATTATTTGTACTTATATACACATCTGCATATCTCATACCAAAGGGTGTAAATCTGTTCAGCAGGCTTAAGTTCCCTTACTAGAAATCCATAAGCACTGACAGTATTAATTAAACAGCAATACTGATAGTATTAATTAAACATGTTATCCATTTGACAAACTTTTATGTACTATGGCACTAATCCATTGTAATTATTCCTAATACCTAGACTCTGACATTTAGACACTGAGACCAAATTTCAATTCTTTCTTTTGGCAGTTAATATTCTATCCATGGCAAACTTTTATAGAAAAATAACATCCCAAATCATGACTATCTCATCCTCTACCCAAACTATATTTATATCCACTAGGAAATGGGACTGCATAAACTCCCAATATAGCTCAGAATGTCATTCTCATAGTAAAGTTGGGAAAAACTGAAAAATGAAAATAACCATCCAAGAGAACTGAAGCACTATGGGCTGGGGTACACACACACACACACACACACACACATACACCCCACATGCATGCAGGCACACATACCTTGCTGGTTTCCTCACATCCTCACATCGGAGGTCAGGAAAATAATGGACCACAAGAATTAAGAGAATCATGGCTATTTTACGTAAGTGTGATTAACTTTCTTTATAATTCCTTCCCTCAATCATTAAACTAATGAAATGATCCCATATTATACTAGTGTCTGTGTTTCATTTACTTTTAAATAAGCACATCCCATTTGTTTCAATTGATGGATTATGTACCATGATACAAATTATAAATCATATTCACTTAGGGCCCTATTTCTATATAATTCCCAAGTTGCTTCTGCCATATTGAAAAGTAATTAGAGTATAAGGATGCTGCAGGGAAAACAAGAGTTTCTTGTTAGACTAAAAATATTAAATTCTGAGAGATTATATACTTATCATTAATTATGAATTGAACTAGCTTCAGTAGTTCTTCCTAAGGAGCCCTAAGAGAATATAATTATCGTGCCTGAAAAAGACTGGGTAGCCATGATGTGGACCATTTGGTTTCTGCGTTTACACCATAGTTTGGGGATCTAAGGGAAGACTGCACAGGACATTTAAACCCTAGAGACAGAGATAGAGAGAGAGAAAAGGGCGAGGGAGTGAGATCTCAATATTAAAACTCTCCTAAGGACACCAAAGACAAAAGAAATTGATAAATAAGCATACCTGAAAAAAAATACACATATACACAAATTCACAAATAATAATTAAACACTATGAGCAAGGTACTATACTTCATAAATCAAATGTGTTTTATTATTTACAATAAAATTTTAAGAGTAGTCGCACTCATTATTTGATGTCGAAACTAAATCTCAGTGCAGTAAAGTGAATTGCCAACGAACAATCAATAAATGGTGGAGTCAGGATTTGGATCCAAGTCAGTCAGTCTGACTTCAAAGCCAGTGTTTTAGTCACAGTGATAGATTGCCTATTACAGCTAACTGCATGTCTATCAAGGCTGGGTATCATGGTAGGACTATTTCAGCAAACAGTTCGATGGAATTCTAATCAAAATCTAAGAATTATAAATGTGAACACTTTTTGATTTGTGTTTTGTTTTGTTTTTGCTTGTCTCATACACACACACACACACACACACACACACACGCACACACAGAGCTATAACTAACAAGAACATTCTTATTACAGACTTCTAAGATCCTCCCTGCCATTTTAGGTTTTCTCTGACATTCATTATGAACAAGCCAGCTGTCCAACATCTCTCATAAAACAGCTCCTAATTCACCTAGAATCACTTGCCCCAACTCCTCTCCCGTCTTCTTTAAAAAGCATATGTCACAGCTGCATTTCAACAAGGCTCAAGTAGTGCCTCATCTGTGAGCCATCTCAATGGACAACTAACATTTTGAAGTGCACACAAAATAGGACCAATGGTGCCTTACTGTTAATTAAAACCATCCTGACAGCCACTGCCTTGGCCTTTACGGTATAGCTTCTCTCCATATTTGCCCAGTTGAGTCAACACATCTGCACCTGTAGGCTGGCTCATGATGAATCAAATGTGAAAACTGAAGTGATCCCTGCAAAACAGGATTCCTTTTTCCTAAGACAAGCAACTCTTCTGGCTCAAATGTATATGTGTATGTTCAGACCAATTCTTGCAACACTGCTATTCTTTCCAACAAAGGGATGTTAGACATTCTGACACCTTAAAGCAGCTGTAAGGAAACTTTGTACCCCAAAAAAATGAGGAACCCAAAATTACTTATGGTAATTATATCTGTTAATATTTAACATGTTAAGAGATTAAAATGAAGAAAATTTTAAAGATTTCTAATTTACTTTAAAATAAAAATAAGCCTATCATAAATGACATTTTCTAAGAACATAAATTTAGTTAAAAGAATGGCATTGTCTTACATTTTTGAAGATTTTTGTAAATGTCTGGTTAAATGAGTAGATAGCTTGATTCCTCTACCTACTTCTGCATTCAATGTGTTGTGATACACTGCTTAATTAAAATATATGAAGAGCATTCAGCCTCACAAAGAAGGAAGTAAGATTTTAATGGCC
Organism: Glaucomys volans; assembly: GCA_020662805.1. NCBI lineage: Eukaryota > Metazoa > Chordata > Mammalia > Rodentia > Sciuridae > Glaucomys > Glaucomys volans. The sequence goes on from JAJEJO010004229.1 coordinate 384,607, forward strand.
TTTTTGGATAATTTGGATATTCTCCTTTCATACTACACTAACAATTGACATGGTAATTTCTTAAAGTTTAGGGCTAGTATGTAATCTGAAACCACATAACTGAATGCTTTGTTTTATTAAATTCCATTGATCTCTATTGAACTTTGAATGAGTCTTTTATCCATGCATGTTTTGACTTTGTAGACCCTCTTTTTTCTCCCCACTATGGTCCCTCTTGAAAGGATTTCTGGACTACACTTTGGGAATCCTTCCTGAAAAAAGAAATATCTGAAAAGAACATGAATGAATCAGCCTAGCACAGTGAAGAAAGAAAATGTAAAAATTACACAAAGAATCTTATAGGCAGAATCAAGATTTTAGCTACTTCGTTCTAGCATTGTGCAAATCAGAAATGGGGTCCCTCTGATAGACACAATCCAAATAAAATTAGTTAAGGGAGTGAAGAGTCAGTTGGACTGGAGGCTCCATTTTTCCCCATCCCCTAGGCACCCATGAATAAAGAACACAAATATACATGTTAGTCCTGGATACAGTGACAACAAGGAATGGCAAGTCTCACACAATCAAAAACAACAAAAAAAAAAAAAAAAAGGAGGAAAAATTGTACTTGGGAGCCAAAACTGATATAATTCATGTCATTGTTCAGTTTTATTCCTTCATATCTGAAGTACATTCATGACCAGTCTGACAGCTAAAAATTCATGGTCAATAGAAAATTATATCAGGTCCCAGAAGAATACTTATATTTCATAACATGTAGATTATCAGCAAAAAAAGAAAATACATAGAAAATATTTAAAGAGATGGATATCTATTTAAGTCCTAATACTAAGAACTCTGTTGTAAAAATCAGACAATTCAAAGAAGAATTCTGAAAATAGTAAAGTGCATAAAAACTGAACTATTTAAAAATAGTGCTATGAATTTCTTTAAAATTTGATGAAGTTACTAATTTTAGCTGACTTTCATGAACAGAATACATCAGTGAAAAAGGATATTCTTAACTGAATTAATATTAAGCAAAAATTATTCCTGTCTCACTGTTCTTTTGATTATTACACCATGCAGTGACCATTGCCAAATTCAGAATGTGTCCTTATTTATTTGTTATGTAGTTATAACGTAAATCTGATTTTTACAAACATAACCTACCATCAAGAAAACTACCAGAAGGCACAGTTCCAAAACTAAGGAGTTACCAAACATCAATGTCTTTCAAAGACTATGTGCTAAATATGCAATTTTGCAAAAAACAGGGTTCCTAAGTGGTGACTCAGATACTGGAGATTACCAATATGTCTGAATACTATTTAAAATGAATACATTAATAGTTATAAATAGAAAAATCATTATATGTGGTACTAATTGTGGCTCTTTTTTCCTTCACCACTTTCTGAGCTCATTAGAATCACATGCTGTGAGAATGGCTCCCTTTTAAAAAAGACACCATTGCATCTCTTATACTATTTGCTCATCTTAGCTTTCCACTATACCAAGCTGCTCCCAGCATTGAAAAGTACATATTTTGCTAATGATAGGCATAATTTTTACTCCACAGATGAAAAGCATGCATGGCCTAAGTGGAACATTATAATAATGTTGCACTAATTCTAATAACATTAGAATAAATTGCACTCGAGAGTTGGATAAAGTCTTTCTTACAGACTTTTTCAGTCTTTCAATAAACACACAATGAAAACTTAAAATGCATTCCATAGTCTAAAAAGTCAATTTGAAAGTTATACTGAAAATGAGCCCTAAAAACAACTTAAATAAGCCAACAATATGATTATTTTTAAAAAATGTTTTTTAGTTGTAGATGAACACATTCCTTTATTTATTTATTTTATGTGGTGCTGCAGATTGAACCCAGTGCCCAAAATGTGCTAGGCAAGCGCTCTACCACTGAACCACAACCTCAGCCCCCAACAATACGAATATTAAGATTAAAACAACTCCAAGATTTCTTTTAATTATATGAATGATTTTAAGTACAGGTATATAGGTGATTAAAGAGAAAGAAAATATGATGATTTGTGCTTCTTCTAATATCTGTGATTTAAAGATCTCTGCATCTCAGGATAGGAAAATAGTGTTTAGCATGAGTATTTCTATTTAGTGCTCACTAATGCCCTGTGAGATCACTCTCCAGTTTGGCCCACAGAATTTAGAAATACACTATACACAAAACAGAAAATGACATTCCACAAAAACTTTACAACTGTTTAGAAAGTCAATGAAAATATCATATAGACAAAATTATTTTCATGTTCACAGGATTACTAAGTTATAACACTCTTGTTGTTTAGAAACATCTATTTACTTTGTCCAGAAAGGAAAATGTAGCCCATGTGTCCTCGGCTGTTAAAAGGATGAGTCTTGCCTGAGAGTTGCTAACACAAAGGTTAATTCCTCTGGGGTGAAAGGTAGATTTATTAAATCCAAGGAAGTGTTTGAAGAATAATAAATCTTGGCATTCAAAAAGTAGGCTATATGCTAGAGAATATCATGCTAAGCAAAAGAAGCCAATCTCAAAAAACCAAAGGCAGAATGTTTTCACTGATAAGTGAATGATGATACATAACATTGGTGGAGGGGTAAGAGAAGAATGGAGGAACTTTGGATTGTGTAGAGGGAAATGGGATGGGAGGAAGTGGGGAAGGAAAGATAGTGGTCTGAGACAGACATTATTACCCTAGGTACATGTATGATTACACAAATAGTGTGAATCTACATTGTGTACAACCATAGAAATAAAAAGTTGTACCCCATTTGTGTACAATGAATCAAAATGCAGTCTGTAAACATTTAAAAAAGATAAAAAAAAAAGAATAACATAAATCTGCTCACTAATCACATGCTCACCAAGAAAGCTTCTGATTATAATTTGATTTCCTAGCAGCAAAATAATTTCTTTGTGGTTGTGCATATTCTGGTCTACTAATAAATAAATCACAAAGGGGAAAACCAGTAAGTTGCTATTTTCATTTCTTCCCCTACCACCACCCTACCCCACCCCACACCCAGTGCTGGGGGAACTAACCTAGGGCTTCCAGCATATTAGGCAAGTGCTCTATCACTGAGCCAAGTCCCAGCCCCTTTCCTTTTTCTTTGGAGTAAAGGTATTCATTTGATGTTGATTATATCAATGATACATCAAGGACAAAAGGGCAATTCCCAGAGAAAAATGTAGAGAACAAAGTTTGTTTTTAAAACTACCTGTAAATTTTATTTCGAATGAGAAACTAAATGAGGGATAGTAAAATTGCATCTCAAACTAAATGGTGCGTTATGTTTATTAAGGATCCTATGTGGTCTTATAATATATCGTCCTTGTTAAATTTAATTTCATACGCATTAAAGATGCCTCATATTGAGCTTTTACATGCATGACTTATGCAAATGTTAAGTGGTTTTGTGTTTAAGTTTCTGTAACTTTCTTTTTATTCCTCCATAAAAAAAATTACTTCAAATCATATCTAGACTCACCTAATGCACCTCATGGGAAAGCACAAGGAAGCATGGGAATATTTTTCTTTTTCCAAACCCACTGATGATGCCAAAACTGATTCAACTGCTACAAAGGATAAATAATAATATGACATGTCATCAGATAATTTGTAAGAGAGTTGATTGGAATCAAATATTAGGAGAATCTTGAAGAAAACTCCAGTATAGAGGAAGAGGATTAGGACAGAGAGAAAAGGGAAGAAGAGAGAAGATGGTAAGTAGAAGGAAATCCAGTGGTTTCTATAGAAGCTCCTCCCAAAGAACCTGAAAAATGCTTTTAAGATGAGTCCCTCCTACTACAGCAAATATTGTAAGTACTGCTCCTCTTGAACTGGAAGGAAAACATTGTTTTGAAAGTTGTTATCTAACTGAAATAAACTGGAAACGATGTTAAAGAGTATGTTATACAGAGTGTGGAGTCTCAGTGTATGATCTCTGAACCAGCTGTATCAGCTAAACCTGGAAATTGTCAGAAACATTCTCAGGCCATACCCTAGACCTGCTAAATCAGAAGGTCTAGGGTTGCCACCCAGTAATTCAGATTTTAACAAACCATCCAGGTGATTCTGGAACACACTAAAGTTTGAGAATAGCTGTTCTAGACTAACAGGATCTAAAGGTAATTATACCCTGAAAACAAATTTAGGTCAAAAGATCATTCAGTTTGCCACTGCACTAAAAAATGGCAATTATTCTGATCACTAGAAGAATAAGGAAAAGTTTACAATTATTCAACATGGAATCACACACCCATGAAAGAAATGAAAAGCAGTAACAGATCACTAAAGTCATACTTTGAGAAGGTCCTGAATCCAGTCTAAGTCAAATAATTGCTGAATTGACATCTATAATTTTTAAATCTACTTTTGCAACATAGTTACATATATAATTATTTACTAAATTGATGTATGAGAGCTCAAGCCATGAAATTTTCTTAACTGAAATTGAGTGTTTAATTAAGTGTCAGAACATTCACTTCTTCATAAACAAGAATTCATGAATGTCTCAGACTCCCTAACCTAGTTCTTTCAGCTACTTTGTGTAGCCCCACTTAACCTCTTGTGTAGATATGGACTGCATCAGTGATATTGTCTGTGGGATACTCGACAGGAGAAATGGAAATAATGCCCAGAATGCGGTTGGAAACTGCTGATCCTGATCTTACTAAAATGACTGAGAGTGTCATGCACTAGTACCCTGACCTTTAACCTGAACTTGTCTTTGGGGAATTCTGAGATGGACTAAATCAAATGATATGGCCATTGCAATTGAAGGTCCTGTCAAAATTTTACAGTTTTCAAAGGGAATAATTGGAATCTGAAATGGCTGTAAACTATATGGAACTACAATATACCTAGAATCCAACACATTTTATTCTTTCATTGTAGTGTTAACATAAAGCAAGCAAAATGTTAAGCATCACATTTTAATCAGATACTTAGATATTCTGCTAGTTTGATTCCAATATTTTTCTGAGACTTTCTTTGATATAAGAAATGGAAAATAGTTTATAAGATGAGACACTGTTTTGAAAAATGAATATAACAAATATATCTTGGGTGAGAGCTAAAAATTTTCCCTAAGAACATCATAACTTTGGAGAATACTGAACACAAGGAAGAGTTTTCTTGCCAAGTTCAAAAGAAGAATATTTTATAGAATAATCAAAGGGTCATCTTTACAGTTATAAAACAATTAAATTGAAGCTGAGTGCTTCCAACCTAAAAACTAAAATATATATGCATCCATACGTGGGTTTTTTTCTTCATTTATGCTTGTGCCATGAGGTGTTACTTGAACAAGACAGAAAACTAGAATTTTTTTTTTTAACATCAATGTATGTTTTAAATTATACTAATAAGCAAAAACATATCAGCTGCGAGGTGAGACTACATTGAAAAAGACTGCTTCAGTTTACAGAAAATACCAGCTGTCTCCACTCTGTGAAGACGGATTACCACCTGTCCTGTTATCTTCCATATACAATACAAGGCACGTTGGCCATTTTAGCCAGGATAACTGTACCCATATGTTCTTTAATTCTGGGCTGCACACTGCTTGCCATTAAATATTCGTAATGGATCATTGTAAACAGGAGATTAGCATGAAAGACAGGGTGTTTAAGCAGACTCTAAGTCTCTGTTATATTAAACCTCCTTCCTTTTTCTCAAAACCTTGCACAAGCTATAATATTTGTAATATCATCAATTTTACCTGAACAGTGAAGCATCCAAATGCAAAAGGAAACAGTGTTAATTTAAAGCATAGTAAGTTTCAGGCTACATAATAAATTAGTTTATACAGTAAGCTAAAGCACAATAAATTTATTTACAAAATAAATAAAAACTTAAGTTGCCCTTTGAAAACGCTACTTTTAAATGATCACATAATCTTAAATACAGAATTTGCTAAAAAAAATCAAATGTTTAGCACAAAGAACATTATGATGTATAGTTTAAAGAATTAAAATTTAGAATTGTTTATGAGCTACCAAAATGGTTTTATTTGGAAAATAAAATGTGTATTTGCAATTTTGTAAATTCTTTTACTAAGTATTTAACCAACAAATGGGGATGTTTAAAATATGTGTGCATTTTTCAATGGAATAAATGGATAAAATGTGCATCATAATCAATTGATTAATGTATTTGACTAGCCCAATATATAACCAATAGTATGTGATTTATGTTCCATTAGATGTTGAATTCTGTTTCAGTTTACAAAACTAAAAACCAAACCCAGGGTCAGGGATAATAGAACTCAGAGATAGAGTGCTTGCCTATCAAGTGTGAGGCCCTAAATTCAATCCCCAACTCTGCCAAAAAAGGAAAAGCCAAATCCAAAGTTGGGGCCCTTCAATGTGCAGTCATTCAGCGTATTTTTCAACCTCTGAAATCTCAAATCAATATGAATTTATCCAAAGGATTAATAACCTATAGCAACAAAAATAATTTGTAAAAGCAGAGTGAAACATATTTAAATTTCCATTGCACCATCTTACTAGAAAGACAGTAACTTCAAATATAATCTCTTTGGTGTACATAATCACAAATTCCAACCCTCTTATAGAAAAATAACAAACTGGTATTTTGGGGTGTATTTTGTCTTACACTGTTTAGTTCCAGTTTATATTAGTCAAATATTTTATTTCTCTCCAACTTGGGAAATGTTAGAATTCCTGATTAAACTCCAAAATATAAAGGAGAGAAAGAAGCAAGCAGAGATTAAAGGAACACATTACAAAAGCTTTCTTGATTTACAAAACTTTTCTTAAAGGAAAGTAGAAAGCCATTGTAATGGTTAAAGACAGAGCCCTTTTATGTGTGCAGATGGGAAGTACTTCTAGAAACGGTCAGATTACCTTAGGCTAAAGACCAAGGAAACTTAACTGCCCCAGGCCTTGAGTTTTGTGGTGAGAACAATCCATTCATTGAGCACTAAGATTCAGTAATCAAAGTGTATGAGGACAAGGGTGTGATTTTCATCTTATCTCAGGACAAGCCAGTACCAATTCAAAAGAGACAAATGGCAGTAAGAAAATGAAATCTCCCATATGACTAAGATTTTTTAAAGGGTGGCCCTTATTTCTTCACTTTTATTTCATTTAATAAAACACTGACTATATATAATAAGTCAGAAATATACTGTTTCACAATTTCAAAAAGTAATTTCACATTATATTTTTAAAATATCTTCAGATATCACAAAGAACACAAATTATGTTGCATCAAAAATCTAGGGAAAATGTAACTGCAATGTAACTGCAATATAAACACATATCCTATGTTCAATCTATGTTCTGTCTGGGTTCTGATGTCCCCAGCTTTATGCATTTTTTTCTGACATCACTCCAAATTGCAATGAATGGCCAGAAGAATCGATAATCTGGATCAATGCCTTTAGGAGGCATAGCTGGCTTGGTTTCTCAACACCAGTCTTGAAAATAGTTATAATGACTTACAATCAACTATATTTAACTTTACCTATTTAATCTTAACTAAAATATTAGGTAAAAGTGTAAATAAATGAATCATGGATAAAAATATATATAGGTAAGGTATGTAGTGAAATCATTGCAATATTTATCCTAAATTCTATTTTAATCATCTGCTCTATATGAAAGCACTTTGTCTTAATGAATAAACACAGAACATCTGCACATGTGCCTGTTGCCTTTTTCCATTATTGGGTGTTTGACTAAAATAAAAATAGTGGAAAACCCAGAGAACAAAAGGGATATGGAAGATGCAGGTCCCACTGGGACACCATGGCATGAAAAGAAATGAAAGACCATTATCTATTATGACAAGGTTTAAATTATTCTTTGTACCCTGGGTTCCTAATAATATAAGCTTCAAAAACAACTGGGGAGGGAATAAATTTGAACTTACTCAAGATTACAAAAGAACCAAATAATAAGAAACGCCTTGACTCTTACAATAGATATTCAAAATTCTGTAAATATTTCAAAATTTAGCAAGACAAAAGGAAAATTAACACTAGGTAAATCTAACTTAATTTTATCCTGCTTTCAGCAAACATTCAAAGATCTTTATATTCAATTTCTATTTTAAATCAACCTCATGATCCTCTGTACTTCTTTCCAAATGAATCCAAATAAACAATATAGACCAGATTAACACTTATTGAGATACAGAACATAATTACAAAAGGAAAATTTAGTAAGATTTAATCAAAATATATATTAAAATTCAGAAAAGAAGAGGGATGATGTCTCATGAAAACAGACTAGTACAGTAGAGAAAATAAACCAGGGGGAAGGAGAAGACAAGAGAAAATACTAGGAATGATATTGACCAAATTATATTTTTATATCATGTACAAGTACAAATATTTAATAATTTTATACTACTATTATGTAAAATTATAATATACCAATAAAACTATGTAGAAAAATTCACGTGTTGAAATGTCAAAATTAAGGGGGAAATCAAGTACTAATATGTTCATATCATTCCTTTTCTACAGTGATTTTTTCTAAATGTAAAACTTGGGAATTAACCAGCAATATTGTTTATTTAGCATATATGTATATACATATATAAAAATATTTTATCTAAAATACAGTATTAAGTTATAATGAACAACATCCAATGAATCCTGGAAGCTTGTCCTATAACAATCATAACTATAACTCCAACTGTGGTACTATAGTAACTGGGTTTACAATCACCAATCCAGTTAAACAGTGTAGACTCCAGAAGTTATTATCTAACCATGATGGTGCAAATACCAGATAGAACCATCTCCTTGGAACTACCCAGACCAACAAGGCTTCCACTGATTACTTTATTACATAAGTTTATCTGGAGTAAAGAATTATTTCAGCATTAGTAAGGAGATAAGAAGTCTGAAATCAAACATTTTCATCTTTCAGGCTCTATCATTGAAACTTCCATTTAATAATGATTAATATCTGTATAATGAGAATTTCTTTAATAAATGGCTATTTACTTTTTAAAAAATAAGTCAAGTATTTCCCATTAAAAGGGCACCTTCTCTGAGAAAAATAACAAGCATTTTCAAGTAATAAGAAAAAATTAAGCTGAGTGATCCAAATTTGACTGTTCATTTTGCCAGTGATGCCATCTAAATTTCAAGGCAATTTGCTGAAAGTGGTAAATTCACTTGATTTATATATAGAAATACAATTGCATTTTGTAAAATCTGGATTTTCATCATTTTTCAGAAATGAAAAGAGGCATATTTAAGAAAAAACTTGAAGAGAGCAGCACCAAGATATCCAAAGTCATCCGGAATTTTTAAGGAGGCCCTGGCAAAAACCAAACCATAACCCAGTAAGATAATTTCTCAGGGGACATATCATTGCCTCAGCTTTGAAAGATTTATCTCAGACAGATTCATCATCTGGCCTATTAACAATTCTAATTCAAAGAATCCGAACAAGAAAACAAGCAAGAAAGAAATAATGGGATTCTCTTTTAATCCTAATTCTCAGCTTCCATTCAGAAAATATCATTTCTTTTTCTAGTAAGAATGTGAGTTCTCACTAATATTTAAGAGCAGAAGCTACTATAAGACATAACCTACATTATATTTTAAAAATATAGTACAATTCTGTCAAAGTTTTACAGTACACGTTAATTGATGCAGAATAATACTTATAATGCACTGAATATCAAAGCATAATAATGTGAGCTTAAAAACCCATTGGTATCAGATTTTTTAATTAAAATGAAAAGAACACATATATATATATGGTAAACCACTTATGGCAAATCATAAAACCATTCTAATTCTTTTTTCTTTTGGGACATAAGTTTAAATTATGTTTATGACATTCCTATCCAGAAATGAAAAAGAGTAAAAGCCCATAGAGATAGAAATACATAGATATTTAGGAATGACCATGGCCCATAAAAGATGCAGAATGTTCAAAGGAATGAAAGAAATGTTTGAAACCATCCATAATGGAAGAACAACTTGGAAAAATAATTAACCTGAGAAAGGTTCTCAGGTGGAAAACATGGCACCTTTTTGTTAAAGGGAAACTGTTTTCATAATGTAAGTCAACTGTAGATTTACTATTGTTAACTACTTACTTTCTGGATTGCTGTCAATATCTAGCTATAAATTTCAACTACTTAATGCTTCTAACAAAGATGAACCGCAGTCCCTCATTTGGCAACTGATGGTTTTTGTTTTATGTTAGTTTACAGCAGTCTTTCCTAACTCAACATTTGCTCAGTGTTTAAAACTTTGTCAGGGTGTCAAGCATTCAAATGAAATAAAAGACTGGCTCAATTAGATCCTAGCCTTCTTTCTTGAACTTTCCAAGTTTTTTTTTTTTAATATGGTTTTTAAAAATTTTAATAGCCAGATGCAATGATGCCTGTCTATAATCCCAGTAGGAATCTCAGGCAGGGTGATCCCAAGTCCAAAGCCAGCCTCAAGCAACTTAGGGAGAACCTGTCTCCAAATAAAAAATAAAAAAGGGCTGGGGATGTGGTTCAGTGATTAAGCAACCCTGGGTTCAATACCTGGAAACAAAAATTAAAAATTAAAAATGTATGTATTTATGGAGTACAGTGTGATATTTTAATACACATATATACCATGCAATGATCAGAATAACTAGCATATCCATCACCTCAAATATTTACCATTACTTAATTTTGGGTATATTCAAAATCCTCTCTCCTATCCATTTTAAAATATACAAGTAACTGTCGACCATAGTAACGCTATTGTGTTATAAAACATTAGAAGGTCCTTCTCCTAACAAAATGCATTCCTGTACCCATAAACCATCCCTCCTTCACCCACTCACCCTTTCCACTCTCAAGTTCTGAAAGTCACTTTGAGTTTCTCTTTAATCTTCTCAGCTGCCATTTAAGGTGCCAGAAGACATACACATGACATTGAGTCCAAATACCCCTAAGTCCTACAGAGTTTTAGAAAGCTGCATGTAGAACATTGTGCTCACCACTGTAAAAAACTAGGGCCAGGACCAAAAACCAAAGGCCGATGTTTTTTCTGATAAGTGGATGATGATACATAACAGGGGGTGGGGGTTGGGGGGGGGGTAGGAGCAAGAGAAAAATGGAGGAACTTTGGATGGTGAAGGGGAAAAAGGGGCTGGAGGGGGTGGGGGAAAGAAAGATAGTGGACTGTGACAGACATTATTACCCTATGTACATGATGATTACATAAATGGTGTGAATCTACATTGTATACAACCATAGAAATGAACAGTTGTACCCCATTTGTGTAGACTGAATCAAAATGCAGTCTATAAAAATAAAAATTAAAAAAAAAAAAAACATAGGATAGCAGCTATCCTAACCTGGGCGTCCAAATTCTTTACTACATGTATCTGTAACCAATTTGTGGATCCCTTTTTGTGGTTCTTTCTGGAGCAAAGGACCAGTGCCACATCAACATGAGTTTTTAAATGCTTACAAATATTTTATCCAGTTCAATGTACTGAACTGGATATATCTAAAACTGTCATGTTATTTCTAAAACTGTCATATATCAAAGTAAATTATGTTTACCACCCTCCAACATGTATGTCATTTTGTACTGCCAATTTATGCTTGATTTTCTCAATGGCTTTTATACATGACCATCTGTAAGCAGCCCCCAGTAAGCCCACAGAAACAGACTGGATTCTCTGAACAAGGGAATTCAAACATCTTTGAAGTCAGATACTGCAAGGTCAGACTGAAAAACCAGAACTTTCACATCACCGAAACCTACTAGTCAGAAATGAAGACCTTCCAGGTTTTAAAGTTGAAGAATAACATATTGACTCAATAAAGCAAGGATGAGGATGAATCAAGTAAAAATCAATGCAAATGACCCTTAGCGAAAGCTGAATGTGACACAAGAACAACTTCATCAATAGAAGAAAAGAAGAACAGTATGTATTCACAAAGTGAGCCAACTTAAGTTTCCCTACCTCTTAGCTATTTACTCAGTGAATTTCTAGGTCAATACTTATGCTTTAAAAGATTATCTATTCCACAGCAGAAGATCCCCTGTACTGATCTCCTCTGGATGTGATTTTCCCAATCATGTTCTTTTAGGGGGCCACATAAGGTAATAGTTTCTTTACCCAAACCCACTCTGTCTGAACATTACAGAATGTTAAGGAAAGCAAACTGATATAGGTTAAAATTATACGCCTTAATAAAGGACAAGAGCCAAAAGAATGAAAGTAACCAACTAACAATTTACCTCTTTCTTTTATCCCATCTCAAATTTTTACTGGGGGGAGTCTGCTTTTGAGTATACGAGTCCTTTGATAAATTAGTTTGTCAATAATGCATAGAAATCAATACCACAACTTAATCCTAAATGCAAACTACATAAGTCTGGAACCAATTATCAATAGTAAAATAAAATGTTAAGAGTTTCATGTGTAAGAAGGAATTGTGTGCAAAACAATATTAACATATTAATGATTCTTGTCAATGACTGAGGATGAATGGGGGGAAAAGGAGAATGTAAGTGAAAAGTTACATATTTTAATATAAATTAATAGTTTTAATAGTTTCCCGACGTAAATAAAATATGTCATGACTTGGCACAATTTTGTGCGAAGGTAATTGTCTCTTGTGTAAAATGAACTTAAATTTTACATTCACAGCTAAGAATCCTCCATGATCAGGGAATCTCATTAAGTGTGAGAGGCAAAATAACATAGGGAGTCTAGCACAGTGGCACAGCCTGTAATCCCATCCATTCCAGAGACTCAGGCAGGAGGATCACAAGTTTGAGGCCAACCTGAGCAAGTTAGCAAGATCCTGTTTCAAAATAAAAATAAAAAGTGCTGGGGATGTAGCTCAGTGGTTGAGTGCGCCTAGGTCTGATCCCCAGTACAATAATAGTAGTAATAATAATAAATAAATAATGAATAAATAACATATTTGTGCACATGATATTAATAATAAATACAATAATATATAATATGTATTGCTGTATTACATATTTATATGTGATATAAAATCATTATACTCATTATAATTATTATTATTATTATAAAGGGATATGGGCATGGGAAAATTATTTGAACTAACCTAAATCTTGTTTTCTGAAAATGAACATAGTAGTAATTGCTTCACCAAGTTGTAACTGAATTAATAAATACAACCTAGTCTATAAAGATGCCACAATGAAACTCATCATTCAGTATCACTAATGTGCACCAATTACAAAAATAAATGTGAGCCAAGGCTTGGCATATAACAAACATTTAGAAAGTGCTGGTTATTATTTCAGTTGTTATGACCTTTCACCTCAAATTCTTCAAGAACTTCAGAAAATTCAGACTGTATTCTATAATATGATGTTACTAAGAACCAATTTCTCCAACTAAGCCAAATATAAAATAGATCTAAATTAATTATGTTAGAATATTTAAAACTCAATATTCTTCCTTTGGGTCTATTCTGAATTTCAATGGTGATTTTCCACATATATAAACACAATTTCTATAACGTAAGTACTCTCTCTATGGTGCTTAAAAAGCTTCAAACATCCAAGAAAGTACTTACATAGTTTGATTAGCCCCTTATGTCAGATAAATGAGCAGTTTTTGTAAACACTGAATGAAATACAGGTCATTCTGAAATGACAGATTCCCTGGAGTCCAATAAATATCAGAAATGGAATTTTTTGAAATAATATGATTTTGTTCTCAAAATAAACTTACCTTTTAAAAAGTCAGACTTTAGCAAAGTAATAAGCATTAAAAAATTTTAAGTAACAAAATATAAATAGGTATGTTTGCATATAAAATATGTAGCAGGTTACTGGCACAAAGATACCCTTTTAAACAGGGAACAAAGTCTATCATGAGGTTAAATTTGTTAAATGGCTATTATGTACTAGAAAAATGCATGCATATAAAGCAGAAAAGGGCTCTAGTCATCTAAGAAACTAAATGTAAAATATATACTAGGGTTACAGGTTAAAGGCATATAAAGCCAGTCAAAAGAAAAACTGCTAGGAGAAAAATGTAAATTTAAGGCTAAAGTTGATGTTAAAAAATTAAAAAACAAAAATCTAAAATTTGTAGGGATTGATTCCCCCACCCCTATAATATCAAAAATGTCCTGGACAATCATGAAGGAATGTATTTTCTGAAAGTAGGCTTCATCCTTGCCCCAGATGATCATGGCCTACCCTCACTCTCCAATTTACCCTGGATGGACACTTGGATCCCTACCTTGAAGCTAAAACATGAAAATCACTCCTAACAACTGCAACAAGCACAGCTGGGCAAGGTAACACATGCCTGTAATCCCAGTAGCTGGAGAGGCTGAGGCAGGAAGATCTTAAGTTCAAAGCCAGCCTCATCAACAGAGAGGTGCTAAGCAATTCAGTAAGACTCTGTCTCTAAAAAAATATAAAATGGAGCTGGGGATGTGGTTCAGTGGTCAAGTGCCCCTGAGTTCAATCCCCAGTACCCTCCCTGCAAATGCACAAATTCTCATAGAAAAGCATAATTTTAAAGAAAAGAAAACCTGACAGCCTAATTTTAATAATTAATTAATTATTTTTATGCTGGGGATTAAAGTCAGGGGCACTTGACCACTGAGTTGCATCCCCAGATCTCCAGTCGTTTTTGTATTTTTTTATATTGAGACAGTTTCACTAAGTTGTCTAGGGCCTCTGTAAGTTTTTGAGACTGGCCTTGAACTTGTAATCAGCCTCAGTCTCCTAAATTGCTGGGATTAGAGGCATGTATCACAGCACCAGGCTAGATAGCCTAATTTCAAATTAAAGGTCATAGACATGGTAGTCAGAGTTAATTTAATTTAAAGCTAGTTCTTGCTCTCCCTCGCTTTCTCTTCCTTTCCTTCCACCTCTCCATTTATTTTTATAAAATCACTGCCTGGAATTTCTTTCAGGCACTAAGTTTTACAAAACCATAAGAAACATCAAAAGTTCTAAGGGCATCATTGATTAGACAACAGTTTCTCGTATCTGCATAATGATTATCTCAGACCATTCCACATTATATTCCAATAGTTATCCAATTAGGTATTATGTAAGAAAACAAATATTACTATATTGTCAATTTATAGATAAGAAAATGAAGTCACATAGTTAGTTAAAAGGCATTATCAGGCCCTTCTGAAAAGCCCAGGAAATCAATGCCAAGTGATAAGCCCCTAGAACATTCATTTACCAAACGATTTTGGAACTTTTTCTTTGCTTGGCACCATAGTAGATCAACAGTGATCAAGAGTGAAAAGGTCCTTGTTCTCATGGAACTGACACATTCCAGGAAGAAAACCAATGCTAGAAAAGTACATTTATGCAATCATTGACATGATCCCATTCCTGTTTATTTGTTTTTTGCAAGTTACATGGCAAAAGAATAATATCCTTCTCTTCCTTGTGTCTACAGAACTGTACAAAGAATCACAGGTCACCATTGGACAGATTGCAGAGATGTGCTGAATAGATAGCAAGCACTGAGTGATGTGTGCGATGCTTCTCTATTGTAGCCCCTACCTTTGTGAAAAATCAAGACTGATATGTGTGTGTGTGTGTGTGTGTGTGTGTGTGTGATGTGAGTGGGAAGCACTGGAAGAGATGGTGCTACATATTCCAGAAGACGTTACTCCTCTCTCCTGCTCATCAACACAAACTGCCTGAGAAATCCATCTCACCAGGAAGTCGTTTGGCCTCTATACCGGCATAAGCATCACTGGAGCATCAATTTTCATCGTGAGCTGATTACCCAAGTTCCTCTGAGATATATGAACAAAGCTGTCAAAGTCATCCCTCAAGGGGGGAACTTAACCAAATTTTCAAATTGGTTAATATTTATATTTATGAGAGTTACATATCATAAAGTATATACATTGTAATGGGGATATGACTGAACTTGAAGAAAAATATTGCTTCCTAAATCCAATCAATTTTGTTAGTGAGCACTCAAAAAAGAAATTATACACATGTATATAGAAATATATATGCACACATACATTTACATGTATATGTTATGCACATCCACATTATAAAATACCAAGTATAGCTCTGAAGAAATGGTGAATGTGAATTATAAAAAAAGTGAGTATATCAAGTTTTCTTATATACACTTAACATTCTAAGCATGACATAGCCACATGTACACTTGAGGCTGTAAAATAATTTTGAATTAAATATTAATCAAAGGTACAATTATGCCTAATCAATTTCATGCCTTGACATTTTAAAGAACGAAAGCAAGCTGAGGTATAAATTATTTAGAAGATAAAGTAATCTATGATAACATTAAGGTAATTATTACAGTAATTGTTGCATTTCAGGGCAAAGTTAGAGGAGGATTCCTTTGTTCATATTTTCTCCATCCAAAATTTCACAAATTATATGCTTCAATCCTATTTTTTAAAAATTAGAGGATATTGGGATCTGACATTCTTAAAACACTGAAAAACAAGAAGAAGCGTGTCCACCACTGTGACTTAAAGGTCTGACAAGAACAATGTAGAAGAGAAAAAGTTTATTTGGTGCTCACAGTTTCAAAGGTCTCAGTCCATAGATAGCCAACTCCATTGCTCTGGGCCTACAGTGAGGCAGAACATGGTGGAGGCTGTGGGGGAGGAAATAGGTCAGGGCATTGACAGGAAGCAGAGAGTGTGCACTCACCAGGGACAAAATATAAACCCCAAAGGCATGCCCCGCAGCACTCACTTCCTCTGGCCAGCAACCCTACCAGCCTACAGTTACCATCCAGTTAATCCCTATCCATGGATTAATTCACTGATTAGGTTAAGATTTTCATAACCCAATCATTCACCTTTAAACTTTCTTTCATTGTCTTACACATGAGCATTTGAGGGACACCTTACATCTAAACCATAACAGAGCTGAAGCTGAATCTGCAACAGGCATATAAAAACATTTCCTCAATTTGTGTGTGTGTGTGTGTGTGTGTGTGTGTGTTTTCTGGAATTATCATCAATAAACTTCTTTTAAAACTGGAAAAAAAACTCAGCCAAATTAACTTTCTTTCCTACCTCCCCTAAGTAAGACTAACCATTATAGCTTAGAAGATGGTTTTCATCAGTACAACCAACTCATAGCAGGAGGGTTCAGTGCCAAGAATTTGACTTTCTAATTTCTGGACTTTATGTCTTACTTTAGGCAAAAGCAAAATGATATTCTAAATATAATAAATATTTGAAACCATAAGTATATAACATATATTTGCTAAAACTATTTAGATTTTAAATATTTTTATTAAAATGTTTTAAGATGAAATATCACATTTTCATCTATTAATTTATGTCTAAGCAGTATATCATAGATTATTAAAACAAACATTGAGATAATCTATTACACTACACATTTAACAATAAATGTTAATGAACAGTTCTTTCTGCTTAGGTTATCTAATGATTTAGCAAAAGCATGATGCTTATTCCACTGGCATACATCAAATACATTTTTCTTTTACTCATGCAAAATATCTGTTATCTGCTATAAACTTGAAAACATGATTTCATTCTACTTAAGATACATTAAATTCTATAATATCAGCTAATGGTGTGACTATTGTGTTAAATAATATAATGTTGTGTTGTTCACGGCTGCAACCAGGAGGCAGGACCAGGTTGCACTGAGGGTTAGCATCAACTCTAGCAATGCCATGGGAAAAAGGACTCGGTCTCTGTGCACGGAGGTCTGAGAAGAAGAGCTTTATTCAGGAGAGATGGAACACTTGTTACTTAAGAAGCTGCTTCTGTTTTTATATGCTTGCAATTAAGCTTGCCATACATCTTAAAGGCCAAGCCTTACAGAAGCAGTTACTAGCCTGTTTGGCAGATTAAAAAACAATTATGCAAACACAGAAGGTGACAGCCTCACAGACCACAGAAGAACATCCTGTTCACGGAGCACAGGAAAGGAGGATGGGACTCCAGTTCCGGAGTGACCTAAAAGGCACATGCCACATAGGCCTCCTCCAGGGGATAGGGCGGAGCCCTAGTCCCTGAGTGGCCCAAAAGGCAGGTCTGTCTCCCAACAGAATGCCACGTAGGACTCCTTCCAGGAGAAGGGGCTCACAATGTTGTATAAATGTTTCTCGATTTATGATGGGGTTATATACAGATAAACCCATCTTAAATGGATAATACTGCAAGTTTAAAGTGCCTTTAATTCATTTAGCCTACCAAACATCATAAGATTAGCAACAGAGCATACTGCAGAGTCTCTGTTGTTACCCTACTGATCTCATGGCTGACTGGGAGCTGCAAATCCTCCAATGCCCAGCACCACTACAGAGTATTGTACCACATAGTACTGACTTGGGAAAGACAAAAAGTCAAAGATTTCTCTTAAGGGTATTAAAGTTATCTAGGTGAGAAAGCATGGTGATTCTAAGTAGGAGAACAACAAAGGAGATAGAGATAAATGGAAAGATTCTAAAGCAATTAGAAAAAAAATAACATCAGAAAAGACCTGATCAATTGATGTACAGAGATAGACAAAAAGGAGGGAGGAATCCATCTCAGGTTTCTGGTTTGGAGGGCTAAATGGTTTCTTCTGTTTCAGGAAGAAACAACCAGCTGTGTTTCAGGAAGAAACAGTGGAAAGGCAGAGATGAGACATAAGATGGTAAGTCTCATTTTGAACATTTGACCTAGAGATGCTACCATGATTTCCAAATGGAGCTGAGTATAGAGATGTAGGCTAAAGATAAGAGACCAGGGATAAATCAAGATGAAATCGGTTGATGAATCCAAGGAGGTAGGTGTGGATATAGACAGTAGATCATAGAGACAAAACAACAACTTCCCAACATACTTGAACAACTTAGTTATCAACCAAGAAAGACAATCAGATAAATAAGAGTCACTATACTTTGTATGGTCTATTTCCACAATTAAATTTATATCTATTTGGCTAAATTGCTTAACTTTTGTTACATGCAAACCTAATAAAGGTTTGGTTGCACAAAGGTGTTAAAGCTGAGTGCCATGAAATTCTGGGAAAGCAAATATTTCACCAGGAAGGCTGAATATATCAAATGCTTGAAAGAGGTAAATTATATTCATTATAAAAGGTGAAGTTTAGAAAGCTGAGGTCAAGCAATTATAAGCAACAGGATATTGATAAGAGAGAAAGGTAAGGCCCACCTAGTGCTAAGGATCTCTTGGCAAAGTTTTGGGAAAGCACCATATTTGAACTGCCTATCTCTGGAATCCTGAATGGATTCCTGCATGTCCTTCAATATGCTAGTGGTCAAAAGAAAACATACCCAGAAGACAGAATGGAAACATGTTAGTATTATGTCCTACTCTTAAATTCTTCAGACAAAAAAAAAAATGATGAAGATAATCACATACCTATTCCTGACATAAGCAAGCTCATTCCTCCTACAAAGTACAAAATATGAACTTTATTCCAAATGTTTTCTCAGAAAACTAGTCAGACCATTCAAAGTATTTTTACAGTTCATGGAAGTGTGGGAATCACAAAAACTTTAATCTTCTACTTGTGTTCCACATCATTAGTTAATTTTTCAGACTGAAATCTTACAGAAAATAGGTAACTTTAAAAGTTTAAAGATGTACTTTCCAAATTGTTTTTTAATAGTTCAAAGAAGTCGTACATTGGAACACATTTTAAGAAAGGCCAAATCAATTATTGAAATGCTAACAACGCCATGAAAAAAAGCCTTATAAACTATCAAAAATACATTTTCATAAAAGGCAGGGTATGTAATGATAAATAAAGCATGTATATTGTTTCACAAGTATTTATGTGGATTTTAAATCCACTTATGTTTGAAAAGATGACTGACCCTGGCAACTGAAAGATCATTCAAAATTTAGCCATATATGGGATTTAATTTTTCAGTATTTGCCTTCCTCAAATGAAGAGAGGTGTTTGGGGGACCATAGATATGGAAAGAATCAACTTAATAATGTGTGAGGCACAGCAACTAGCAGATGGTATAATAGGTATCACTTCTGCATGGAGATAGATGTCTGCCAGGAACATTTCTAAACAGTTTCCATGCATCAGCTTACATAGTCCTTCTGTGTTAGCCAGCTTCCCATAACTATAACAAAATACCTTTAACAACAACAATAACAACTTAAAAGGAGGAATGGTGTATTTTGGCTCATGGCTTCAGAGGTTTCAGTCCAGTTTGTTGGCCTGTTGCTTAAGTCCTGTGGCAGCCCAGTACAACATGGCAGAGGAAGCTGTTCAGCCCCTGGCAGCCAGGAGCAAAGAGACGAAAAGGAAGGAGCTAGGGTCTCAAAATCCCCTTTAAAGGCATTCTCTTAATGACCTAACTTCCAATAGGCCCCACCTCTTAAAGGTTCCCCCACCTCCCAGTAGTGTCACAGGCTGAGAAATAAACATTGAACACCTATGCCTTTGGGGGACAGCCCATATTCAAATGAGAGCACATTCCCACATCTCTGCAAAGTAAATAGAATAAACATTATACACAGAGAGGTTGAATCATTTCAGCAAAGTCATAGGGTTGTGCTAAATGAACATTTATTGAGTTTCTTGGAAGCAGTATTTAACTCAATGACAGAATCAATTGTATCTACCTATGAAGAGTTCCCATCACATCTTCAACAAATAAAAGCCAGCCATTAAAGCGGGTCATGAAAATTGTCTTAGAAAAGGTCAAATGAAATGTATTATTATTCAACTGGCACTGACAACTAAAATTCTGAGGGAAACCTTAAAAATTATAACAAACCTGGTCCTCAGAGAGCCCATTTCATAAAAAAGCATACAGAGACCTAAGTGGTAATTACTTTTTAAAAAAAAAAAAAAAAAAAAAGAAAGAGAAAAATGTTGAGGTATTGACTTTTTTTACACACCAGTGTTACAGAGTAAACACAGAATTTTAAGGTTCTTTTGGGGATTTAGGCAAAAGGAGTGTTACGGGGAGAAAGGTAACTGTCCGCAGGTTCTCAATCCACTGGCCATATAAATATTTCCTTTCTCCCATCAGATTTGGTTCATCTCTGCTTTCTTCCCAGAGGAAGATCCCAAAGGAAACTATGATAAATCATGTTTTCCAAGTATTCCCTTAAGAAAGGTTTAATAAAATTACAACCTGCACTACATGTTCATTTGAGAACTAAGAGAAGCCACTTGGGCAAACTATGACAAATGCTGAGTTAACATGATCAAAATATAATAAATGTCCTTCCATATCAAATGCAGGCTCCTAATCTACTTTTCTCATATTGGACTATGATAATAATCTGAATTCTTTTTTAAAAAGTAACAATGTGACTCAGTCTATGCAGAGTGCAGTATAATCTGGTGAAGACATACAGGGCACTAGAAGGTGAGACACTGAAACTATAAATCTTTTTAGGGGAGAGTTGTCTTTTCTCATTTTCTTTTTAACTTTCTGGCTTTTATTTTAAATTTTGCTCCATCATTGACTAGATAAGATTAAAAATGCCCTCATTCTGGCATACTAAATAACTTGATCATAAACTTTTATTTCTCTTGACAAGTGTAAAATGTCATATGCACTATTAAAATTTCAATTTAAACAGAGGTTAAATACGATGCAACTTAAAATGTGACTAAAGCTACAATTTCCACTTTGGAGACTAAAAGACTGAGATTAGAAATTGCTTTATTATGCTCAAAAACTTAAATTAAATATCAGATATACTTTATTAAAAATTAGGTCCCTAATAACGACCTTCAAACATATGAGCTGCCATATGAAGAATAGTTTTTCTCTGTTATTACTTAGAATGTAAAAGTGAAAGAATTAGATTGCAGCACAGGATTTAAGTAAATTAAAGTAATAATTCTATGTTAACACACACTAGTGCATAAAAGTTATATTGATGACGGCGACTAGATAATCTTTCACTCTGAATCTCTTTTACTACAACAAATTATCTTCAGACAATTGAAACTAAAAGTCAAAGGGACAGATTAAATGCCTTCCAAATGACCCTTCTGTGCTTATTAATAAAGCAGACTTTTTCTTACAGTTTTCATTCTAGTAAAGTAAATAAAGTAATCCAGAATTTCATTTTTGGATTATGCTAAGTAAATACAGGCTTTCATGGATTTACTTAAAAACACCTGAGATAATTTCCCTATATCACTTTTCTTGATAAACAGTGGTATGGATATTAATAAAGTTTTGAACACCTTATGTTCTGGTTAACATCCCACTAACTGTAATTACCTCCACCTTATTTATAATTGTCTGTACAGAGGAAATATTTTCTCCATCTGAGCAAATGTATTTCTCTACTCTTCCAAGCTGAATTCCTACCCTATCTGCATCTCTTCAGAGCGGTGCCTGCCTTTCTCTCTGTCTCCCTCCCTCTCTGCCCCAAACCTATCCAGTTCTCTCTCTCTCTTTCCAGATCTCCCTTTGTTACTTTGGCTGTCTTCCTTTTCTTCCATTTCCCTTGTGTTTTACTGTGTGTGTCTCTCCTTTTCTGTCCCTAATCTGCTGTCCCTACCAATCTCTTAGAAGTCCCACTCACTCCACATTCCTCCCAACTCCACAAGGCTTTGTAAGTCCAGGATCATTTACCAACAATGTTTAATGAGCTTCTCTTAAAAATCTACCACATTGTGCTCACATTCCAAAAGGGTGTGTTTGGCTCTCAGGGAACAACAGAGGTCCATGACCTCCCATTTAAGATTCCAGACTACACTAAAATTTTGCTTGTATTTCCAAAATGCCCTCTGAAAGCTGATGACAATGAAGAACCAGTGTATACCAGCGCAACTCAACCAAATTTGCCTAAGGATCACCATGGAATATTGTTAAAATACAGGGTCTGATTCACTTGGAATAAGATCCAACATTCCGATTTCTCACATGCTTCAAGGTGATGCTAATGCTGCTGGTCCATGAAGCATATTTTGAACAGCAAGCTCGACTTTCTGCCAGAAGCGCCATCAATTCTGCCCACACCTGAGCTTGCAGGCTCTAAACTGCTGGACAACAAACTATCTGTACAGGCGACTTCAGTTTCATTCCTATATTGCCTCATTATTGCATTGTTTACATTTCTACTGGCTTTTTACACCATATTTTAACTGAGCTTTTTTTTTTTCCTTCAGTTTTTATCTCATCCATCACACAGCACAGTTTAAGATCACAGTATAAAATTTAAAGCATTACTGTGCTTTCATTTCCCTTTACTTTCTCATCAAATTTGCTTCGTTAAATGTAACCACACCTGACTATGACAACAGCTCTATATATCATGCAATAACTACTGGCAAAGTACAAGAGAGGGCAAAACAACTGCTTTACAAAATAATCCTTTGGTGTCTTTTATTCCAAATTCAGAAAGAAAAGGAGAAAGCACCCTAAGGTTGCGAAGTTTTACTTTGCATTTATATTTGCTATTGCTAAAATAGGTCAAGCACCTCAGTAAACCCCTTTAGGAAACAACATAGGAATTGTTTCCCTCTTCATTTTCTATTAGCCAATCATTAGGGTCCCATGCTGCCCAGAAGAGGTTACTACACAAGGAGAGCCCAATCTGCACATCAGATCCTAAAACATAACTCCCTTGGCTTTTTGTATTACTAGAAGTCAGCTAAGTTCTCTGAGTCATGTTATCCCCAGAACAGACATTCAAATATTCCAGAACTTTGAATAAAAGAAAACTTCAGGAAAATAGCATTTCTAACTGCTTTTTAATATTTTTTGAGGAGCATATGGCTTAGTGGTAGAACACTTGCCTTGTAAGCCTAAGAACCTAGGTTCTATCCCCAGTACTGCAATAATAATAATAAGTATTATTATTGTTATTATTATTATTTTGATATATAATATCTGTATCTTTATGGGGTAAAGTACAATTATTTTTATATATACACACATACACACACAGAGACAAAATGTGCAATAATCAAATCAGGTAAGAAACATGTCCATCTCATCAAACATTAATCTTTCCTATGTGTTGAGAACCTGGGTACACTTTTTTAGATATTTTTAAATATATCATAGATCACTGTAACCAACAGTTAACCTACTGTGCTTTAAAAAAACAGAACTAATTCTTCCTAACTCTGTTTTGGTGCCCTTTAATATCTTTCTGTCCCTCTGTCCTTCCCAGTGTGTACTGAATATTATTTCACTCTGTTGCATCCATGAAATTGATTTTCTTAGTTTCAACAAATGAGTGGGGTCATATGACACTTGTCTTCTGTGTGCAGACTTCCTTCATTTAATATAAGGACATACAATTCCATCCATTTTGTTGAAAATGACCAGATTTCATTTTTTATGAGTAATATTCCATTTCATATATTTATGCCATATTTTCCTTATTCATTGATGACCCTTATCATCACCAATAATTGCATTTCTTACAAAATCTCAACTTCTCTCTCACCCCTCCAAAATTCTGCAAATATTCAGTTCTCAAATCTAAGTATCCCTTTTTTCTTCATCTCTATTACTACCACCAGCTTCAAACCATCAACACTTCCGCCTGAAATACTGCAATATCCTTCTAACTGACTTCCTCCAATCATTCTGCAACTCATTCTCTACATGGGTGACACTCAGGTACCACAAGGATATTTTAAAATGTAAATCAGATCAGGTCATCTCTGCCATTGCCTAAGGGATACTTACTGTCTCTCATTTCTTCAAATATGTACAACTACATCATTTTCCTATAACTCTTTGAATGTACTGTTCATTTAACCTGAATTTTTTTTCACTCTCCATCTTGGTAATATTCACCTGTAACTCAGCTCTCAGCTCTGACCTCATTCCTTCCCGGTACTTGTCGCAATTAAACAGGAAGTATTCATGTGTATGGTTAGTTGCTTATTTTCAGTACATTTGCCCCTCTTTGCTAGTGTCTTTGAAAACCAAAATCACTTCTTTTTCATTCATTACTGAAAAGATAAGCTATACAGAAGGCCTAGAAAAATCATTTATGAAAAACTTCCTTGTAAAGATAAGCTACATTTTAGTAGCTTCCATATTTTTATTTAATAGCTTCCTTTTTAAACATGACATTTTAAAAAGTTGCTGCCCATGTTGTGTAACAAAGAGACAGGAGAACTTTCATCTTACAAACACATTCAACAGTGTTCTGTTCTAACCTAACAAATCTATGGCTAAGCAAATATGGATTTTAAAAAAATTAATTGATATGTAATGAAAGTTTCAGTTAAAGAACACTGCATTAGAATTGATTACATTAAGAAAGTTTAAATATATTCTTAATAAACTTATCACTGAAAGCTAAGTATGAAAATAAACGTAAATTATTCTCGTTACTCTATGCATGTGAGAATGACTTCTAGCATTAAATCACAAATAAATTAGGAGGATTAAGAGAAAAGGGGACCTAATGATAAGATCTGAGAGATAACCAGATCCACCTTTTCGTTTTATTAGGTTTTAAAGACAGACTGTTGATACAAGGAGACACTGCCAACAATTTCTCATAAATAACAAAATACTGATTTGATTTTCTGGAAACCTCAAGGGGCTTTATATCTAAGTATCAACTGGTGTTGAAATAATCATCTTAGTACTTTTCAGCATGCATGAATATCATTTATTTTTTGAAAAAAAAATAAAAGGAATGGCTCATGAGACTCATAATGGATTATGTCACCTTTAACCCCAAGATTACTGGATTGAATCTGTTCCCAGATAGTAGATCTAGTAATATTCTACATGCGACCACTGCCTTGTAACATCCACAGTGGAAAGCTAAGCTTTTCCATGTAGTCTCTGTAACAGAATTGATTATGTCATGTGTGCCAACACATCCAAGACTGTTTTGCTCATTAAGAAAAGACTGAGGGCTAAGGCTATAGCTCCATGGTAGAGCATTTACCTGGTACCCAGTACATGGTTTGGATCCTCAGCTCCATAGAAAAGAAAAAAAAAGAGAGAGAGAGAAAGAAAAAGAAGGATACCATAGGGAATATCTGTTTCTATGGATGGCACATAGGAAAAAAAAAAAGACGAGAAAGATATCTACCAAAACCTCAACTGCAGCAAACTTTGTGTAGTGAAAGTCCACGAATAGTTGTGTATATTGAAAATATTCTGAGGCTGGGGATAATGCTAAATTGGTAGAGTGCTTGCTTTGTAAGCACAAGGCCCTGGGTTCAATCCCCAGCACCGCCCAAAAAAAAAAAAGAAAGAAAATATTCTATATGGGGATGGAGCTCATTGGAAAAGCACATGTGTTTTAGTTAGCTTTTTCACTACTGTAACTAAAAGACTTAACCAGCCACTGACACTAAAAGACTTAACCAGGACAACTTTAGAGGAGGAAAAGTTTATTTAGGGGCTCACAGTTTCAGAGATCTCAATCCACAGATAGCAGGCTCCATTCCTCAGGGCTCAAGGTGAGGCAGAATATCATGGTGGAAGACTGCAGTGGATGATCAGGAAGCAGAGAGAAAAGACTCCACTCTCCACATAGAAAATATATACCGAGTAGTCCCACCCCCAATGAGCTACTTTCTCCAGCCACATCCCACCTGCCTCCAATTACCACTCAGTTCTGATTGATTAAGTTAAGGCTATAACCCAATTGTTTCTCCTCCAAACCTTGCACTGTCTCACCGTGAACTTTTGGGGGACACCACATCAAAACCCTAGCAACATGCCTAGTGTGCACAAGGCCCAGTACCACAAAACAAGCAAACAAAAATCTGTTGTACAATGAACACACATCATTTCCGGCAATAAAGTATGATTTTTAGAAGTTATTTACAAAAATTTCTGTGTAAATTAATTAATCATCTTTTTAACCTGTGATTAGAAGAAAGGAAAATGTTAATGTGATCTAAGATCTTTCTAGAAATTTGTTATAGGCATGTGAAAAAAATAAAAACAATAAAAGATTGCAAGCCAAGTAGTTAACCAAAGGTGGGCACAGTGGTGCATGTTTGTAATCCCAGCTACTTGGGATGGCTGAGGCAGGAGAATCCTAAATTTGAGGTCAGCCTCAGCAACTTAAGGAGACTTTGTCTCAAAGTAAAAAGGACTGGGATGTACCTCAGTAGTAGTGGGGTCCTGGGTTTAATCCCAAATATCACCAAAAAAAATCAGTCAACCAAACACTTGAGCCTATAATCTGTTTAAGAGCAGTGAAAAATGGAATATAACCATTTTTAATTGCCAGAATATATAGTACATTCTCTGACACCACCATTTCCTCTAACACTTTGAAATGGTCAGCAAAGTTGCCCTTTCCTATTGAAACATCCATTAAAACTCAAACTTTCTGTTTATGCTTGTTGCCACAATCATTTCCCATGTGAACTGTGGAAAATGAGTTTCTATTTTTATCTTTCACAACTACTTTGAAACGTAAAACCCCAAAATAAAAAGGATAATTTATACAGGCTTTCAAAAGAAAATGACAAATGTCTTTTCTCTTAATGCAGTATCCAAAGATACTGTTCTTGCTTTTCCCAACAAGTACAGAATTCACACTACATTTACTAGAAGAGAGAACATTCTACTCCTATTTATAACAGAACTTAAGACTGATACCTGAATATGAGAAGTGGCCCATGGACTTCGACTTATTTATATCATTCTTAAGATTTCATATTTTTTTCCTGATTTTTGTTTCTTAGTCATGTAAAATGATAAAATAACTATAAATCTAACAAAAATCTTAAGAGTTTGTTGTAAAAACATAAACAAAGGATTATTCTGATTGTTTCTTCACTTAAGTGAACATATACAATTTTTTTTAAAATTTGAATGCCAACCTGACTACAAACATTATAAAAATGGATGTGTTAATTTGTCCCTGAAATAAAAATGATTTCAGTCAATACTATCTGCATGTCCTACGTTATCCAGTGAGTATCCAAAAATAAGGAAAATTTTCCCATACCATCAATTCCATTCAAAATGGAATTTAGCATATCCAATACACTCTTTACTTGATTAGAAATTAATTTAAGGACTTTCAATGACTGAATCGTTTTATTTAAATTTCTGCATCTTAGCAAACAAGTTCTGAATTCAAAATTGAACCAGTGTTGATAGCATTTTTGAAATCAGAAGCACCCAGATCTCCTTCATATAAAAGGCTTTGTGTAAATAATTCTTCAATTTGCTACTATCTAATCAAGTGGAGATAAGGAAAAAAAACTAGTGAAAACAACATAATTAGACTTATTAATTATGACTATGTGCTACATATTTCACACACACTATTTCATTTAATTATGAATCAATTTGGGGAAAACAAAGTACAAGAAAGTACAAAGACATTTTAAAAATCCTGAATGTAAATGACTCTTTAACATTCCTCCTTTGAATATTGAAAAAAAAAAAAGATGTGATATATAAAAATGATTTAGAATCTGAGCAGAGTGTTTTAAAATGGCAAGGTTTTTATTGTTATTGCTGTTGTTCTTTCTTTTTTTTTAAGATAAAACAAATTAAGTAAAGGATTTTTTTAAAAAAATGTGATATAAACCCAGGTCAATTCCAAATATAAAGTCTACCACAGAACAAGTACCTGTTTATGTAAACACACACATATAAGTACGAAGAAATTTTTCTAAGCTCTGGAGTTAACACCATAGAACTCAGGGATTGTGTGTGTGTGTGTGTGTGTGTGTGTGTGATGCTGGGGATTTAACCCAGGGCCTTAGTGCTTGCAAAGCAAGCACTCTACCAACTGGGCTATATCCCCAGCCCAGAACTCAGGGATTCTTGTCTATTCCAACCTTGATGTGGGAGCCTTGAGTTCCAGTTTTCATTCATCATTGATCTGCTGTATTATACTAAACAGATCTTCCCTTCTATGATTCTGTTCTGATGCTACACACACACACACACACACACACACACCTTCAAGTAATTTAAAATATAATGACATATTTCATTTTCACCTCATCTCCTCTGAACCTTTTCATTCCCAGGAGGAATGTTTCCATATACTATGGACTAGATTTTGAAAACACATTGTATTGTACCCAGGTAAACATGTCTACTTAGCATATATGTTCAGTTCACGTTCTCATTTTACCTAAGTGAGGGAAATTGGACAATTTGAATTCCAAAACACCTTGAGAACCATCATTTAAGAACAACAAAAGATCATCGTGTATTGAAAGCAATACAGAATACTCCTTCAAAATACATTTTACCTCAAAGTAATGATGATTAAAAAAAAAGAGAGAGCACCTCCAATAAAGAAAGTCTAGAAAGACAATCTTTGATTCATTAATGAAACAATTTTTTTTTCAGGAAAAATAGTTCTTCTAAAGTTTTGCTGCATAGAAGGCCAGCAGATGTCTGCCTATTCTGAAGGGAATTTGTCTTCCTGAGGAGAAAATAGCTTAAAAGGGATACAAATAGCCATATGTTGACTGTACACTGCTTAGCAGATGACGTAGAGAGCCACAATCAACAATGGAAAACTTGAAGGTCAGGATTCAAATTAATTGTCCTTAAAATTCAATGTAATTATATAAGATAAAATAGCTTATTAACTATAAGCTATGTCAAAGAACTGTGCTATTAATTTGTGCCAGGCATAATATAAACAATAATTAGTGATATTCAGTATAGGAGAATTGATCAATAAAATAATTTCCTAAGCATTTCATAGACACTCCAACAGAAATAATCCAAAATAAATAAGAAGATTGCTTTGTATGTAAAACTATAATGCTCTAATTAAAAAAAGACTGCTTTGCAATCTTTAAGGAAAGCTAAGTGTGAAACTCAATGAGACACACAGTATTTTCCTAAATCTTAGAAACAGCAATGTTTTCTAAATTACATAATTAAATATCCCTGTCAAAATATGTCATTCTTCATTTGCAAAAAAAAAATAATAATAATAATGGAAAAACAAATTTTGAAAATAACACATTTGTGGTTAGAGGTTTTTTCCTTTATAAAACCAAACCACCAAAATTTCCAGGTATAGATATTAGAAATAAAGTCTGCTAAACATTTCTTACCATTCAAATTTTTAGACTTTATAATAATGTGAAATAAGTTTACCTGCATCAAATTTCAGTGTTTAAGAACAAGAAAGACAAGTTTTTACCACGTGGTAAGAATAAGCACCAAAATGTTGACCAATACTCTGCAAGAAGGTCAACCCTGGTTATAAATGTAATGTAAATGAAAATAAAAATAAACAATCCTAAAGGTAACTGATAAATACAATCCTTAGCTGCATTGTTCCCATTTAAATAAACATTACAGACATAATACATAAGAATAGTATCATTTCTCTACAGAAGTAAGTTCTAAATGGCATTTCATATCCTTTTTTTTCAAAGTTTGAGAGACTGACAATTATTAGGAACCAAGAAATCCAGTTGTTGTTACAGCTGTAAAACTTGGTTTAAATGCAAGTAAAACACAGATAAATGTTTTTAGAAGCATTACCAACAACTGCACTGTGAAACCTGTGTTGCCTCAAGACACTTTTATTAATGCTATCACTTGGGGCTACAGCGTCACTACAAAATTAGATGCAATCTTTGTCTTCCTGTGTCTGAGCCTTGGGGAAAGTAGAATTGTTCTTATTGAACTGCTGGTACCTAAATTAAGAAAAAGAAAATTTTTTTCTAGGTAGTAGATTCTCCAGGAAAAAAATAAAACCCAAACTATAATCATACTTTGCAGGTTTATCTTTTAGAAATATGGTCCAAGCTTCCCCCTCACCTCCATCTTACTTATTTACAAAACATACAAATGGCTAATTCAGGTTTTAGGACAGAAACATCCTAAAAATGGAGAATGAGCAGAACTCATTGCTTAAAATTAATAACTGAGATAGGCAGATGCCTCCGTTCTCAAGTTCAAGGCCAGCTTGGGCAACTTAGCAGACTCATCTCAAAATCAAAAGTACAAAGGGCTCCAGATATCATTTGGTGGTGGAGCACCCCTGGGTTCAATCCCTAGTACTACAAAGAAATAAATATATAAGTACCTGAAATACAGTGAATTAAATTACTACAGATCTATTTGTAGCAAATTGAAGCATACACTTACTAAATAATTGTAAACTTTTTAAAGACACAAAAACCTTTTAAATTGCTGTGTAATTAATTTTTCCCATAAACTATGTCCAAGTCATGTCTCAGCCAAATAAAAATGTTTCTTTATTTAAATTAAACTAGCATAAAAATCATTTAAAACAAATGCTCCTTAAACTTTTTTAGGCTTTCAAATTATTATTATCTTTAATAAGGATACTTGTTATCAAACTACTCTAATTAACCAAACTATACTTGATAAATATATATTATCTATGCATTTCTCCTTTTATAGATATGGCAGTTGTTACTACTATGTTGAATACTTTTAAAGTTCTTATTTTTATTATTAAATTTTATTCAGTAAATTAGCTGGGTGTGGCGGTGCACACATATCTCAGCAACTTGGGAAGCTGAGGTAAGAAGATCATAAATTCTAGGCCAGCCTCAGCCATTCAGCAAGGCCCTAAGCAATATATCTGTCAAAAAAAAAAAAAAAAGACAAACAAAAACTTTTAATTTTAATCAGTAAATTAAAAGTTTGTTTTCCTCTGAGCTGGAAAACATTTTGAGAACATAATGATGAACATCATGCTAAAATTTGTGAATTATGCATGAAGGTGCTCTGTCTTTGAATATTTTGCTGCTAGAGTGATATAATGATCTTGTGTCTGGTTTCAATTCTGATTGTGCATTTGTTGAGGAAGACTGGACAGCTTTTCACATAATGGCTTCTCAAGGTAATGAAATGTCTACCTTAGAAAGGACTTAACTGGAAACTAATAGTATCTTTAAAATACCTACACAACAGCCAGATCAGAAAAGACGGCTGTCTAAATCTCAGTGCATGAGGGGTATCTTGATCATCTGGGTGAAACGAAAGCTGTTTTGAAAACAGAAGATCTGGAAGGTGAGCATTTAAACCTGTTTAAACCTATAACTTCCTTCTTAAAATCCAGACAATGATAAGAATGTGAGTGAAGCAGGAAGTAATCCGGAAACACCAGATGATTCTTGCTATTCTTGTTGACACACACTTCATTTATGAGAAATTATGCTTCCAGAGCACAGTCATTTTGATTTTCCCTTTGGTCTTCAGTTTCTTATACCTACCAAAAATTGGAGCTGGCCTAGATGTTCTATATCAACTTCCCTGATTCTCTAAATCTGTTTTCAAGCACTAAATTAATTTTGCCTCTGCAAAGAATTATTAAATAGAAATAAGCCAAATGTTACAAAGGTGCCAGTATCTTAACACTGAATGATGACTCTAACAAACAGATGTTATTTAAAAATTGGTTGAACACTTATACTTCTTTTGCTTGGGCTACATTTAAAGTTGGGCTAACTTTAAAGTTGGGCTACATTTAAAGTTAAAAAAAAAAAAGCACAAGCAAAATATCCTTCCATTGTCATGATAGCTTTCATACACCTTGCTGAGTTCATTCTAAGACTTCAGGGAGAGTCAAGGTAATACAAAAAGATAGTGAAAGGCAAATCCTGGTTTCCAGAAAATATTCAAAAAATGTGAATGGCTAGTTTTAATATGGTTTAAAATAGTTCCTTTATTTTATTATTCTAATTATATTTTATGCTCATATCTGACATCTTTGACATTCTGTAAGCACTTACACGACTACATGACTGTGAAGATGCACACTACATGCCTTTGTGAAGATGATCAAATCATTTCAGCACTCTGGGGTTGATTCCACATTAATGATACAATTGAGCTGGAACAATTACCTCTAAATTCTTTTCCGTGTCTATAATTTTATAGTTAGTTATTATTTTTATATATTCAAGTTACATTTAAATGCTAGAGACTATGAAAACCAATTATATAATTTAAATCTTCAACATAAATTCTATGAAAATATTAATCATTTTGGAAAATATATATAAATATATGCATAGCCATAAATATAGTTATATATGTAGATGAAAGGAATTAAATTTAATTTCATTTGTCTCTCCAATCCCTATGCAGGAATTCTCAATTTCTGTCATATAGATACACCATGATTTTTTCAAGGGAAATGAAATGTTTTGACTACCTGTTGAATATAGATAGAAAATAAGAGAAGTCCAGTTCTGATTCAAATACAATACACATCCAGATTCTAGATGTAATGATTTAACCATTAGTCAACATATTCCTCTTGAGATAATTTCAAACAAGGTGCATTTGGTATTCGTGTGAATAAACTGAAGCATAACTTCCTTGAGGATTCCATACACCGTTTTTTAACCCTTCATTACAGTAGTCAAGTATGAAGCCTATAAATAGACTTTTCTAGATTTAATGTTAACAAAGTAGAATATACTTCTAAGAATTTAAAATAGTTTAAAACCATACCTTATATTACAAGTTGAAAGTAATTCTTCCAATGAAGACAAATTTTTAAAATCCTGTACTATTCTATTTACAGTTACATTCTTATTTTCACCATATTTAGAAGCAACAAAGAAGGGGAAATAAGACAAGTTCAATGAAAATGGTAGCAGAAAAGTTTCCAATCAAAGTCGAAAGGTTCAACAACTACGTGTGCAAACCTCAATCCGGCCTTAATAACTAGCTAAGATGAGAAATAAAGAAAATTTTAAAACTAGATTTCATCCAGATATAAAAGTACACATTGTCCTCAAGTAAAGCCTATTGCACGTGCTCAATCTTTCATTGCCATTATCATTACTCGGCCACGCCCCCTGCCAAACACAGAAAGCCCGTTTTACTTACTAGCCACCTCCAGGGATGCGTTGTGGCTCACGGCCTCTCCAAGGTAATTCCTTGCCACACACACGTAGACCCCTTCGTCAGGCCGACTCTTTCGTCCATGTACTATACGTAAGAAAAATAAAGATCCACTTGGCAGCAACATTCGGTGTGAGCGAGGGTCATCTTTGTCTGTCTCCACTCTCTCCCCGCCTTTGTACCATTCAATAGTGGGCGTGGGGCGGCCTTCAGCTTTACAGTTCAGAGTTGCAGGTTCTCCTTTTGAGACAATTAGGTCTGAGGGGTGTTCAACAATGCGAGGTGGAAAATCTTCCTGGCGAAGACGGGAGCCTGCAAAAGAATTGACAAAATATCTTGCTATTTCACTCAAAGACAGTTAAAAGCCTTATTTCAAAAGTTCTAACACTGCTATTTAAACACTACCTAATGTTGACCTACCCTTCCTACCCTATTTACTAACTAATCCTTCTGGTATCCACTTTGACTGCACCTTCCAAATCCTGAATTCTTTAGACCCTCCACTTAGAAAGTTCTCTTGCTTATACTCCACTTGTACAAATCCTGTCTGCTGTTCAAATCCCTGCTCATGAATCATTTCAGAGCCCATCACATTGTTTATACCATGCACAGTGCCTGCTTTTGCAGAGAAACCTGTCAGAGAACTGCTAAATAGCTTCCTGAGTATTACAAATAATGCCCTGGCTTCCTGGCATCTCCTTTTTAACTATCATCAATTAAGACTCTAACAAAACGTGCTGTACACAAATGAACATTTATATTCAAATACAATAAAACTGCTTCATGTAGACTCTTAACTCTTTCTAAATAATGAAAAGTGAGTATACATATATATATATATATATTCCCCAGAGCTTTAATTAATAAATTTCATTATTATGTTAATATTTGAAAATTAAGTAATTGAGTTCAAATTAATGAAAAAGAATATTGGGTAAAGAGCTGCATTCTGGACTTTATATAGTACTTGAGAAATGAATGTGTATGTGTATATATCATTTAAATACATCCTATCTCTGTGCCTTATTTTTCCAATGATACTATAATCTCACGAACAGGATTCATGACTCTTATTTTTCAATACATCTATCTTATTTCTGCTCTGTATAGAGTAAATGTATAAATTACTCAAATTCAACAGCCCAAGCCTTCACTAAATGGAGCCCTGAACTTGGCTCTCATCTGGTGTTCCAAACTCAACTGAACAAAGCACAATAGAAACAAGCTTGCCTGATACCTCCCTTTCTGCCCTCTATGCCTCCCTAAACTTTCTCAACTCAGTCTACTCATGCCTATTTCTACACCCAGATACTATCCCAGGTCCAACTGCTATCCCTTCCTAGGGTTTGGGAAAGTCTCTGAAACAGTTTACTTTGATATGACCTGATGAAGACTTTGAGGTGCAAATACAATCTGGGTCCTGCTCTACTTCAGAGGCTTTTAGAATAAACTCACTGCTCTTCAGTCCTCAAGGAGAACTACAAGAGCCAGCCTCCTCCTTCCTTGATCAAACTTTCCAGATTCCCTGTCTTCGCCTTTCTCTGTTCCCTTCTCCCCTTCCTCGTGGTTCCACAAACATACTGAGCTGCTTCTTACACAGCAGTCAATGATTGCCTGGGCTCCAAATGAACTCAAACTACTTTACACCCAATTCTTTCAAATCTCTGCTTTCCCCAATCTTTCCACCTACTTTACACCCAATTCTTTCAAATCTCTGCTTTCCCCAATCTTTCCCAAAAATAAAATTTTGTTTTTGTAAACCTAAGCAGCATGCTCCAACTATACTTGGTAATATTCAGAATTATAATTTAAATCTATTTTTCTGAGTCTTCAAATATGAACTTTTCCCCACTATTCTATAAGATCTATGGGTCTCATTTTGTTCATGGTTGTTTCTCTTATGTCTGGCAAAGTGCTGAACACACTATAGTACTTGGTATGTGTTGGGCTGGAGATAAAGCTTAGTGGTAGAGCATTCGCCCAGCAGGTATGAGGCCCTGGGGTTGCTCCCTGGTATCACAAAATAAATATATAAATAAATAAGCATTGAATTAATGAAAAATGGAATGAAGTGCTAACAAGAAAGATCTAGCTGAGCAGAATGCACTGAAGCTTAAGAATCATGCATTGTAAACTGGGTGCAGTGGATACACCCACAATCCCAGCAACTCAGGAGGCTGAAGCAGAAGGATTCCAAATTCAAGACCGGTCTCAGCAACTTAGCAAGGCTCTAAGCATCTTAGTGAGACCCTGTCTCAAAATAAAAAATAAAAAGGGCTGGAGATGTAGCTTAGTGGTTAAGCATCCCTGGTTCAATCCCTGGTACCATTAAAAAACAATCATACATTGGAGATGCACTTTTTAAAAGGCTTTAAAAGATTTTATCTTTATTTTTTTGTACTGGTTTGAATCACTGAACTACTTCCCCAGTTCTTTTTATTTATTTTTTTATTTTGAGACAGGGTCTCCCAAAATTGCTAAAGCTGATCTTGAACTTGCAGTCCTCCTACCTCAGCTTCCCAAATTGCTGGGATCACAAGCATGTTCCACCATGCCTGACTTATCTTTTTAAATTGTAACCAATATGCACATTGTTCAATCTTAGAGTGTAAATCCCACATGGCTTATTTATTTCGGTGTCTAATGTGTAGCTACTATAATCAATATTTTTTCTCAGTGCAATGAATGAAGTGAATGATAAAACTAAAAGATCTGTTATTTGCTTATAACCTTCATGAGACAAAAAATTATAAACTGAAACACCAAGTAATAGTCTTATAATAAGAAATACTAACAAATAGTTTTCATTTACTGCATGGTATACAGTATGCTCTATGTTCTTTAAATGCAACCAGATTTTAAAAGAGGGGAAAATAAACCAGCAATATGTAGGGAAGATGAATTGGAAATTCATACTACCTATATTTAAGTCAGCTCAAATTTAGTTTAGTTTTAGATTACTCATAATTATCAGTGCTACAAAACTCAGAAAATAAAACATTCTAATATATTACTGGCCTTTACCTTGTAAAAGGTGGATGCTGATGAAAAAAACTAATGAGATAATATATATTTTATTAAAGCAAGTTCACATAAAATAGGTAATAGGGATGCACAGGTTCCTATAAGAACATGAAGAATGGCCACCCAAGACAGCCTGAGCAAGTCAGATAAAGATTGAGAGACATGGAACTTGTGATAAACAATGAAAATGAGTCTTAAAGAAAAGAAAGGAGATGATTTCACCCAGAGGCACAGCTGCAAGAGTATATGATACACTTATAGGATCTGCAGGTAAGTTATTATGGCCTATGTATGAACTGCGTATCGGAGACAGGGGAAAATACCTAAGAGAAATGATGTGATGGGCTTTTCACATCAAGCTGAAGTTCTGCAACCTAGCTGAAGGCAACAACAGTCCATGTAAGTAAGGGATCAATATGACCAAGCTTGATTTTGAAGAGGTCGCTATTAGCCAGTGGCACACACCTCTAATCCCACTTACTCCAGAGAATGAGGCAAGAGGATCAGAAGGTTTTTTTTTTGTTTTTTTTTTAATACTTTTTAGATGTTGATAGACCTTTATTTTATTCACATAGTTTTATGTGGTGCTGAGAATCGAACCGAGGGCCTCACACATGCTAGGCAAGTGCTCTACCACTGAGCCACAACCCCAGCCCCGGATCAGAAGTTTGAGGTCAGAGTGGGCAACTTAGAGAGGTCTGTTTCAAAAATAAAAATTAAAAAGCACTGGGAATTGGTTCAGTGGAGGAGCACCCCTAGGTTCAACTCCTAGTACTGCAAAAAGAAAAAGAAAAAAAAAAAAAAAAAAGCTCACTATGGCTAGTAGGAAGCTGGACTTAGGAGGCTGAGTTAGAGAAAGATGAGGACACTTTTGCACCCTTCAAGCAATAAATCTGAGAACATGTACTTAGACACTGACAGAAAGGAAAAAAAGGGAAAGTCTAATTTTATTAAGTCATAAAATCAACAAAAATCTACTTACTGGCAACGAGGAGGATGATGGAAATGAAATACACAGGATAAGGGAAGCAACAGAGGAAGGGAGATTCCAGATTCCTGATCTTGACTCTGAGTGAAGGACAGTCAAAATGAAGATAGGAAATAAGAGCAAGATTTGGTGAGAGTAAAAAGAGCAAAGCAGATATTTACTCAGTATGAGACATGAAGAATTTGTAGTACTTCAAGGATATCCAAATAGAAAAGACGAGTTACCACTGCATATTGAAGCTGGACCCTAGAAATCTCCACTGGAGCTGTGGATTAGAATAGAGCTGGAGACAAAAATCATGGGAAAGAATAAAACTGTCCAGAGAGAGGGTGTAGAGGAAGTAACGGCCGATTACAGAATCTGGAGGTCACCCAGGCTCCACTGAAGGGTGGTGTTCCTGAAGACTCTCTAACCTAACCTGCAGTTCCACAGAGCTGGAACATAGCCAGCCTGACTTTTGGGAATGGAAGATTCAGGCCTAAGTTTTCACCAGTGGAAGTTTCAACAACAAAAATGCTTTCTATATTTTTAATGACCACATTTTCAAAAACATTCTGTGAATACTCTTTCCTCAGATCATTACTAGCATTGCTCAAAAAAAAAAAAAATCATGGATCTCAGTGTCTTTAGTCTTGCTAATGTGATGTGCCAGAAAAGGAATATGATATGCAGAATTTCCCAAACTTATGTAGTCATTGAACTCTTAATTTTTCTTTTTTGCAGCATGTCCCTTTGAACGTTGCTTCTGAGAAACACATTTGAAGAGAAAATGTATACCATGAAGCATATAATAATCTGAAGAGAATGAATAACCTTGGCAGAAAAAGTTATTTAACTGTGGTAGAACAAGTACCTTTGGAAATCGTAACACACATACAGAAATCTTTCATTTCTCACAATTGAAAAACCTTCATGAAAGGGACTTTCCAATATCTGAGTCATATATATACATGAGTGATTGGTTAACCTCCATAATAAAAACTATAAATGCTAGTCATCATTGCTATAAAAACTATAATAAATTATTCTTTGTAATCAAGTGTAAGCAGGCGAGAAAAAGATCGAAAAGAAAACTGCTATTAATTATCCATCATCTCCTTTCTCACAACAACATCTTTTTGAGGTGGGTGTTGTTATATCTGGTGTCCATATGGGGAACTGAGATCTCAGCTGTCATTCAGCTGGGAGATGGCAGTGCTGGGAGTCAATCCTAGTCAAATCCAAAGCTCTTACACTTGCTAACTATTCCATACATTACTGTTAGGATTAACTGGTTAAAATCCATAGATAAAAGTGATGTGTCCACTCTGGCTTTCCACACTGGAACTGTTCATTCTGATTGTTTCCTTGTAAAATGCAGATGATAAAAAAGAGCAAGAACCCGGTGCTATGGCACATGCCTGTAATCCCAGCAGCTCAGGAGGCTAAAACAGGAGGATCTCGAATTCAAAGCCAGCCTCAGCAGTGAGGCCCTAAACAATTCAGCAAGACTTTGTCTCTAAATAAATAAATTTTAAAAGAGGGTGGGGGAGGCTGGGGATGTGGCTCAGTTGTGAAGCACCCCAGGGTTCAATCCCTGCTACCAAAAATTTTTTTTAAAAAAGCAAGAAGCAGTCAAACCTGATGGTATCTTTCCCACACATAGAATGTCTACCTGTAACCCAA
The DNA here is from genome assembly GCA_020662805.1 of Glaucomys volans. NCBI lineage: Eukaryota > Metazoa > Chordata > Mammalia > Rodentia > Sciuridae > Glaucomys > Glaucomys volans. The sequence goes on from JAJEJO010004229.1 coordinate 424,050, forward strand.
ATGACTTCAAAAGCTCAGTTCTTACAAAACTATGTATTCAATGAAAACTAAATATCACTAGTTTCAAACTTTTTTCTGACCATACACTTAAGGGAAAATCTCCAATATTCTATTTTTAAGGTAAGAAAAAGTCACCCAATTTTATACCTATAGTTATAGTCCATTTTCTCAAAGGAGAATTTTTTTTTCCTTAACTTTTTTTTTTTTTTTTTTTTTCCAAGGACTAAACCGAAGCCTTGCACATGAAAGACATACTTTGTACCAAGCTATACCCTAGGTCTCAAAGGGGGACTCTGAGCTGGGGGACGTTGCCCACACCTTGTAATCCCAGGTACTTGGGAGGCGGAGGCAGAAATATCGAAAGTTCATGCCTGGCCTGGACAACTTAATGAGATCTTATCTCAAAATAAAATAAGAATTTTTTTAAATAAAGCAAGAAATTTGATGCTGTGGCTCAGTGGTAGAATGGTCATGCCAAAGGCCCTAGGTTCAATCCCCAACACACACACACACACACACACACACACACAAAGACTGAGAGTTACAATAAAATCTAATTAGGAAAGAGCATGAGTATATACGTGCATCTCAAAAGTGTAAATGGAAGACCCCAAGTAGGACATATTAGTCACTGATCTTTCTCTCCTAAAGGTGGTACCCACCTTCTTCTGTCACAATTTAATCTTCCTATAAAATACAATATTTAATATTCATTTGTTATGCATAAAGTTTTCTCCAAGCATAGGTTCTGAGTCCCTGTAAACTACTATTCCAGTTTTGCTAATTATTATTTTTATAATAATATGGTTTGGCCTGGGGATATAGCTCAAGGCAAGCACAAGGCCCCGGGTTCAATCCCCAGCACCACACACACAAAAAATAATAATAATAATAGTAATAATAAAATGGTTTATATAACAATTGGCAAAACTAACACCCAGGTTCCAACCACCCTTTGCATAGGAAACTTAAAAGTTAACAAGAAGCAAAGTAAAAGAAAAGGACAGATACTGAAAGGAGAGGCCTTAACAAGGAATTAGAATGATACTTTCAACTGCTGTCAGCAAGAATCCTGGAAGAACCTTAGGAATACAGCACCACTGACTGCCAGCAAGACCAGTATCCCAGAAAAGGACAGAGCAGGATTCTTTCAACAGCTGCCTGGTTGGAAGATAAAATATAAACACCAGTGAATGAAATATCTAAATATTTACACAACCACAGCTGGAAAAAGATATATAATACGTAAGTGCTAAGTATTTCAAGGAAATATATCAAAGTCACATGAGATTTATGATGAGGAAACCAAAGTCTTAGTTGGATGTAAAGTGTTCCCCCCACTGAGACATCATTTTCACAGAAACACAAGCAAGTAACCATTTAAGAGACTGACCTTGTTAATATTCTGTTGAGGGGTGTGTGTATGTGCATGCACCCACGTGTGTAATTTTACCTATATAGCTTTACCTCTGTATAATTTTATTCCTTTTTCTTCTATATGATTTTATTCTTTTTTCTACCATAGTAGAAATATTATAGGATTATGTTTATTTTTGTTTTCAAGCCTTTTTCTTAGAAGGTGAAGGGCAAAGAAGTATTTTATTAAGAAAGTCTTATTGGCATCCAAATTTCTTTTCCATATGCTTTGGTTAATAAAAATTAGAAAACCTGTAATGATTAAAATATCCATCTGCATCACATAACATATTAAAGCATCGTGCAACAAAAAGTGCTTATAAAATTGCTAAGATCATAAGAGGAACAAATTCAATGAAGAGTTGACAGATGCCCAATGAATATTAATAGACAATTTGGTGACATCTGCCCAAGGTGGGGGTTGGGATGTATACAATGGCCTTGACGAAAATACCTATATTTGTAAAAGAATACTTATATTCTTAAAGGAACCTTGCCTCTTAAGTTCTTAAGCTCCATTTACATTTTCGAGAGTAGAATGGCCTCCAATTACTAACATCCATCCTATCACAGGGACCAATCCTATAATTTTCCTGTCAGAATCTCAACCTAGAAGGAGATATTTGTTAAAAATAAGAAAGCAGAACCCATTAATTACTCACTATGTAGAAAACAGACTTAAATATCCTCTGTGGAGTTACACACATTTCTCAACCACTCATGCTTACTGTCGGAACAAAATTATAAAAACAGTCCACACGTTACAGAAAAATTAAATCTTTGACCTGAAATCAGATGTACCAAAAGAACCCCATGTTGACTAACCAGGACATTTCCTTAAATTACTTTGTTTTATCCTAATTTCTTCTGATTATAATCTTTACCTAAAAAGATTACCTAAAGAAAAAAGAACCACATTTTGCAAAAGTCAGAATAATCTCAATAATTAACAGTCAGTGGTAGAATGTATCATCTAAAATGATTTCCAAAATAGACCTCAGTGAAATTCCAGGAGTGAATTCCTGTTTTTGTCACATTCCTGTATAATCTAATATCATATGGCTGTGTCCCCAGGGATATGAAAAAGAGTGACAGTAGCATAAGTTGAATTTTAGAAACAATGTTGCCAGCTCCACCCCATTTTTAATAATATGGACACTAAGTAGAAGAGACTAAGGAATTAACTGCAGGAATTGCCTCAGCTGAGTCAAATCAGGCAGGATTTCACCCTGCGCTGTAAATAAAATGATTGGAGGTTGAAGTTGGCTGGCTGAGTTCATTTTTTTCTATTCGCCCTTTAGTAAAAATTTCTAGTTAACATGCAAATAGGAGGATTTTGCTTTCTGCAAAATGACAAGTGAAAATATTTGTGTATCTTAAAACCCAAATTCTTCACTTTGCCATCCATTAATTTCACATCATTTACTTATGTTTTCCTGCATAGTATTAATATGAGTACTTATAATCTTTTATAAATTGTGCTAAGTCTAAAGTCTTTCAAGGGACACAAAAATATTACAAAGAATGATGTTAAAGAATAAGATCCTTCAAAGCAAGGCAGTAGTAGAAGAAACTGTAATCAGAAGAACAGTATTGGAAAAACCAACTCTAACATCCATGGGGAACATAATTAAAACTAAAGATTGGATTCAGATTGTCTGGCTTCAAATCTGGTACTTGTTTACAGTTTGAACCCAGATAAATTGCTTAACTTTTTTAAATGCAAGATTTCTTTCTTGTGTAAAAAGAGGATAAAATAATACCTGTACTTTATAGAACAGCATAATCTCTGATGCACAAAATAATATTATATTGACTCATGGGTTGAAATCATAAATCTATTATTTTGGAAGCTGGCATAAACACCATTTTTGGAGTTTATAATCCTCCACCCTACCATCTTCTGAAGCTACATTAACTTTCTCATTAATTTACAGAGAAATTACATTTCCCCCCTGATTTATAAACATTGTTGCAATCTAAGCTCAGTCCCTAATTGTAGTTGATAATCCAATTCAAAATAATTGGACTTACACAATTATCAGCAGGTTCTGGCACAATTCTTGCAAAACATCCTTCAAAAGATTCAAAAAACAAAAGAAAACAAAACTAGAGTACTTAGCACGTTAAACCTATTGTTTTCCTGCAGCCAAAAGTGGATCATCTGAAGCCATTAATAATAAAACAAATCTGATCATTGAGGAAAATATTCCAAATGGACCCACTGACTATTGAAATACATTACTTTCTTTTTATTATAATCATTATTGAATATTAAATGTGCAAATTAATGGGTTTCCCTGTGTCATTTCATACATACAAAGGTACATGCTGCTTTGATCATATCCACCCTCCCTTGCCTTCCCTTCCCTCCCCCTTCTTGAAATGTATTACTTTCAGATTTAAAAGATGTACTAGTTCTTTTAAAATATTACTGGATGAATAATCATGTTGTCTTTAATTCCCTTTTCATTAGAAATACAAAAATACCATGGGTAGCCAGGGTATGGAGTACATTTATTTGCAAGAGTGCATCTTTATGTCTATTCTTATGGACGGAAAAACCTAGATTTGAAAATATATATTATATTATAAAATATAATAGCTTATTTCAGCTGTTAGGACCAATTGAACCTTTGGAATTTTCACTAACAAAGGATTCTGAACAATATTTTGAATTGTGAGTAACATTATTTGGGTGATCCTATGATTTTATTTATTGCTTTGAAAATATAGTTATTCAAAATCATGAATTTTCTATGCATTAGGACAAGTGACATGGATGCAATCAATATGAAACTGCATTTCATTTCTTTATATAATAAGGAAATAACAGATGGTTATACATTTGAGCCAACTATAATCTTAATATACAGAACATGAGCAGACTTCCCTACTGAAGTGGCAACTCCAAAATACTCTTATACAAAGCAAAATTTGCTTACCAAACCTTCCCTGTGATCACTTCTGAAAGAAGAATATGCTGAAATATTATTATTTGTTCAAAACATACTTTTAAGTCATAAACTAAAAGTGCATAAAAACCAAGTAAAACATACACTTAATTGCTTAACCATGGGAAGGTTTCAAAAAACTATTATATAAAGTAATATTCATTAGTTTTTTCACTAAAGAGTTGCATCAGGTTTTTATACTATCTCTATATTATAGATACAATTTGCTAAGAGTCAATAACCTAAAATCAATTTAAGTACTAAAAATAAAGCTTTCAACTTTACTTTTTTGAATTAGGTATACTGTGTCATATTTGAAGGGCCCTTGATTTATTCTTAATGTCTGCAAGATAAGAGTATGAAATTGCATTTTAAGGATAATTGTCAAACGACAATTACAGTTCTGGAAAACAAAATACTTAAAATAACCTTTTAAAGGATCACTGAGAAATCTCTACAGGAATGCAGTCAACTTCACTTATTTTAAGAACTCAGTACTTTTGACATGAACAAGAATTTCTGAAGAAAATCTTTTAACATTAGCAAACTAATTGTAATCATTCCCTCCATATATTTTATCCAGTTTTCTCTCATGATATCTTGGTATTAGTTCTTACAGATTTTAAGAGGTGCCCTAATAAAAGATGCGGAGAGGCATTTAGCATACAAGACAAAGGAATTTAAAAGATATTCCAAATGTTATCAAAATATAAATATGAAGTAATAGCAAATACTTAAATAGGAATAAACTTTATTTTTTAAAGGGGAAAGTAATGATCATTTCAAAACAAAGCTACAGTGCAGTTGATCTCATTGGGAAAGTCCACCATAAATTAAATATTAACATATACATATCCAAAATCAAAAGAAAATTAAAAAATATTTTACATCTAAAAGCATTTCAATTATGGGAAATATGATATCAATATGCATTTATCATTTTAAGTTTAAATGCATGTTAAAAAGGAAATATAATACTTTTAGTCATTATTTTAGGAGTGGTTTAAGCATAATTTTAAAGAAAAAAGGCCATAAATTGCTAATTTTTTTAAGGAAACATTGGTAATGTTAATACAGTTGAGCACAGTTCACAAGTAGTTGGACCACACTGCAACACATCTACAATCCCAGGGCCTAGAACAGCACCCAGCATTTAGCAGGTCCTCAAAAAACATTTGCTGAGTAAATGATCAGTAAGAAGAAAATGGCAGATGAGCCTACATGTATTTAAAAATAGTTCGGAACTTGATATAAAACAGCTCCATCCTTGCAGGCAATCAATGCTCCCTCTGAACACCTGAAGGGAAAAAAGGGGAAGCCCCTGGTTCTACTTCTGGGAAACAGAAATCCACAAGGGAAGGCAGCCCTGTCCATTCAAAGGAGAGAGCTCTGTTTAAAAATAGTTCTAAGGATATAGAAGCCTGTACATAGTACCCTGGGTGGTATCCATACAAGGATTAAGATAAGTGTAAGCTTTTCAACTCCAGCTGAAGAGAGAAAGAGATGTTGAAAATAAATAAATAAATAAACAAACAAACAAAATCCTTGGCATGACTTCTAAGAGACTGTTACAAAATAATATTTGTTTACTGCTCTATAAGTTCCTGTAGTTTCCGAATACTCCATGATATTCTGCTGTCATTTTTCATAATGAAATTATCAATTTTAGAAGTTGTGAAAGTCAACAATTTTTTCTAAATATGGAGAAAATAAAATTCAACCTTTACTAATTCTTTAGCATTCATTTATTCACTGAACGATTATGTAGTAAATGCTGATGAGGCACCAGGTCTACACTAGACTCTGACATGAAAGAGCGCAAACCCAAAATAAAAAGTTAGAGGAGTACCCATCTCTCTCCCCCTTTTTTTTTTTTTTTGATTATAAAAAATGTGAAGTGAATATAAATGATATATGAGTGACAGTGTATGCACTTATACAATATATGCATGAGTATACCTCTTAACCAACAGTGAAACTTTTTGTGGCACATATCAATAAAAAGAAACAAATCGGAATGAGCTGTGCATGCAAAACTACATATAATATAGTTAGAATGTGTGGAAACAAAGCTTTGACAAAAATAAGCCTTCCTGCAAAGGTGGAAAGCCTGTAAGAGTTTAATTGAATAAGGGTCACACACCCTGAGGCGCAGGGCTGCTCATTCATGCCCTGTGTGATCACTGGGAGGTAAAAGTCTGCATATGGATTTAAAACGATTAACAGGTATCAATTGCCTCTTCCTTTTAGGAAGCAAATAGACCTAATTATTGCACTTCTCTTCTATACCATTATAAGCTAATTCCTGGTCTTTGCCACTTTCAGGGAAAATCGTTTTTTAAAACTTTAAATGCGTTTTCATTTCACACTTGACTATTTTTAAGCAATTCTTCGATACTCCAATAATAATAAATTAAACCTCAATTATATTATCAAAATATTTTTTCCTACTCTGACTGTTTGAACTCATAAAATATCTCACTGCAATGAATTTTTCTCTAATGTTCTGTTAGCACTGAAACCAGAATTGACAAAGAGAAAGATGTCACGGTTAAAGTTGTCACGGTTTGTAAAATTGTAAATTTTTGTAAATTTGCTTTGCTACTAACTTTAGAACAATATTTATATAATATAGCGTTTTTCAAAAGTAATTTTACTTATTTTATTTACTGAATATATGCAAAAACTGCATGTATGTAATTTCTGAGGATAATAGAGGCTGATTAAAATTAAGCCTACTGAATTATAAAGCAAAAGCATATGTGGTAAACAACCCACTCAGTGGGTATCCTCCTAAAAATTTTTAAATGAAATATAAGTGGAAGCAGTGTTTCTCAATGTGGTATCATAATCTCTGTAATGTTTATGAACTGTCTAGTTTCTAACTATTCTTTATTTTGTTTATTTTATTGTTCAGAAACCTGGGATGAGCATATTCAGTCATAATTTCTGGGTATGAAGACCTGCATACGACTTTCCAGGTACACAAGGTTATTTTAATGTACATTCAAATTGGAGAACCTGAATTAGAAGTTGCACCTACTGTTCTCAAAATAAAGAAATTAATTAAATAACTGCAGAGCTACTTAATATTAACCCCATTTTATAGATGAAAAATTCAAGCACAGCATGGTTAATTCACTGGAGGTTATACAGCTAGTATATATATGAAAGATCTGAACCATGGTCTTGGGTAATTTGAATCCAGACCCTTCCCCAATATCTATTATTTACTGCTTCTCTACACAGTATTAGAACCATGAAACAGTATTTAAGATTACCACATTTTAAAAGATAAGAAAGTATACAAAGCTAATGTACACTTGCAAGAATATGTTCTTCAACAAAAATTGAAAATAACATTATACTCACATATTCCTATATAATCATATACTCATATATTTTCCCATTGTGAGATCAATGAATGGAAAGAAAATTCCAAATTTTGTTCCAGGGATAGAAGTATAATTTAACATGATACACTGGTGTCCCAAATTTGCTCAACTGAGAAATTAATTAAAGCTAAAAACAATCATCTCTAAATCAGTAGACAAAGTTATGCTTACCTTTACAAATAAAAATTTTAAAAATTAACACCAAGTAAAACAAACAATAAAATACTGTGGAAAATTGAGAAATTACAGAATGAAATAAATAGTATTTACTTAAAATTCCATGTACTTCCAGAGAAAAGCAAAGCTTTTATTTTAATATTTTTCCTTCCAGTGTTATTCTAATGTTTACATATGAAATGCTTTATAATTAATTTTTACTTATTATAAACATTTTGCTCTTTTACAATGTGGTGATATATAAATATTTCTTAGTGAGTGCCACAACTAACTGAACTTCCTTGTGAATTTCTTTCCAAACTTTTAGTATTGTCAAAATCTAAAATTTGGCATCATTTTTAATATATCTTTATCCATGGATTAAATTATTTCCTTACAAGTCACTAAATTAAGGAATTTGAGAACCAGAATGTTTGAAAATTTTTAAAAGTTAATGTATGTCTTCAAAATTAAATACTTTAAAAGTTTTTTTTAATTCCAATAGTCCATTTTGAAATCTTGTCAAATATTCTAAATTCTAAATTTTTCATCAGTAACTTATAGTAACATGGTCCTTTGACAATATTATCCTTCTAAAATATTACTCTTAAATTATCTTTAATCCTTTAATATTTAGATTCAGAAAATGAACAAGAATATCTGTTAAGTATCCGACTTTCTTCATTGTCAAATGCCTAGTACTATTGCCTTTAAAAACATACTTATTTGTGCCTTCAATTTGGTCTGTTCTGATCAAAACCTCCTTTACAAAGTACTGATGTCTAGTTAAAACTCATATTTTCATTTTGGATTATACCCCTGAAGCGATTTTGAACTAAAACTAGCATTTAGACATTTGTTAATTCACAAAACAACTTCAAATTCTATTTTCAGGAAATCATCAAGTTTTAATTTTTATTTATCAATTAGTTGAACATCTCAATGGTGTAAATATGCAATTTGGAAACATAATTCAAAATTTTGATGTTTTAGATAATCAGATACACTGAATCATCTTAGGACCAAATCCTAAGAAATGGCTGTGTAGTAGTTTCCACTGTGTGAAAACAGATTTCTCTTTTGGACACAACTTTCAAAGAAAGGTATATGGGAAAATCTACATTATTGAGAACTAGGGAAATAACCAGTTTAACAATGAAAGTCACCTTCAATTAATTATTCCTAGTTTAAGTAGGATAATTGGTCATCCTCTCTGCTTAATAAGTCAAATGGAAGAAAATGAAAGAAAAATATCCCACCCAAAATTTGTTTAAGTTTGCTTACTTTATTATTCTCGATCAACTTTGACTTGACAAGAACTCTTTAAGACTGAAAAGGTACAACAAAGGATTATTATTCAAAAGTGAATATAATTTGTAAGGTTTGGGAAGACACGAGGGGAACAGATAGCAAAGTTATTTAAAAAAAAAAAAAGCCAGATATTTCTCCAGCAAAAAAAAAGAAAAGAAAAGAAAAAGTCTAATCTAGGGTAGTTGTCTATAACTGTGAGATCAGATGGTTAGTATGATCAAGGCTTAGATTCAGTCCCTAACATTAAGAAACAAAAAAGGTCTAATCAGAAGTATAGTGCCCTTAAGAAGAAATGTCTGCAAATATCCTCTAATACAAATATATATAACTAATATATTTAAATATATACACATATTTTAAGCAACTACTTCAGATTTACATAACTAAATGACATTGTGTAAGGAAAAAAGTAAAAGAATAAATAATAATAAAGAAAATTTTAAAGCAATTTAAGTGCTTTAAAGGGCTTTTCCTTTCATAAAATTTTTACTAGGAAAACTGTAAGTTGACCATGATTTCTAGCACTTTTCTTTGCTTCACTCTCACCATAACAATGCACTATGTATTTTTCACGTATAACCAAAGTGAAGCTTCTGCCAATTTCCAGAGTTCTCATTTCCCCTCATGATGGGTTTGGGCCATCATGCACAAAATTCTATCTGAACTGCAATCTACAGTAAGTCCCTCTACCTGAATTGGTTCCACTATGCCAGTACAAACAATACTTCTTTGGCCCTCAAGGTTGGAGACGTCACCCCTCTTTGCAAACCTGACACCCACAAAAGGGAGGAAAAACCATAGACAACTACCACCGTTGCCTATTTTGCATATAAAAAATAGTTTGAAAAGACAGGGAAAGATGAAACAAAATTCTTATGGAGCATGAGATGCATACCAGATGGTCAGGTTGATACTGTCACTCTGTATAACCCACAGAATCATCACATGGTTTGACTTAGTTCTACATAGTTGCATTTATATGCTTAAGAATTAGTGAAAATCTTTATGAGTGACTACAACAGAAGAGCTTGAATGCTCCAAGCACAAAGTAATGATGAGGAGATGGCCACATTAACAACTTTGATTTGTTCAGTACACACTGTGTACATGTACTGAAATATCACACCTACTTTATATGATAATCAAAAATTTTCAAAAATGTTTAAGGAGATGGAAATATTAAACTTATTTCATCATTATTCACTATACATGTGGATCAAATTATTACAATGTGCCCCCATACATTTATATAAGTAAAATAATTATTAAAAATTTAAAAAAGTAAAAGCACAAGTGGTGCTTTCTCAAAGTCTCAACAGCATACAACTAAGGTCTTCAAAATTATTTTATCAACCTTAAATGTGAGTTAGAACCATAACTAAAATTCATTTACTGTACTAATTCCCACAATCTTCAAAACTTTCTGAAGTGGGCATTAATATTGTCCATAATTTATAGATAAGGAAAACTAAAGCACAAAAATTAAATAAATTGTCCAAGATGTCATAGGTAGTAACTAATGAAACAAAGACTCAGATCCCTGCTTCTTCTTTAGTTTGGTCATTTTGCCACCAAGCTATGCTGTAAAATAGTACAATTATAGAAAATTTTTATGTTGTATAAGAATATACTGAATAAGGGGCCAAAGCGTAGTTTGGTGGTAGAGATCCTTCACAACATACACAAGGCCCTGGGTTCAATCCCAGCACCACACACACACACACACACACACACACACAAGTATGTGTGTGTGTGTGTGTGTGTGTGCTAAACCCAGATATTTTATACACCCTTACAATTAATTTAAATGTATGAAAAACTACAACATATACTTTGATTTCATGAGGCAGTGGGGAGGAAAAAGGTAGTGTTCTTTTATACCCATAAATTTCTACCTTTCTACAGCCTCAGTAAATGGGGCAGTTTCTTCATCCATAAAATGAAGTTAATATTGCATGTTAAAGCTGGAATAAGAACAGATAAATTTGTCAACTCTCACATTTTGCAAACAAAGGAAAACTAATCGCCAGAGCAGAAAATACATGATCAAAGCTGACAACAAATAATACCCTCTGGCTAAATCAGGACCCTGTTCTAAATCCTGTGCACGGGAGGGTAGGAGTAAGATCTTTTTGTAAAAGAAACTCAAGAGGTTTCCTGGACTTACTGAGAATGTGCCTCAAAGTGTCTCCAAAGTCTTGAAAGTGGATGTAAATCTCTCTGGGTATGCATGGACATATAAATACAAAGTGTTAGAAGAGGGTCTAATTTTCTTTAATATTTTTTAGATGAATAAAGAAACTCTCAGAGGGTAAAAACCTTGCACAATATCTCTCAAATTTGTAGAGAGCTGAGACTCAAAATCAAAACGATGGACATGTTGCCAGGCAACACGGCTTCTCTGCCTTCTCATTTTAAACCTTTTCACACCTACTGTTCACTTGATGCTGGACTCAGCATAGGCTGAGTGAAGTAACACCTGTTATCATTCCCTGCCCAGGCAGGAAGCTCAGGTTATTTTCTGTTCAAAAGTATGTTAGGAGACATTAATATTAGTAAGAAAAGGAGTAGCTGGAGCTGGCAGCGTACTGAGCACTCAATATCTTCCAGGCATATACTGGGCATTGTGTCCATGAGATCTTCTCTCACCATGTACATATTTTCAGGCAATGGTGGTGAAGGGAGAGTAAATAAAAATAATTAATAAAATAATAAAAAATAATTAATTCTATTCTTCAAAATCTTACAATCTAAGAGTACAGTAGGTAGAAATATTACAGGTTTCAGAGTCCAAGAAGTATGTGACGAAGTAGGAAAATCAAAATGTATACCATAAATTCCCCCAAAGAAAAGAGAAGCAAAAATGAAATGAAGTAGTCAGACTCTTTTCACTGAGAAAATGACTCAGTGAAATGCTCATACATGGCTGGATATGATTTGGGTTGGTCCCAGGTTCTTAACCACTAAAATTATTTGAAGTTCGTGCTTATGAATCCATTTGCATCTTTTTATAGAGAAGATTCATCCAAAGGAAAGGTCATCAGTTTCTTGAAGAGGGTCATTAATGCCAAAAAATATTTTAAAATCAAAATCCAAATAATGGGTGCATTAGTTTCCTGGGTTGCCATAGAAAAGGATCACAAAATGGATGCAGTAGGACTATAGTGCCTCATGGTCTGGAGTCCAAGATCAAGGTGTGAGCAGGGTTAGTTTATTCTGGAGGCGGTGAGAGAGAATCGGCTCCGGCTCTCTCCTAGTTTCTGCTGGTTTGCTGGCTGATCCTAGATTGTCGCTGTCTCACCCAAATGTCCCTATGAGGACACAGGTGTACTGATTTAGGTGATCCTCTCTGAATCATCTAAAGAAACCCTCCCTCCAGAAAAGATCACATTGACTGGTACTGAAGGATAGGATTTCAACATCTGGGGGGGAAAGATTCAACCCCACAAGTTTAGGATAAGCAGAGAAGAGTGTAAAGGATGTTTCAAATGGGGGCACAGAGGAGGAACACAAATATAATATGGTAACATGAAACCCAGCATGGTTTTGTAGGAAGGTTTATCAGTTAAAGACAAATAGAAAATAGGTGAAATACAAGCTTTGGCCAAACCGATGAGATTATAAGTATGTTCAAAAAGTCTTTTGGACTCTAGCTTATTGCAGCACAGAAGTTCTTAAAAGATGTGAAGGAAAGTAACTTGGCAAGGAACAAAACCTCACAAGGCCAGGCAGGGCAAAGGTAGTGGGAGGTGACTCAAGAACAGATAGGATAACCATCCCATAATACAAGGGTGAGACAACAAAAGAATAAAAATGAAGAAATGGAAAATTCAAGAAGCTTCATGAACAAAGAATTTATACAACTCAGTCAAGGGATTCTGAGGGCTGGGGTCTAAAAGACAAAAGGAAAGCTACCATAGGTTTTTTTTTTTAATTTTAAACTTATATGTGACTTTGAGAAAGCAACCAGCACTAACAAGTTCAGTTTATTCAAACATTTTATATAACTATAACCCTAATTCTTTTAAAACTAACTTGAGGTTCAACTGATGATATAAAAAAAAATTGGAGAGGTTATTTTTTTTTCCAATCCATTCCCACGGAGTTTACCATTTCAAGAATTGTGTTTCACATTACAATGAATAATTACACTATATAGTACATACTTTCTGAAATTGTCCTAAATTGATTTCCCTTGATAATTTATAAATTATATTGAATAAGTTCAGGAAAATGCTACCAAATTAACATACTTACATGCAAGATTTAATGCTAAATTCCACATTCATTTTATATAGAAACTCTCTTGATAATATACACGATCCATTGTAATTTAGTAGTATTAGGATAAATCCTGGCGCTTGTTTAGACTACTTCATTTTTGCAGAACATATTCAAGACTGTTTTATAAAATAATAAAATACTGAGGCCTTATTGCTTCTTTGAGCAGAGTAAGAAATATTTGGGGGGACAGTTCTTGAATGGGAAATCTCATACACATCAAAAATTTTAAATGATTACCACTCCTAGTACCACTCATCTAAGTAATTTATCTTCTGTACATGTTTATTCATTTTTTAAAAAGGAACAAAAAGTAAAGCATGAAAACTTTCTAATTTAATTAGAAGTATCTTTAACATGAAAAACACTTTCATAATGAAAGTATCTGCTCCTAATTAAATAAAGCAATACTTAATAAGGGTAATTCCCAATATTATAAAAACTATACTGGGGGCAAAATCATAATTTTTCCTATACTGCAATCCAGCATTGTCAAAGAGGACTTTCTATAAAATGATTATGATGTTCCATAGGTGTACCATCTGATACAGTAGCCACTAATCACATGAGGCTTTCGAGCATGTGAAACTAATTTTTATTTTATTTTATTTTATTTTACTTTATTTTATTTTATTTAAATAGGAACATGCAACTGGTGGCTACTGGGATACACAGTATCATTCTAATCTATTGTATGGTGAAAATAAATGTAAAGAGAAAAACCACAGTCTACACCAAGGGCTCTGAAACATTGGCCTACATCACAATGAAAGTCATAATTGACATCTAAGAATCATTAATTGCTGGGTACAAGACAGTGGACTGGAGAGGCAGAGATCTGTAATAATTCAGATGGCAGGGGCTCCCACTACTCATCTATGGAGCCAAATCCCTTATATCTAATTTTACCAAGCACCAGAGGTAATTCCAGTGCACATTAAAGTTTGAGAACACCTGCTCTACTTCAATTCCCATTCCAAAGTAGAGTCACTGCTTTCCCCTAACAGGAAACAGGAATTTGTACTGTTTAACAGTTGAGGTCTAATATTAAAACATACTGCTTTAATTTAAATATCATTGGCACCTCTTAATCAACATTTTTATAGAGTTCCATCTCCTTAGAAATAACTGGAAAATAAATTATTTCACATTCTAAAACACCACGAAGTATCAAGTAATGTCCCTGGACAAATGTTCCACTTCATCAGATGGAGTCTCTCCACAGATCCTACAGTAAATGAATGATCTGCCTTAATTGTTACACACAACTTTTTTTTCCTAAAGCTTTAAATCTTATACTCGTTATGTGGATCTATTTAACATTTTTCTGGTTCTCAATTTCCTTATCTGTAAAATGAAATAAAACTAGAAGGACAACTTTTACCTTATAGGACCATTACATAATATAAATGTAAAGTCCCTAGCAGAATGTCTGGCACGTATGTAATAAATGCAAGATATCTAGTTCCCTTCCTCCTCCCGATGACCATTTTTCCTATTTATTTCCCTTTTAATCCACTCCATCTGTCAATCC
Organism: Glaucomys volans; assembly: GCA_020662805.1. Taxonomy (NCBI): domain Eukaryota; kingdom Metazoa; phylum Chordata; class Mammalia; order Rodentia; family Sciuridae; genus Glaucomys; species Glaucomys volans. The sequence continues at coordinate 439,097 of JAJEJO010004229.1, forward strand.
TATTGATGGCTGCCCGAAACTACTTAACTCCGGCCTGTAGATTCAGGGACATACAGAGCCCACACAACTACCTCCCCAGGGCAGGGAAAATCTAAGGATGTGTGACTCGCTGGCTTCTCATCAGTGACCTGGTCACCCTTCCCCACCTCCCCACCCCTACCCCACACTTGAATCTCAGCTATTGTTTTATCTCTCTAGGTCAAGCCCTGTTCCTGAATGCCAAGCCAAGTCTAGTTTCCGTAACTAAATCTTGCTTTCCTCCTCATGATTTCATTTTGAGGTTCTGCCCCACCACTAACACTAGTTCTTTCACTATCTCCAAGAAAGAAAGAAAACTGGGCCCTGAAGTCTTTCCTCATTTAGACAGAACTTGGGACTGGAAGTGTCCTTGATCTGGACACACAGCCTTTAATATATCTTGTTAGAGGAAAAAAAGCAATCATGACCTTTTTTTTTTTGTTGGTTTCATGACTCATGGTGTTATATCACTCTAGAGTAGCTCTCCATCAATTTTTAAATATCCTTAATCTAGTAAACATACTTTAATGCTTCTATAATTATTTCTTCATCTTATAGGAAAAAAAAATAGAGAAATGCTCTTGGATTAGAGTGAAATTGAATGTTATCTAAAAGACAAAGAGAGAAACATTTCCATTCTCTCAAACTGGTTATAATTGCATATACAATTCAAGACTGTCTTGCCCTAATCTCCCAAATATGAGTACATCACAAACTCAAAACTCATTTTCGGATTGGAAGGGCAAACAACTGAACTTTCCTATTTAGGTCTAAGAAACTATGGCTAGCAACAAATCAAACTGTTTTATGTTATACACAGTTTATTTTTTAAGTTCGATTACAAAACTATCAAAAGATCTTCTGCAAGAGTTACTTGTTAGCTCATTGGAGAAGTCAGGTGATGTAACTTTGAAGACAAATCACTTTGATATGTCAACCACAAAAAGACCTTGAATACTAGCAAGATATTGAGGAGGGAGTCACATAAGTCATAAAATGAAAGCATGTTGTTTTATTGTAAATGAAACAATAAATTTTTAAATAAAAAATGAATTTTTAAAATGACAAAGTAAACTCTTTGATCTTTAAGAAAGAAAAAAATAGTAAGAACCTGAAGAATCACGTTTGAAAAAAATTTTAGTCTTCTTTCATTCTTTCTTGGATATTTCTGGGTCAATTCAGCAACAATAAGAATTTTTAAAGTATGAGTTTTTATGGTAGTGACGTGCAGTGCGTCTCTCTTGTCTGACAAAGAAGTTTTATTCATGTGATTTTCCAGTAAATCTTGAACTGGAGGGTAAATAAAAGTGAATTCTATGATAGGCACAACTAGGTACCAATGTTTTATCTACTTTATCTTAATGAATCTCTATAAAACTCCTAGTTTTCAATATTTACAGATAAAGTTCAGAATACTTGAGTACTTTGAGGTCTAATTTTTGATAAAATGACTAAAGTCTATCTCACCCTACTCCAGTAAGTTGAAATCATCTGAATCTTGTAATGCCAAGGTCCACAAGAGTGAATCTCAAAACTTTATCAAGCATGGATAACATCAAACATTGCTCCGTGAACTAAATTACCACTAATTTGCACACAAATATAAGATAGGTGCTGTAACTGGTGAATATAAATTTTTGTAAAATAAACTTTCTGACAGTCTACCTTTGTTCCCCAAGTTGAATGGCTTCTAAAATTATAACTTATCAATATGGAAGCTCAGATATCAAAAGTCAGGTGTCTACATTCATAAAGGATGAGGAAGAATGTGATAAAGTCAAGCAATACAAGTATACAAGCAGAAAGGATACCTAACTTAAATTTTCTTTTCCTAATAACTATTTTGAATCACATATTAGTGAGACTACTAATTACTTGGCATGGAACATTGGAAACATGAAGGGGAAAGTAAGGTGACTACATATTTTATCCTGACTCACTATCCGGGCATTTTAAAATGCTTATTACCATAGTAGAATCAAATAAATTAACGGTGAACTCCACTTCCTGGATGTTCTTACCCAATGCACTTGGGAAGTACCGTATCATTTTTTTTTTTTTGAATATTCAATGGTTAAGTGTTACACTGAAACAGCAGCCTATTGTGATGTGCCTGGCAGAGGGACATGTGGAGATTTCAAGTCCTCACATTTCTGAAGTTTGTCTTTCAAGAACCCAGAAGCGAAACATATGAAAATGATTATTTTATATAAAAATCATATGGACACAAATGTAATTTTCCAGGGCACATAAAATTAAAGATAAACAATAATTAAAGTATTTTGTATTTGTAGACAGAGTTAAATTACTATTATTAAAGACTGCACAGCTAAATACTCATTGTATGAGTGAAACACTTCACCCCAAAACAAGAAAATAGACAAACAGGCTTCTCTTTAGAAACTTCTGTCATTTGGTTTTTGTTGAATTTTTGTTTTTGCGGTGCTGGGGATTGAACCCAGGGCCTTGTGCTTGCGAGGCAAGCACTCTACCAACTGAGCTACATCCCCAGCCTCCTGTCATTTTTAAATTCGGTCTTTTTTAGAGGCATGGAGAAAGAGAATGGTTGTTATGCTAATTGATATCTCATAGCATATTTTATTTTGCAAAAGGGGAGTAAAGAGAGGAGACTAAATAAAGGTAAAGGAAAAGAGAAATAGTAGATGTTTCACTAACTACATTAATAGAGTATTTTCTTATCCTAGTATTTACTTATGATATGATAAACAGTGTTTGAACAAAGTTCCAGGAATCAATGATCTTATAGAACTGATGGTATTATCAGGTTCCCAAATTAAACAATATAAAACAATTACTAGATTCAAGGCCTAGAACATAATATATGCCTACATAATGCTGCCTAGCTTCTTTGTCATTGGGTAAACAGATCACAAGATTTTCTGATCAATGATGCCACATGCAATGATGACATAGAGAGCTCTCACCATTATGATTTAACCTCCAAACCTCTAACAATATGCACCTCTACAATTTTTAAGCTACATTAAAGTGAGATTCCTTTACACTTTTAAGGAATTAAAAGCATTATTATCACCTCCCTGAACTATCCCTCAGTGCCCCACACCCACAGAGCTAGAACTCGAATCTAGATCATTGGAATGCAGAGTTCCAGTCACCATACTAGGTGTTTCCGTACAGTTATTCTTGGTATAGTTGTGTAAAAACCTGTCACTGTGTGTTCACATGCAGTGACAATGGAAGTGAAGATACCAAAGTACTTCCCAAATTTGGTTCAGAATGAAATCACCTAGGGGTTGCTATTAAATATGTTCAGCACTAAGCCCAGAGATTCTCATAGGATTGAAATATAGCTCAGAGGACCACCAGCCCATAATATAAAAAATGACAGAGAACTTTGAATGCACAGAAAAAGAAGCATGCAAATGGGTGAGGGTGCAAAGTGTGAAATGGGCCAACAATACTTCCCACCCAGGAATCCAGATACAAGCATAACCTGCTTAACACTAGAGACCTAAAAAGTCTAGAGAGCCAATGTACAAACTCAAGAGTTTCTATGACAACAGGTAGGGAAAAACAGATAAAAATCTAATGGTTTGTACTGACATTTTAAATCCTCTGAAATATCACCAAGGTTTTTAAACCCACTCCATTAATAAATATTCATAACAAGAAATGTGGCCATTGGTCATAAGAGTTAATTCTCACACAGTTATCTATAGTCCACAGTATAATTTTTAGAATTCCTTTTACTTCTTGCATCAGCAAAGCCTTTGTTTGAATATTTTCCAAGTAGTGTCAAAAGCATAGTTTTGAAGGTCTGCTAAGCAAACAGGACAGTTCCTTCAACATTTATGCTTTAAAAACTAGCTTAGTGCTACAGAGTATAATCATAAAGCCATCTTTTTTATGAAAATGAAGAATGTTTTATGTTAACCTTAAAACAGTTTAAGAATTTTCCATTTTGATAATTTTACCACGTAATAATTATGGCAATGGTATGATTAATTATAATCAACTATGCAATATTATAATTACTTAGAATCATAATATTACACAGTATTATAATTAGCCAGGCACAGTGCACACACCTGTAGTCCCAGCACTTGGAAGGCTGAGGCTGAAGGATCACATGAACCCAAGAATTGGAGACCAGCCTGGGCAACACAGGGAGATCCCACCTCAAAAGCAAAAACAAAAAACAAATAAACCTGGTTCTGGTCAGGACTGCACTAACTAGAATTATATTACAAGTTCACTAACATGTAATGGTATTTGACAGTGAACAGCATTGCTCATTTCATTCATAATTCAGTACCATTCATGGATTAATTTAAAAGACTATTAAAATAATTTAACCCCTCCAACTGTTAAGTAACAAATCAAAATTTTCTTCATGTACATAATAAAATGCTTATGTTAGCAATTTTTTGGTGGTCCTGGGAAAGTTCTTGGCCAGTATGTCTTTTCTCCATTCTTCTTGTAAGAGATTCCGGTCCTAGACCACTGTGCAGCAGAGGCCCCAGACACTGATTCTAGTCCATGAAGGCCCACTGGGACAAGTGGAATCCTTCCCCACCATTCTCCTACCTGGAGCTGGCAAGGAAATGTTTTGAGATTGTGAGCTACCAAGCATCATGTTTGCTCTTGTACAGGAAAGATTTGTCTTTAAAGTAGAAAAATGAAATAAGCACACAAGAGAAAGCAGAGGCTAGAAAACCAAAATATATTGATGGCTTTTACTCAGTAGTTCCTTTCACCCCTTAAGTCTGATCCCACCAATGCATTTTCTGTGGCTTCAGATCACTGAGTCAATAAATTTTCCTTTTGTAGCTTGTCCTTCCCTGGACTGTGTCTTCACAAGATCTTGCTAGGAACTGTATACTATTACTTCTACGGTTCTCCAGTGCCTGCAAGTTCCTATTTACTTACTCTGCTTCTATGACATGGTCTGACCAGCACAATCTATGTTCTGCATTTTCAAAAAACATAACCTGTGACAGACTTAATGATATCTTGTTGGTCATAAGATTCAGGGTACCCAAGGTTTGCTAATAAGACTAGTAGCTATTAGTACAGGTGATGTACCATGACCCAATATCACAGTTTTGTGCTGTTCATATACATCTTTAGTCTGCATAAACAAAGTGTGTGTACACTGCTTCTTAATCTAGGTAAGACTTTCTAAAGTTGCAGTACCTTTTTAAGTATATATCAAGATTTTTAAATTATCATCTAGAATTAGATTTTTCCTTGTCGAAAACTAATTTTTCTTCCTTTGACCAAAAATAAACTCTGGGAAAGAAAAAAAAAATTACATGTGTTATGTCTTCTCCTTCTCTATAACTAAAACTCAAATTATCTATTTTTATTTAAATTTTCACACATGCATACCTTTTCCCTAAGATAAATTGTTAACAGCTTGAAGGTAAAGGTATGTCTTAAATTTGCTTGCAATCATCATAGAATTTTTAACATATCCAAACATTTACAAAAAGTATAATAAAGCCACCTGAATGAGCAAGCATGGGGGTACTTTTTTGTTTTACATTGGAAACTGAGAAGGTATAACAGTTAAAGAATTGATTCACTTAGATAAATGCAGTTCCACAAATGTCAGATATTCATCATGTATGGGTTCCCTGAATTATACTGAAGTGTTTATTCCAAATAATAATGTCTGGGGTGGACCTGGAGTATACTTACATTAGTTCAGTTTTTTTAAATTCATTTTCAAAAAGTGGTGTCTATTATTTTTCATGAAATATGTAATCAACACTGTAAAACTGAGGTCTAAAAGAAATTTACAGAGTAACTAATAAAATGAAACACCAAATCAAAAAGCATTTTTCTTCAAATACTCTTGGTGTTTTAAATGGAAAGAAACATGAAATCATTAGAGGGTTTTTAAAGCCAAGGTATGCATACATTACTTTTTTCCAAACAATATAGGCACCCTATATTATGTTCACATCATGGCCCAATCTAACAATTTATTTCCTTTATTCCTTAAGATTGAGCCTTAGGCCTCATGCATGCTAACCTAAGCACACGTTCTACCATGAGGCTATATCCCCAACCCCCAAAGTAATGATTTCTATTAATAATGCATGAGTCTACAGTACACAATGGTAATAGAGACTGAGCGAGGGAGGGAGGGAGGGAGGAGGAGGAGGAGGAGGAGAGAGAGAGAGAGAGAGAGAGAGAGAGAGAGAGAAAGGGAAATTCCAATGTGATTCAAACTTAGGAAATTTAAAAAAAAAAAAAAAAAAGCCTCTGGATGGAATGTGTTTCTACTGAAAACTGAACCAAAACTCGTGGTAGCGGCTGTGGATTCTTTAGACAGATGGTGTCAACAGACCAGTCGATTAGTCAGCTTGGCAATGGAAGGAGGATAGATAGTTTTACGAAATGCCACCAAACTGAATATATGAAAAAAGAGAAAAGAGGCTCGAATCTGTCCTCTGACACTTGATCCTGGTTCCTGCATGGTTTGTAAAATGGGCTACTCTTGTCACCAGCAGTTTAGGGTTTCCTGGTTAGATTTTCTTAGAAATGGTTCTCAGAACACAAAAGCCAAATCCCAGATGGGACAGCTGGGTTTAACAGGTGAAGAGATCACATCTAATGGTTTTCCTATCAAAGCCCCACTGCTGATTTCTTTCTTGTTTTTTACCTAATATAAACTAAAAGTATATATTCCTATTTTTTTAAAGATTCGTGATTTGAAAATTCATAACCTATGGTAAACAAAAATTGTACTAAAACAAAATGTCCCTATTTACAAATAGGAATACAGCAATTTAATTGAAGGCTCAAGGTATAATTTTACATTAGATTATATTTAGTCAAATTCAAGTTAATGTTCAATAATTCTTTCCCGAGAGACTAAGACCACGTCTACTAATGCCACCAAATTAAATCAGAACCAGAAAGTTCAATTTGATTAGTAATTTTCCTAGTGAGTTTGGGGCCCTTCAAATGTAAATGAGTAGTTTTATTAACATGGGAATGAGTCTGGAACATGGGGTCCTGCAGTAAAAATAGTTGGTTTGAGAATCAAGAAAATTGCTGCTTTTAAAACGTGAAGTGTCTAGGACTCAGCTTACCCTTTTACATTTCCTGACATGACAAAGAGACTGCAGCAATTCATATTTAAGTAAAAATTTTTACCACTTTAGTTCTGATAATCAAGCCAGTTAAACGAACATTTTAGTTTATTCTGACTATATCATAAGCATGTGAAACATTATCCCTTATTTCATGTCTTTGCCTGCATCTAAGGGGAATTTGATCAGCTAAAGTCACTTTTATAACAATTTTATCTATGTTTTCCTAAAGGTAAAACTAGCATGGCTTCCTAGTCTATTCACAAAGAATGTTGAAGACACAACAGGTCCATAGAAGGAGATTTGGATCTTGGAGAAATTCTACTACGTTCTGCCATTTAACTACTTGTGTAAACTTGGGTCACCATTTTCTTGAATTTAAGTTTCCTGATTTAAGAAAACAAGAGTAATTACTGAGAGGACTCCATGAAATACAGTGTGAAAAAAAAACAACTGAGTCTGACATAAAAATAAACTTCCCATAAAGATTTCTTTCCAAGGTAAAATTTTTAGAGTACTTGTTTCCAGTCAGCAAATGAAAGACGGTGGAGTCAAATAAAAATGGAATTATCTGATGTACAATTCCATGAATACTGAAAAGAACTTGCCTGCTTCTTCCACAGCACAAGGTGTTCAGCAACAAATGCACAAGAGAACAGAAAAGTCCTAGCATTTAAGTAGTGAACATAATTGTTTCGTGTGTTATCAGATCATTATTGAAGACTCCACCTGGTTTAAGGTAACATAAAGATGTTTACTAAGCTTTTAAAATAAATTGCATTCATAGATGTATATATAAATCAGCCTAATTTTGTTTTTTATTTTGTTTGTTGTTTTGGGGGGGGATTAATCCAACATGTAATCAAAATTGCTTCTTTATATCAGGGATGCATATGGCATGAATTAGGTGCTAAACAGAATAGACTCAATGCAATACACGCATTAGAACTGCTCCAGTAAACGTGTAAGAATTTTGAGATCGAGAGCAAAAGATCAAAACACTATCCAAAGGCAAGAAAATAATGGATTTCCATCCTATAGTAGGCAAGTTAGACACAGTATTGTCCTGACTCCGAAGTGGAGAAATAAAGACTCACCTGAAGAACAAAACAAAAACCAAGAGCTCAATCACAGAGTTTCATTAGAATTGTTAGTGCCCAGGCAGGTGTAGACCCTGACCCGACACTGCCTCCACTGTGTCTTGAGTCCTTTGTGCTTAGATGATTGGAAGCCTAGGAGACATAACCCTAATTGGTAGACACCTTGGAATTCTAGGCTCACTGAATTCATATGCAACCGACCTTTGCCCAACATTGCTTCCTGGTTAAGGAACATGACAACACAATTTTTACCCTTATGCTGCTCCCAAGCTCCTCACCTCACTAATTATAACTAAACTGATGGCTTTGTTCTGTCTCTCCATATCAGCATTTGTCCAATTTAATCCTGTGCTGGTTCTGTATTTTCATCAGCACCTAATTGAACCTATGTCCTTTACTATATATATACCTATATCTATATCTATCTATCTCTATAGAGAGAGATCTACATATACATATATATATCTATATATAGATATATATAGAGATATATCTCCATACCTTTTGGATACCTTTCTTCACTTAACATAATCAACTAAGGATCTATTTGTACATTAGAAAAGAAGAAATACTAAGTTTAGCAATCAAAGTACACATGCTAATTCTTTGCACAAGAGAGTAACAACAACAGATTAACTTTCTCTAATGCTTTCTTAAAGACTGTGTATACAAGTGCCTTATAAATTCTGTGAATTACAACAAATCTAAGATACACCTCACTACATTTTGGCAACGAAATAGGAACTCAGCCTAACACCAAAACTTTCTATTTCTTTAAATTTCTTCATGTACTTTGCAAAGGAATTCAACTAGAGCTTTAAAACCAAATGAATGGTATTAAAACCACTTCTTTGCTCTTCTAAAATAACTGTGGCCATTTAAACAGAATATTCCCAATAGTCTACAGGATAAATTCCAAACCACTTAGCCTGTCAGGTAAAACCTTCCACAATCTGACCTCAATATGCCTTTTTAAACCCCAATTCCCACAATTCCCCTCTGATCTAGACAAATCAGATTACTCACTGAGTTCAAATATGCTTTGTTCTTTATTCATACAGTTCTCTCGTCCTAAAATTCCGTTTTCTTTCCCACCCCACTTTTTTTCTTTCTTCTTCAAGATATATTATTAAAGTACTTATTCTGGCTTGAAATGATGTCTATCTCTAGTTCTGAATTATTTTTCTTTGCTCTCTGGAGTAATTACTTAAATTGCATATATTATTTAACTTTATATTTTTTCACTTAAACTGTAATGTAAGCCCCTCAAAGGCAGGGTTGTAAGACCTGGAGTCTTACAACCAGGTGGAGTCTTATTGGTAGAGTAGACTCTTAACATGTGTGAAACCCTGGATTCCACTTCCAGTACAAAAAAAAAGGTGAGAAAAGTTTACATTTTCTATTTCTAACCATAGTATCTATTTAATGGAATCTTGATTTGAGCATTCAGCTTACATTTCTAAAACATATTCCATGAACTAAACTAAAAAGAAATGAAGGAAAGTACAAAGAAAACTAACATACGAAAATGAGAATTTTCTGATATACTCAGAAACATACCACTGTTAGCAGCCCACATTGGGAGGCTCCATATCCCCACTAACATGCAAGTAATTACCATCATTGAGGACTCTCCTCAGCCAGTCCTACCTCTACACTGAGAGAAAAGCTTAACACTCAGTGAATTTTAATATTTATATAGTAGACTGTTTTAATATATAGAAATGAATTAAAATAATTATAACAGTGCCAGCTAAACTGGGAAGACAAAATGACTTTTTAGACATTATCAGTACTTTGAACAAAAACTCTATACATGAATTCTTCAGAATCTTGTTATTTTTGCTACCCTTTTCTTACACAGAAGAATCTCAATCTAGCTCTACAAATTTCAAAAAAGATATCATCAACTGAATGAACTGAATCTGACATTTTTATTTAACTAATTAATTGATTCATTTAAGAATTAAGGTATACTTAGTTAATGGGTTTGGAGGCTGGTAAGTCCAAGAGCATGACACTGGCCTCTGAAGTGATAAATCTGATGTTTTTAGATTTGCAAATTTATTTATGAATGACCTATATATTCACAAATATAAAACCAATAAAAATATATGCTTCCACCTAGTGGCTGATTCACTTCACCAAGTTAGGAAGAAGGTAGACACCAAATTGGCCAAATAACCCCACCCCTGTCTCTTTTACATCAAAGTTTCAAGACCTGGCATCTTCAGTTTCGACCTGTTCCATACTGCTACTTCCCATTTGCTTGAAATGCTAAAAATTAATGATGATGACATCAAAAATAGTCATGGCAAAAAGCACTTTGGGAGTTCTCATTGAACGCCAGGTGCCACCAAAGGCATTACACATTTTATTCTTATGGCTCACAAAGACGTTTCAATACAGATAACAGCATCCTCCTTGTGAAGGCAGAGAGACTGAGACTCAAAAACCTAAAGCTTCTTTCCAAATGTTCTGTTCCAAGGAGCAGCACAGGATGTAATCCAGTTCTCATTCTGCTGCTCCCAGAACCTGTACTTTTCCCATAATACTATCCATGACTGAAAAGAAGCACATAAGAAAGAATTCAAGGGATAAACAATCCCCAAATAGGGTAACCCACCCCCAATAGTTAGAATCTGAGTGTACTTGAACTGAAAGAGTTAATTTTGAAGTTCTCTAGACTATGTTTCTAGCCACTTTCCTCCTAGCCCAGGTCAAACTCAGCTAGAATCTATTCTCCAACTATTTACAAACCTCTTTATCAACATTAGTCCTCTTCAAGTTCTGACATCTCTCTTCAGGCCAGAAGTATTTATTTAATCAACAAGTACAGCTTGAGGAGCATCAGGCTGTTATTCATGGTTAAGTAATTAAAAACGGAAAACACATCAGCAAGTGCCTAATATATGCAAGTATTAATTGGTTCAATTGGTGAATGCTTCCCTAGACCACATTTGTTTCCTATGGATGGGTGTTGTGTTCCTGTCCCTGCCTCCTGGCTTTCAGGATTTGCTAATTAGTGCTTTCCTAATCCCATTCAGAAAACTAGAGCGAGTTTTAGCCATTCCCTTCCATAAATGGGTGGCCACTGAGATTAGGTCAAACCAGCTCAGCCTACAATGGCATCCTTAATCAGCCAAAGTGAAATAAAAATGAGGCAAAAACCCGGGCTTTATCTCCCACTGTCTTTGGAGCTAATTAAAATGCACAGACTCTTCCTCCTGCTCCAACCCTGCTGTTCTATACACTAATAAGCCAACAAAAGGTGCTGAAAGCAATGGACTGAATAATTGTAGAAATTTATAGTTCCTTAAAGGCAACTGTTAAAAGATTTCTGTCTCCTCAGCAATGTAGATCTGGTTCTGATAAACCATTACTAAGAAAGATCTTATCTCACATTTATAGTTAAGAATCACATGGAGTCTGGGTCAATTAGGACCCTATAGATCGATGACCATTTTTTGGCGATGTTTTACTTATGTGGCTTTCAATCACTCCTTTTTGCTAACCAAAGAGTTAAAATAACACTATGCTCTTTGAAATATGTCCCCAGAGTATAGGATGGGGGTTCTCTGCTGCTTTAAGGGGCTCTATGAAAGCCCACTGGCACAATAAACAAAAACGTGGGAGGGGGAAAAGTGGGAGAAGACGGGAAGTAGGAAGAAAGAGAGAAAATGAACACACAGACACACACACGTGACTGACTTAGGCTCCTTCCCTTGCATTTTACCTACCAAAAATAAATCCTTAAATTAATAACCAACCTTAATAAAATACCTCCTAAAACAGAATAAGCTTTTGATCTTACTGTTCCCCTGCCTCAGGGTATTCCTTTATGTTTATTGAAATGCACCTTGAGCATGTTACAAGTAAAACAATAATTTCCTACACTTTAATACATGTACAAGCATATAATTTAAGGAACCATTTGCCAAGGAACACCACATGTTCTAAACACATATAACAAATTAAATTCACTTTATAATTATAGTTAAAAATCAATACATTAAGAATTCAACATGTTCAAAGAGCCCAAAACTGTAATTATGAGAAAGTGACCTGAGATAGTGGTAGGCATAAGACACCTGGACAGAGGTGAAGCTAACCACAAGGACTCCCTACCTCCCCTCCCACATACACCTCAAAAACACAGGCACGAACATCTTACATACTTTCATCTGTGCTTGGCACACAGTACTGCAAAAAGTACAAACTCAAAAGTTTGTACTTCAGGAAGTACAAACTCTACTTTTGAAGCTACACAAAAATTCTCAAGACTCTAAAAATAGAAATCCATAAGGGTAATATTTTAATAAAGCATTCTTTTCTAATAGAGGCACATTTCCTATATCAAAAACTTAAAAATCTTCACCAGAGGTTTTTGCATGTAAAATCATTGATTCCCTGCCACCTGGTATTGATTTAAAACAGACAGGGAAACAATAAACACTAGTATTTGTAGCATAGGGACCTGGCTGAAAGATATGCACTAAATTTTTTTTTCCTTTTCAGGTACAACTTGGCTTCTCAAGCATTTCCTGCCCTTACTAAGTTATATATAATTCTACAAACCACATCAAAACACTTCAGTTCATGGGAATGTATAGCAATTACACCTGTGGAAGATATAGCTAAAATGATCTATCAAGAGAGATAATATTAAATATAAAAAAATAATAATTGGGAATAAGTGGTGAGTTTAAAATACATATTAATTTAAAGCTAGAAACCACTCCTATCGTCCAAACTATTATTATCATCTAAGTGATCAAAGTAAGATAATAATGAGTCACTTATATAAAACATAGTATATGTGTTATATGTATTAACTTATTTAATCCTTTTAGCAAGATATAAAATACATATTATTGCTTTATCCATTCTAGAAATGAGAAAACCAGAGTGTAAAGTATTTTAAAAATTTAACTTTCCCAAGCTCACATAGCTCATAATTAGACACTGAATTTATGCACTTAATCATAAGGCCATCATACATAATTAAATAAATTATAGTATATCATAGGTTATTATATCCTACATAATAGTCATGGTTCACATTTTTAAAGAGTCGGAAATCAGATATGTTAAGCACCTTACACAAATTATCTCATTGAAATCTCTCAAAGACCTCGTGCCATCACCCTCTTACATGTCTGCCCACCAGCATGCATCTCAAACAAGAAAGAGACGCCCAACAGTAAGTATACAAAACTCCAACATGCAAGGCCTTGTGACGTAGGCATCTATGCCTAGGTTAAATATTGAGCTCTTTTCTGCAACTGTGCTTGCAAAAGCACATACTTTATCTCCTTCACCATTTTAAGTACACAGTTTAATAGTGTCAAGTATACTCACATTGTTTTGAAACAGATCTCCAGATGTTTTTCATCTTGCAAAACTGAAACTCTATCCCTATTAAACACTCTCTTGCCCATAGAAAGTAGTCATAGTGAGCACTGTGGTGTTATTATACGCTGTTGTGTTATTAACATGCTGTTGTGTTATTATAAACATCTACATCCTATGAGTGGTAATAACTATTACAAATTGAATTTTCTTATAATGTCTTATATTAGGGAAATATCAGAGAGGCTGAATTAAAAGCATTTATATAGTAAGTGTGAAATGTTTCTACCAAATTCCAACCAAGTAAGAGCCCAACACCTGCCTCTTACTAGGTTTTACAGTCGCTAACAAGAAAAAGATTTGAGAACTTTTTGGAAAGTTTAATATGCTAATCACAGCTATTAAATGACTGATAAAGTAAATTTTGAAACGTAATTATAGCAAGCATAGAATAAATTTATACCCTCCTTTCTTTTAACTGCCCTCCGGCCGACACACACACACTCTAATTTCCTAAGGGTAACAAAGAAACAACTGTTAAATTAAATTACCACTTACACTATCTTTCCCTTTACTTGTTCAAATGCAAACACAAAGAACTCTGGGAGATATTTACAGAATCTATTTCTTAATCCCAGAGGTCAAGTCACTTGCTACTAATACTAATCAAAAAATTCTGTGGAAATTGTCACAAGATTATTATGCTCAAAACTCAGTGTTATAAAACATAGAATGTGTATCAGAACTCATAATATAATCTCTCTTTTCAAGGAATAAATTATAATTAAAATTATAGAGACTAATATGAGGAAATTATGACACATTAAGCAACAAAACCATAAATCTTTACAAAAAAGATTTACATATATACCTGCCTAATTAGGATCAAAAGAGTTTTAAGACATGACAAATCTCAACTACAAATGCAAATATCTGAACATTTAAATAAAGAGAAGCCAACACCATCTTGATTCAATTGAAAGGCACGGGGGTGGGGATAGGGATGGGAGTAACACTGGAAAGTTTGTTGACAAAAGTAAGAAAAGCTAGCTTAAAAAAAAAATTGAGTGGAATTGGCTCAAAGATTGTACAAGTAACTCATAATTGGGAGGTGTCCAAGTCAAATAAGGTAAAACATAACCAAACACATAATTATGAGAATCCATGTTATTTTATACATAATAATAAAAATACTATTAATAAAGAGTAATAGAAGTAAACATTTAAGTCATCAAAGCTTTGCATCAGATGCCAATGTATACTTTACTACTATTCTACTTTATTCTCCCAAAAACCTTATGAATGGACTGGTGGGGTGGTGATGATGACTTCACAGATCCACTTTAAAGAAAGAGAAACTGGGGTTTACAGACATCAGGGAAGTGAGTTGAGGAAATCTGGCTGGAGAGACTGCGATAGTTCCTGAGATTAAGAAAATCCAGAGTCACTGCCTCCCTTGCCTTCCCCAAACCAAGGCTCAGATCTCACAAGGAAGGTGAAGAAAGGAAGAGTTGAGAGAGAAAATTCAGACAGGAGACTTTTTCAATAAATAGCAGATTCAAAACAGAAGAATGTAGGAAGTATACAAATGATCAGCAATAATGACACTGTGAAAATAAATAAGTATAAGATGTCATTAAATCTTCTGGTGCCTTCCCAGCCCAGCCTTCAAGTGTATTTCTCTGCTGGCTCAGCTCTCAGAGTTCCCTGATGAGTGAACCACACGTATGCCTCCTTCTATCTTCTCTGCTAAGATATGTGAGGGAAGAGGAGAGAAAATGGCCCATTCAGACAGCTGGCTAATGATTAGACTACGTGGGTAACTACACCAACCTTGGTCTAATAAAGTGAAAGAAGGCATGAGCATTAGTATTTAAGGCAATGTTTTAAAGGTGGAAAGCCTAGGGAAGATAAATGAACTCATTTTACACCAAGGTTTCTCAGACTTGGCCCTATTAACATTTTGAGCCAGATCATTCTTTGTCACAAGGGTCTGTCAGGACATTTCACAGCATCCTCAGACTCTCCAAACCATATGCAAGTATATCACAGTTGTAACAATTCAAATTGCCAACTGTCCTAGGACAACTCCTTTAGACACAGTTTTTTGCTTTGTCCTCTTTGTTATTATTAATTATTATTTATATGGAGCATTCAAAAGATTTGCAGATAGTAACAAAGCTGGGAATCCAACCAACATTTGGGAAATCTGTTCTGCTGAGACATTGTGGGAATTCTCCTTCGTCAAATCTCAGATAAACAGAGTTAAGACTGAAGTCATGTGGATGGCAAAAACCCCAAAAGTGAAATGAAAGAAGGGCTGCAGAACCCAAGACTAAACCCTAAACGGGCAACATGAAATTAACCATCATGCAAAAGAAAAGCAGAAAAGAGCTGCTGAAAGAAAAAGATCACAGCATCCCCTCTTTTCCAAAGCCATACAGGACCTGAAGAAGAGGGTAATCAGAGACACAGTTCACAGAAAGGTCCAGGGAAATGAGAACCCAGATGATGCTTTGCTTTAAGCCAAAAGGGAATGATTGGCTATCTTAGCAAAAGGGCTCTAGAAAGAGCACGTCAGGCCAGCACCTCACCATTTGGTGCCCTGGAGCAGTCCTTAATTACAATAATGGAATGAAGGTCAATGCATATTCCAACATCTTGGGTCACTAGCAATTATTATCAGCACAGGTTCTACTTCCATGGCAGCATTCTGAGAGGAAAGAAAGAAAAAAACCATTCCTTCTGAGCTGTGGGTGCTAACCAGTCAACCATGCTGGCCAATTCTGCCTCTCAAACGGCATTGTAATATATACTATTCACCCTGCCTGGAGTCTTCAATGACAGCTATTCATGTGTCCCAAGCTGATCAAATGCAGACCACAGGGATGGTTCAGGACTGCTTCCCTTTACTGAACGAACAGAAAATGCTTCCCTGTCATGAGCCTGATGCACAAACTCTGCTGTTACCCTTTTACATGGAGTGTCCCTCAGGGACACATAAGAGAAGCATTTTCATGAAGAACAGGTACAGAGGGCAGCTAGTTGTTCAGCAGCGACCCTCGCTGTTGGGATATGTGGAGTCTTGGTTCTGAATAATGGGGGATAAGTGGGGAAAAGCTTTTGCCCCTATTCTAAATAACCCTTAGTCTCCTTTGAATCAAAGCTGCTAATTATGCCAGGCAGGCTGAATGAGGAGTAGTGGTTTTGTGATCCCAACCATTGTTCAGAAGGGCTGAGATCACCAATGCATTTTACTAGGTATAGAGCAGTTGAAGGGAAAAGTCTGAGTACTTATTATCTCTTTGTGTTCTTAAACAGTGCCTATTTACAAACTTTTCACTAGTGAGTAAAAACATTTACTGGCAATAAAACACAGCAGTGTTTCAGAATGTTAACCTCTTCCCCCAAAACATGACAAAGTGCTCTGAGTTTGCAGGAAAAAAAAAAAAAAATTGTTTTTTTTTTTTTGTTTTTTTTTTTTTTTTTTTTTTTTTTTTCTTTCTTTTTTTTTTTTTGCCACACACAGAATGAAGAGATGGGAAGGAAAAAGGAAAGAGGGAAGAAAATAATTAGAAATCATTTTCTAAAAAATGTATTTCCTTGAAGCCTTGAAGCTATCTGTACTACAGTATTAAGCAACTGCATATCACAATAAATAAAAAGAATGCATCACAGCATATGAGGGGAGACCTCTTACTTCTCAAAGATTTCTTTTGGTAATAAAATATAGCATAAGGATGAAGGGGAAAGATTTGTATAATCTGAAGAGAATCCAGAGTGTAAGGAATAAGAATGATGAAAACAAAGTAACTGGTTGATAAATCATGTGACCTCTGAAGAAGAAAAGCCAGCCAGTAGTGGGATTCTGGGTTAACGCATTTGTAGTTATATAGCACTTTTTAATTATCTCTGGGCCTTGTCTTCATGTGAAGGTTCTGGAGGCCAAAGTCACTCTATGAAGATATTATATAATTTAAGTCACTAAATAACTAAAATTGCACCCAAATATAAATTAAATATAAATGAAGAGCAAGTTAGCAAGTAAAATCCACTTGTTTTCTATACTCCTTGTGTATTCTTTTAATAACTTCAGAGTCTTCCACAGTATCAAGTATACTGAAATAAACCTTTGAGGGAAAGTTGTAATCCTGCAAAGAACTAACTATGCAAATGTCATGTTCCCTTGAGAGTGAAATTTTAAATCCACTTTTCCATCTATGTGTACATTTTTTCTCCAAAGTTCCCTTTTTTCAGAGTTTTCATCCCAAATATACAGAGCTCAGAAGTAGAAGGTGACATTTTACAAAAGGAAATGTGTTTGTCTGACAAGACTGGCAGACCCGTCTATTTGGTCCAGTTTTGAGAAGGGTTCATTTTAATCAGTTAAAATTTAAGGCAAAACAGCTGTGAGGATGGAGGCGGATAAAGCCTGTTCTCACTTCCACAGTGTGATTCTCAAGTCTTTGCCTGTGGTCTAACATTTCCTCATTGGATACACTGAATTGCTCTTATCTCTAGAGACCTTTTATCTCCACCTGCTGGAAGCATGAAACATAACTGGGCCCAAGATAATTATGGACGTATTTCAGGAAGAAAGCCTATTTACTGAAATTAGATTTAAATCACTCATTTTGAGCTATATCCTTTAGTATAGTATTTCTATCACTAAATAAATGTGTAACCCTAAAAGCCTTTGCTCTGTAATTATTACAGATTTACTCTTTTGTGTTTCTTTCTAAGTTTTAAAATTAGCCATTACATGTCGTCAAAATCGTCAAATGATTATTTTGCAAACAAAATGATAGAAATACATAATGGTTAGGTAGTTATGAAATTTTGGTCCTTAGAGAAGATGTTGGTATGGGAAATCATACATTTTGCATTTTGAATTATGAGGAGTTTAATATCCATTGTTTACCATACTCAAAGAAAAATTGAGGCTAGGATAAAAGCTTCAAAATAAGATATTAATTATTTTTAAAAGGAATGCAGCTTTCTCCTGAGGGGAGTCAAAAGACGTCACTCTCTTCTTTAGGATTTAGAGTTTTAGCTGCCTCAGGGCGTTTGGAAAGAGAACACAGCTGCTTTGGGTTCACCTTCTGTTGTATAAATTAATCCTCATTGTTGATTATTCACTAATTTACCTTTTTTAAAAAAATGCTATGTATCTTTTAAAAAAGGGACATCTGTGTTGATAGGAACATTTGTGAATTTAACATATACATTATTGCTCTTGCAAATTGTTTAAGTATAATTGGATATAATAAGTAATTTAGTAGAAGCCTAAGAAAGCCTGTACAAAGTCAAAATAACAGCCCTTAATGGGTATAAAAACAAGGTATACGCCTTTTGGCTAAATACCTTCATACCTCGGTGGTGATGAATGATAGCAACAGCCACCATAGGAAAAAGGAAAAGAAAGGAGAAATTACCTGCCAACATTAGATTTTTCTTTTAAACTAGTACTTCTTTTAAAAGTTTCCCCACAGTATGCAGGGAAGCAGGTTCACCAGATTGGACAGGGGGAGTGGGGGGAAGGGAGGGGAGACAGGAATGGGAAAGACAGTAGAATGAATAGGACATGACTTTCCTATGTTCGTATGTGAGTACATGACCAGGGTAACTCCACATCATGTACAACCACAAGAATGGGAATTTACACTCCAAGTATGTATGATATTTCAAAATATATTCTACTGTCATGTATAACTAAAAATAACAATTTTTAAAAAAATTTAAATAAAAAAATAAATCTCCCAAGAGAATATTTAATACACTAGAATAGTTTTCCAAATACAGTAGATTTTTCCCCTTAAAAATCTTTCAGTCACTGTTTGATAATATGCATTTTATTCATGTCAAAAGGCAAATAAATGAATAAATCAATTTTTGGAGGTGGGTAATATTTCAGAATCTTATACTGTGGATTTCTCCCACATTGGAACAGGACAGCAGTAAGTGGTCCCTGCCACAAGTTTCCTACCCCACTCAGAAGCACAAATGTTAATAAATCTGAGGCAGGTTTTGGCAAATAAGTAAATTTTCTCAGGTAGTTAAAAGTAAAAGTGAAAATGCATTAGACACAATATCACCAATATATAACTTATAACAAGGCATTGGAATTATATTCATATTTTCAATATAAATTTATTGAATGGCAATTTATAAGCACTGCACTATGGCAAATATAAACTAATGCACACACAATTAAAATAAGAACATATTAAATTGCCTTTGCAAAAAGATTCTGCTTGTACTTGTTTGTGCATTTGGTGGCCTAATAAATCATTGTGGAAACATCAGTACTCTATTCAAATCAACTGTCTCAATTATTACAAATAATAACCTACATTTTTTAAAATCTGAATACAAATTATACAGTGGATATGATTAAGACAGTAAATTAAGCATACACAGTTGCCTCCTCTATTTCTTTTTTTTCCCCCTCACTTTCTTTTTCCACATTACTTTATTGGTTCATTATATATGCATATATGTACGCAGTATAACAATATAATTTGGTCAATATTGCTCCCCAGAATTCCAGGTCCTTCCCTCTATTCTATGATCTCCCTTTGATTTTCATGCAATTCCACCACCACCTTTCTTTTCTTTTTTCCTCTCGAACTTCAACATAAGAAAATACACAGCCCTTGATCTTCTGAGTTTGACTTCTTTTTCTTAACATAAAGTTCTCAAGTTCCATCCATTTGCCTGCAAATAACATAATTTCATTTTTCTTTATAGCTGAATAAAACTCATTGTGTATATATACTACATTTTCTTTATTCATTCATCCATTAACAGACACCTGGGCTATTGCTGTAAACACGGTATGCATGTATCACTATAGTATGCTAACTTTAATTCTTTAGGATAAATACCAAGGAGTGCTAAAGCTATTTCTACAGAATTTATTAAAACAGAAGTTCAAAAGTACTAAAAAAGTTAGTGGGAATGGGAACACACAATTGAGAGTAGGGGGTAGGTATCATCAATGAATAACAGGTATTACTAAGTTTCTGAAAGAGTGAGAAAGAATGGGAACATGTTCAGGAATAAGATAGGGGCACAAGTTATAGTCTGATGTGAAAAGGTTCTGCAAAATGTAGAATTCTACTAAGACAGCCTTTGAAATCAAGCCCAAAATTAACAAGAACTCCAGAAATGGATGGGAAAGAGCACTGAAGAGAGAAGATTAAGATCTCAATAAGGGCAACTTTTTCACTTGGGCACCCCATCCCTCCCCACTTGCAAGCAAAATCAGGCAGCTGGCATTTACCTCCAGCAAAAACAGCTGACCCTTTCCCAATGAAATTGAACAGACTGCCAGGTGAAACATGGTACAACCCTCACTCTTTCATTTGAGTGATCCTGCAGCCTGACAGCTGGCTTCCTAGCTGATCCCTCTAAAGCAAAGTGTCACATTTGCTCACCTCACACAGAACACCAAGTGAGAATTCCAAATAGAAATCAGTTGTGACACAGAAGGAAAGGGCTTTTACAAACTAGAGGGTAGAGGGTCCCTCTTTCTATGCTACATAGAAGGGGGAAGAAAAGGAGCAGAATGAGACAGACTAGCCAAAATTTAAAAACTACAAATTGACACCAGAGGAAATGGAGTTAACTCAGGCATCATTTTAAAAAAAAAAGAAAGAATGAAAAAAATTAAGGAAGAGAATACTAGTGAACAAACTCAGAAATATTCAGGAAGATGCCAATAGTTCCTATCTTAAAAAGGTTCAGAGCTGGGTATGATGGCACACACCTGTAACCCCAGTGGCTTGGGAGGCTGAGGCAGGAGTATGGAGAATTCAAAGCCAGCCTCAGCAAAAGTGAGGTGCTAAGCAACCCATTGAGACCCTGTCTCTAAATAAAATACAAAATAGGGCTGGGGATGTGGCTCAGTGTTCGAGTACCCCTGAGTTCAATCCCTGGTAAACCCCCCCGCCAAAATAAAAAGCTTCAGATAATTTTTTTACCTTACTATGGTGCAAAAAGTGATTGAAAATCATTAGACACTGTACTTCAAATTTTGTATTTTCAGCTCTCCCTGTGCAAGTGATATTCAGTATCCAAAACTCTTGAAATGCTGGGCAGCAAAATCAATCTACAGTTTCCTGTCAGCCATTCAATGATGATAGTAAACAACTGGTACTCTACAGTATGCTGTGTTGCTAAACTCTGATTTTCAGTAGATTAGTTGTGTGAACTTTGTTTTCATTTTAGGATACTTCCAATTTACAATGGGCTTACTGGGATGTAACCCCATCATAAGTTTAGAAACGTGTATTACAGCTACAAAAAAATGCTATGAAAAATGAATAATCAGAAAATAAGAATATGCTTGTAGAATTAAAATTATGACTTTGTTTAAAATTATGGCTAAAATATAAAATGAAAAGTGTGCATCAGGCCCAGAGAGAACAGTCCAGATTGGAACATAGTGATGGAATGCTGACTAGCTTCCTCTGACAAGTGCAAGACTGAATAAATTATTTGACATACAACATGGTGGGCATACTTCTCCCTAATGGCACTCAAATTGTTCATGTATTCACCCTTCTCAACATATCTCAGGCCAAGGTGATTCCAATCCCAGTTCTACATTGTTAATAGGATCAGCCAACCTCTGCATGTCACTTTTCTGGTACATTTACTGGTCCAAAGACACCATTTATCCAAACACAGTCCATTCAACTAACAAAAATGACTTACATTATTGAACTACAGGAGAGGTTTCCTCTCAAATTTGCTAAAAGCGAAACTGGTCTCCATACTTACCACCTGCAGCCATTTTGCCAACACAAGGGGAAGTAGTCCTAAATTGAATCAGACCTTGGACATGGCAGAGATAGGAAAATCACAGTGCTTGATGATATCTCTGAGCAGATTACATCACCTAAATTTCTACTTCTATGAAATAATACATTCACTTACTGCTTAAAGCAGTGTGTGTCAAGGTTTGCTGTGTCTCCAGCAGAAGCTGCCCAACTCCAGGGCCACTGCCAAATAGAATACAAGTTCCCTTGCAGTGGTGGCCTTTGTCAACGCTGTTTCAAGTTTTAAAGTCAATTCCAGAGCAGACACAGAGACCCATGTAGTCTCAGTCAAGGCCTAGAGACAGCATGTGATCACAAAGTGACCTCAGATTGCAAGATATCCAAGAAGTTCAGGCATCTTCACATTTCTCATGTTTTCCACAGCAACCAAAAAGGCTAATTCAAGGAAACCTCTGAAGTAGATCAAATTCTCAGATTTTACCAGAAACTGAAGCAGCAGTGAGGAACAAAGCACATGCCAGGATCATGTTGTATATGAGAGTACAGATCTCTCTAGTTTGTCACGGAGTGACAGAAAGGCTGAGTAATATTTTATCTCAGTATTTCACAATACCATGCTAGAACTATCTGATAATCTCTACTCTGATGATCCTCACTCTTATAGAACCCAGATAAACTAAAAATCATCAAAGGAAGTCAGCCCTGAACACAAGAACACTGAATCCAAGCAAAATAATGTGAAATTAGTTCATATTCTTGAATCAGACAAGTTCCATAACAAATTGGAAAGGGCTGATAAAAAGATTAATTTTTAGAGGTAAGTTACGCATCAATATGTTCATAAGAACACACACATTTTAAAAATATTTTTAAAATAAAATATGTTTAACAAACATATCCAAAACTTAGTGAACTGTATTTTAAGAAATTATATTTTTCTCTCTTGGTTGTAAAGTCCTTGAATTTGAGTCAAATTTAGGCAACAATACAAAGGCCTGAAGGCCTTCATTTACTCCCCTCTTAAGTTGAGGGAAGGGTGTAATATACTAATATAAGTAGTGGAACTCGGTTAGATCAGTTCTTAGACTTATCCGGGCATGACGCTGTTGACACAGGGCTAAGTGAGAAGCCGTGACCTTTGCATTTCCGCCATGACCTCAGGGACTGGACCTGCTCATTTCACCCCAAACTTTCCAACCTGAGTGATGTCAGATCAGGCTGCTGTGTTTTTCCAAGGATCAGTTGACCCAAATGAAAGTTATTTACTTTGCCTGTCATTGTTAATTCCTCTGTTTCTTTTCTTTTTTCTTTCCTTAAGGTTTCTAAACAGTCAAAATCTTTTCTACTTCTTTGAAAACAAAATGTTCCCTAAATTCTTTAAAGTTTACATCAAAATCTGTTAGGCCAAAATATTTTTTCCTCCACAAAATGCTGTTAGATTTGGACAAAACTACTAACCAAAGCAAAGCTACATGTAAAATGAGTGTTAAAACACAAAAAAGTTGGAAAGGTCAATTTATGAGACAGGTACCAGGGTTTCATTTTATTATCATTATTTTTTAAAAGGCTGGAATGTTGAATTCTAGTTCCTGGCACTAACCTGATGTTCCACAGAAGTCCCAATAAATCTACTGATTTAAGCAAAGTTGGTCTATTCAGGCATCAGACTTCAATCCTTATCTGCCTTTAGAATACTAAAGGTATTCTATATACTAAATACCAGATAATAACCAAAGCATTAAAAGGAAGACTCAGCCTTTTAGTCCTATTCTTTGGTTATGATAAACAAACTTATGCTTCAAACTGCATTCTTCAGTTGGAATCCAGTCTCCAAATTTGAATCCAACCATTGAAAAGGAAAAGGCTATATCAAGTTACCTGAAGTACTTACTCAGAGAAATGGAGAGGATAGGAGCATTTGGGGGGAGCTACTCTATGAAAAACAGCCAGTGGGGAGAGAAAGGCAATTTCCCCCTCTAAGAGTGTGCTAGTGTAGTTTATTGAGGTAAATTGCCTCCTTTATGTAAAAGATAGTAAATCTGTTGATGCCATTTGTTAGCATAGTCTTATCTCAACAAAGGGCATCACATTCAGGGTCTAAAGTTTCTAAATCTCAGCAATGTTCAACAGGGCTTTAAAAAGAACTTTCAAGTTGAAATACTGAGTAAATGGGTTCACACAGCATGAATTTTATTGTAGACCAACCTAATTTTCACATTTTCCTCTCTATAACAAGCAAGTCATTTGTTCTCTGCACTTCTAATGGAAAGAAAACAAGAGTTTCTTTGTTTGTGTACATTAACTCGATGCTGTAAAAGTCATTCAGTCAAGCTTCACTATACTTTCACCTTTAAACCTTAACCTGACTTGTAACAATATTTGTAGCCTCTAAAATTACACTGGTTGAACCCAGACGGAGTTAATCACCCTTCACTGTCTCAGTGAAAAGTATAATGACCTACCATTTAATGTGAAGCCATTAAAATGCTAGAAGGGGCAAGAATTCACATCGTGTGTTTATAAATACCTCACAGACATGAATTCATACATTCAGCCTACCGGGACACTTTTCATATGGCACTTGTTTAGAGAACCAGATGGAAAATAATGACTGCTGTACACTCAAAGCCAGAAGTGTCCATTCTGCTATCTGATGCAGTGCACCTTATACTTTTCACACTGACATAAATTGATTCTAACAAATTCCATCTGTAACCAAACAAAGAAAAATCCAAATCAAAGTTGGGTTATTAATGATATCTTTCCTTTCCCTAACTACCATTACTTCCCACACAGGGCAAATGCATCAGTAAGATCCCTGATTTCTACCTGCAAAGTGCAACCCAAGCCCTGCTAGCAGGACTGCTGCATTGCCCAAATCCAAGGGGCCTTGTTCTTATCACACAGGGGAGCCTGCATTCCAGGGGGGGCATGAGTGAGGAGCCTGAGACTGTGCAAAGCAGAGATGAGTAGACTGCTTCTCTCCACCTCCCATCTCAGACTGAGCACCATCAAGTCCTTCTGCTGCAGCCTCTTAAGTGTTCTGCCCATTTTCACTTGTGTCTCTACAGAGCATCCTACCAGAGCATGCTGGGCAGTCTTCTCAGTTTTCAGGAAGATCATGTGTGTGACTCCTCTAATATCTTAATTCACTTGTAATTTTTTCACTGAGTCCTTCAAGCCTCTAAAGTAGAGAATAAAATTTGCCAGCCTATAAGCCCATGTAGTCAAGTAAGCCAGTAACACAGGCCAGACTCTGGAACCCAGGCACACATAGTATACCACAGGGCAGCCGAAGGTAGCTGCACTCCAGTCCAAAGTGAAAGACTCCATATGGTAAAGAGATCTGAAATTAGGAGTTCCATCTAGTTTTTTGAGAGAACAGAAAAATCTCGATTATTTTTGTGGGGGGACCTCAATTTTAATGTGCTACCTAATATATTTTAAAACAACATGAAATGAATCAAATACCTCTGCCAATTGGCAAGAGAAGCTATCAGGTGATGACTTCTCCGAACAATCTGTCTTTATCTGTATAGTTAGAAGTGACCTTGTCTGTTTTATTTACAAAGTTTTTCCTACCTCAAAACATTTACTTATTTTCCCTATGCCTGGCCACATTCATTCTTATTCCTTAGATTTCAATGTCACCTCTTTTCCTGACTATTCTATCTAATGTTGGCCCCTCTCCCCTGTAGTACCACAATACCCTATCTCTTATTTGATGACTCTTTATAATTATCCCCATGTAAGAGGATTTGACCAGTTCACACTGATAAATTTGGTCTGTAGGAAATAATTGTACTTACTACTTTCTTATATTTACTTATTATTTACTTATATTAATTATCCCACTTTTACACTGAATAAAATTCAAGAGTCAGTGCAGGATATGTTGAACTGAGTCATTAAGACAGACATGTAGAACATGCAACTTTTGAGCTTCCTTCCTCATAGAAATATCAAGGCAGACTGACTACTCATTTGTTAGATAAGCATATGTAAGAGCTTTTGGCAAGAACAGAGAAAAAATATACATGTGTACCTACATATAAGTATACATATGTGTTTACATGCATATGATACATATATATATAACTTATAAGTAGATATTAACCTTCCTCAACATTGTTCTGCTGGATTGAATCTTTAAGGGTATCTGTATGTAGATGTAAGGCAATAGTTCTGATTTTTGTCCCCTAGGAAGATTGGCAATGTTTATATACATTTTTGTCTATCAGAACTGGTGAAGTGCTATTGGGATCTAGTGATACCAGCCAAAGAGGCTGCTAAACCTTCTACAGTACATTGGAGACAGCCTCCACAACAAAGAATTACCTGGTCCAAAACATCATAAGTGCCAAGCTTGACAAACCCTAAGAATGGGTTTTCTCTTTTCCTTACTCCAACTCTGCTAAAAGAAGAAGGGATGGCTGTTCCACATTTCTGTTTTGTGTGTGGGCAGGGGATAATATTAAGTCAATCCCTCAACATCACTGTGAAATAAGTCTTTTTAAAAATAGTGTCATTGTTTCTCTGACCACTAGCATATCAGTTCTTTTGGATACAAAGAAAAAAAACAGCTTTTTTGCTATTGTTTAAATAATTTGGGTTTGCCCTAGTCCAATGGTGGTCCATTCTACTAAGCCTTCAATAAGTGAATAAATTAACCTCTTGGCACTGATCACTATGTTATGCTTTGCTTTGGCCATGTCATTAAATGTTTGTTCCATACATAAAGCTAAAATGTGAAATGCTGGGTTGGGCTCTAGAGAGATTTGATCCTCGAATTATTTGAAGTCCAGCAAAGGAAGAAAACAAGCATAACAGACATGATGTGGTTAATACAGTCTTACAGTAAGGGCATGCACAGAGCACTGTGCTAACACACAGAAGGGCTGATGCACCCAGACTTGAAGAACTGGGAACCAGACAGAGAGGAAGCTGACGGCCCTGACATGTGCTGACTAGTAGGTAGGCAGAGGGGTAAGAGGAAGAAACAACTTTTCAAAAGATGAGACTTGAGAAGTTGCAGAGTGCAAGTGGTTTAGCATTGCTGGGGCAAAAAAGGGTGACTCCTCTGGGGAACAGAGTGGGTAACACATTAAGGCCCAATACACAAACATGAATGAATTTCTATCTCAGTATGTGTTGATGCAGATTTCTTTGTTTCCCTCCCACTTGGAGATTCCATGAGCCTTTAATTTTATTCCAGATAATGTTACATAGTGATTACTCAGTAAATATTTGTGGAATTAAAGGGTAACTGGAACCTACTCACTATCCCATGTTTTTTTCCTAAATCAATAGTGCATTATCAAAATGGCAATGTACTTATCAAAGGGTAAACTTGTTCAGAATTGAAGTGAATGCCACTAAAACAAACTCAGAAATGACCATTTCCTTTAATTTTTTCTTCTTTAATAACATCTCTAATCTTAAGTACAGGCTCACATTAGAATCAGCAAAACAGAAATCCCAGTCACAACAATGAAAACAGGCAGGAAAAACTTGCTTCATTTTAGGTCCTGCACCCTCTTCCTTTACTGTAAAGCTTCTCATTAAAGAAACTTTTCTAAACTAAACTATTCTCTTAAAATCCAGATGCAATTTTTTAGCATTTCAGACACTGCGTAGCAAGTCATAAAATGCATACGGGACAATCCACTGGCATCAAAGTCAGTCTTCCAAACTAAGATCAGAGTGCTTCTCACATGCATATCATTGACCCTTTTGTAGGGAAGTTCTTGTTGCTTGTCATCTGAGTCACCTGAAATTCCTTCCTCTTACATATGTTCTAGCTGTTCTATCTATTCAATCTAACATCCCAAACACATTGTCTTTCCTCTTTGCCTCAGTCATGCTGACACTGCCTCTGCCCCCATCTCTCCCCTTCATTATTTTAATAGCCTGATCCATCTTCCATGCTACTGGTTCAGAGATCTTTCTATCCCACTCACATAAGCACTTTCTTCATGACTTCAAACTGTTTAATGGTTTTCCTTTGCCACATAGTGAAATTCAATCTATTTAACATGGGAAAAGGAAACCTTCATCTTCTGACCACAGGTCTGATGGCAAACATTTTCACAGCACCTGATCTGTAAATTCAGTTGTCCCTCAGTATCATCAGGAGTTTAATTCCAAGACTCCCATGGATACCAAAATCTGCACATGCTCACGTCCCTTATGTGAAATGGCATCGTATTTGCACATAACCTACCTACATCCTCTCATATATTTTAAATTGTCTTTTAGATTACTTATAATACCACATACATTGGAAACAGGTATTAAACTATATTGTTTAGGGAATAATGACCAGGAAAAATAAGTCTGCACATGTTTGGTACAAATGCCAATTTTTCTGAATGTTTCAATCCATGGTTGGTTGAATTCACACATGTGGAAACCACTGATGTACAGGGCTGACTGCAATTCCAAATTATTTCTGATTTTCCCAGAATACAACATGATTTCTTTTCTCTCTGCCATTATCTAGTGTTTTTTCTGCTCAGTCTAATGAACAAACAGGTAGAAGAAAAAGGATATGATTCAATGTTCAGTTTTCTTTAAATTCTCCCTTTGCCTAGTAAGAAGTACATTTTCCCTTCTTGCACCTTTATTACCTTTTGTTCATTTGCAACATATTCTAATTATTCATGTCTTCCTCAATTATCAGACAATGCAATCTTGCATGTAATGACCATAACTAAATTTATCTCTGTATCACCCAATGCCTAGAAATCTCTACCATACAGCAAGTATCCAGTAAAAGATAATTTTGAATAGCAAATGCTGTAAAGATTTTTTAAAAATTGCACTGTATCTTTTATGCCCATCTATTTTTTAAGAGAAAATTTCAGTAAGATATTAATTTTTCAAATGTATTTTAAAATGTATTTTAACAATAACTTGAAACTCTTGAAATCTCTAAATGTTTCTCTACATCCTCACATATAGGGCATATTACTATAGACTTCTGAACAGAAACAAACATTTCAATCTGATTCATTAATGATATTCAACGCAAACTCAAGCTCTTCCCAATCCACTTATGAAAAAAATAGTTAATGTGAAGAATAGTTAAAACATCAGATAACAAAGCCTTACCTGTACCTTTGGCTGGAGAGGGAAAGGGCTATTTTTTCACTAGATACACTTTATTATTTTAGAATGTTAAAATGGGCAATGTAGATTCTATCCACTCAACAAACATTTAGTGAGCATCCAAGGTGTGTAAGGTGTCTTGGAAGCTATTGGGGATGCTTAGTTCTGTAAGACAGACATGAGTCATCCTGACAGAGATGTGGGATGCCTGGAGGGTCTGCAGGTAAAGGTAGGCAAAGAAGGCTTCCCTGAGAAGTGACCATGAGCACACAGCAAACAACATTCTCTGGAATTAATTGCAGAGAACAATACACAAGGAGGTGTCACACTCAAACTAGCAACAACATCTCAGGACACTTGCCTGCCCCCTTGCTCATAGAACCTAAAGTCTGCAACTCCTTACCCTCTTCAGATTTTATCCTAGTACTAGTATTACCAACTAGTACCTACTTAGTATAAAGTATCACTACTCCAACATTCTGCTCTTTTTCTGGAAAATAAAATCATATGGAGGCATACAAAGAATATTTATAAGAAATACATGTGTTAATGTTTTTAGGTAAAAATCCTATGTATCAATGTGCTAAACTGCAAGACTGAAATAATGCCTTTATTGAATAATCTAAGAAGTACTTGAATTTACAACCTTTCCCTATATTACATGCTTAACGTCTTACTAAAACACAGCAACAGGGACTAGGGCTATAGCTCATTGGCAGAACCCTTGCTTAGCATGTGTGAGGCCCTGTGTTTGATGCCCAGAACTATCAAAAAAAAAAAAATTTAGTTAATTGAACAATCACCAAATCCCACTATACTAGTTCTCCGTAATTTAATATTGGTTTGGACTCCTGGAATTTATTTCTACATCTTCTTTTGACTTGAAACTGCTACAATGTATTGAAAAATTTTATACAGAACATACTTTACATGAACTTTTTCTATTTAATCTATCCCCAATATACAGATGAGAGAACCTAAGGTTTAGAAAAGTCAAGTAGCACATTCAAGTTCACACAGGTTGTTAGTGACTGTGCCAATGTTAGGGCACAGACAGCCAAATAAGCACTAGGTGATAATTATTTATAAAAGGAACGAATTACTCTAGAGGCCACGCTGTTAGTCACTTTATTATTCTATAAACGACACTGATTTTCCCACGCTAGTTCAATGACTCACTTAAACATCATTTTCTTGAACTGTGGTATCAATATTTCTAATCTGGGCTGGGGATATAACTCAGTTGTTTGAGTGCTTGCCTCGGAAGCACAAGGCCGTGGGTTCAATCCCCAGCACCACAAAAAATAAAATAAAATAAAACAATATTTCTAATCGGATGTTTGGTTGTGGAAGAGCAAGGAAGCTGGATACAGAGCTTCTGGATTCAGGGAACATTTGTAACACATGAAATTTACAACTAGTATTTCTCTGCCTCCCTTTGGAATTTCTGTCTCCCAATGTGGCCCACTAAATTATTCCAAAATCCAAAAGGCCCCCCTTTTTCTCCAAGCCCCATATTTCCCAGTACCTATCCCAGTCTTGCACCCCAAAGGGAAACCTTCATTCCCTAGTCTGAAAGAGTTGGGCTCCAAGTAAAAGAGAACCTATAATCTGATTAAAATAATTCACAGTAAATTGCAAATCTCTTAATCCTCTTAGAGGCATTAACATTTTTTTTAAATTGGGGGATGGGGTGGGGAGGTAACCTGATACAGCCTTTAATTGCTGGCATTTTGGTACAGCATAAACAATATTATATTTTCCTTTATTCAAATTAGAAATGGCTATCACACTGGCATGGCAATCTGCCCAGAAATCTGTCTCCAACCTGTCAAATTAACCCTGCAGTTTTTCTTAAGGATGCTCATACTTCTGTTTTGCTTCAGATTGGGTTTTTTTTTTGTTTGTTTGTTTGTTTTAATCTCTGGTAGAATGTCATCAAGTGTGGATTTTAGGTAGGGGCTATTTTTAAGATTGGAGTAGTAAGTTAGGTCCACAGTCAATAACTATCATACATAAACTAGTTTCTTTAAAAAAAGAAACAACAACAACAACAAAAAACTTGATATAGACCATCAGTCAGCAAACTAATGATAAAAACAATGCAAAAATTCACTTAAGTTCAAACATGCCCAACACTATTTCAAGCAATTCATGTGTTAATTTAATTTTCACAACAATCTTATCAAGTAGATAACCCTTTTCATCCCCATTTTACTGACAAGGAAACAGAGTGACAAAACCTACTCAAGGTGACATGGTTGGTTAGTGATAAGGCCAAATTTGTAGCTCTAAAGCCCGTTCCCTTATAATCTCTGTGCTGCACCAAGAAACACACTAAGGAAAAAAAAAAAAAAAAACATTGAAAAATAATTTACCTCATTGTGTTGAATTCTGGTTAAAAACTACAAAATTTCAAGAAAACTAAATATCAACTAGCTCGATTTCTGCATTTGACAGATG
Source organism: Glaucomys volans (assembly GCA_020662805.1). Lineage (NCBI taxonomy): Eukaryota > Metazoa > Chordata > Mammalia > Rodentia > Sciuridae > Glaucomys > Glaucomys volans. The sequence continues at coordinate 471,014 of JAJEJO010004229.1, forward strand.
AAGAAGCTAATTCACCCATGGCATGGAGAGAAAAGGTACATAATGGCAGGTTCATTAGTCCCAACAGGAATTGGGATGCAAAAGAACCAGACAAAAAAAGTCTAAAGTGAGTATTCCCAGGTGGAGCAGCATTTAGAAAAGCTGGAAAAGTTACAGCTATGTTCACACCTGGCCAAAGTTGTGTCCCTAATTAGGCAGGTGTGCAACATGAGCAAATCAATCATATCAGTAAAACCATACAGGGGGTATTCTCATCAGAAACCAAATCAAATATAACACTTACATGGTTCACAATAAATGAAGGGTCCTTTATATGTAAGGAAATAGAAGAAATGGAATGTGGTCCCAGAGATGAGAAAGATCAGCAAGACGTTAGGTCAATGGACTATACAAATAATTTCCAAAGAAAATGTGGAAACTACAGCCATCCCTTCAAGCGATGAAAAATCAGTTATTATTGGCAAGCTATTTTGTCAACGGTCAGATACTGCTCATCTTTAAACATGCCTCCTGTGGACAATGAAATGCTGGTGATGGTTTCCAGCTTCAAATGAATCAGCTCTCCTTGCTCAGGGCACATTACTGCTTCTGACCTCTTCCCTGCCCCTGCCTTGACCTCCTCCCACTCAGACGTTATTCTCTGCCTCAAGCCTGTGAGCATCTCGTATTATTCGAGAGCAGCAGCTCTAGAATTTAGCATGAGGAGGGCTGCCCCTGATAGATGTCTTACATGAGTAATGCTCCTAATGATCCCCAATGGGACTCTGCCATATTATTCCAGCAAGATGAGTCATTCAGACACAAAAAGATATTCTATGCATTTTGCAAAAACATAATGAATAAAAATTTCTTCATGTAGAAATATTTTACTTATATCTAGCAAGAAGTGACCAAGGTGTTTTTGGGAGGGTGGGGAGAGGTAGTTAACAAAAGTTTCTTCCTATTGAGCTTTGTGGTATATCTTAATCACCTGAGCAAATAATGCCATTTCTATGTTGCCTAAAGAAATCCCCCAAATGTTATTTTATAAATACTTATGAATTATGTACAAGAGTCCCCACAGAAATACTAGATATGCTATTAAAAGCTGTGCATAATAACATTTTTCACTGACAAATTATTTCAAAAGTGTTTTATTTTCATTTCTGCTTAATATTCTATTGGAAATGATTGCTGACCTTTTAGATTAAGCTTCTCTCCTGATAATATTTCTGTCAAATAACTAATGATCTATAAACAAATAAAATAAATATGAAACCCCAGATTTTAAAGAATCCTGCAATAAATCCTTGCAGTAGGTCAAGGTTTCATTGCAATTCAGTCACAGCCTCAAGTTCCTTTAATTTTGTTTCTTCAGGTTTCCTTAATGTAATTTTCTTAACCTGTAATTCATATTTAACACAGTGGTGTATCTCTTAATAGCAATCAGGAAACCTTTAGACTATGTTGCTCACGTCTCTTCCTATTCAACAATATATTTATTTAGCTCAATAGGGACTCTAAGTCCATCAAAGAGCTTGTGGTTTTGTTTTGTTTGTTTGTTTGCTTTAGGACAAAAGAATAAATATAAACAGTAAAACTGATCACTCTGCTTGACACAACAAATACAGGAGGTAAAATGTAAATAGATCCCAATAAAGATAGAAGCTTTTGGTTAAATAAATAAGCCATTATGTAACCATTTGACTAATACCAATACAATAAGGAAAGCAAAGATCAGAAACTAATAAAAAAAAGAACTATAAGTAAATAGCAGAAAGATCAGTAGAGGGAAGGGAACAGGGGGCGGAAGAAGGGAAGGAAAGGGGAAGTACTAGGGACTGAATTAGAACAAATTATACCCCATGCTTTTATAATTATGTCAAATGAATCCTAATGGTATGCACAACTAAAAAGAACCAATTAAAAAAGCGAAAAGATTTCTAAAATATCAAAATAATGAACAGTCGAGGGGACAGTGATGGATTCAGAGCAGGAATAAACAGCAGCAGACAGATCAGACCCACAAGGGATGGATGGTGCAATTCCGCAGCCCCAAAAAGGTACCTGTGTGCTATATTTGATGCAAAGATTTATTATTATTGTTATTCTTAATTAGACTCAATTACCACATTCGTGAGTGGGAGAATTTTACTTTAAAATATGGGCTTATGCCTTCTCTTGAAAACAATCTGAATGTCCATCTGAAAGTTTATGGGCCAATACTTCCCCATGGACTGATCCAGTCAACCACGCCATGGAGCTCAGACAGGCCCTTCCTTCCTTATGCAGGCCCTGATAAGCATTTCAATCTTTAGCCGTTATAAACTATTATGGGGGTGCAGGACTCAGAATCTCACAAATTCTATTTTATCTTCTCCAAGAATTATGATTTCAGACCAGAAAGGAGAGTTTTAAGATGGTTCAGTGGGAAATAAATGTGAGTAGATAAGAACACAGCTTCTTAATACATTTTAAACCTCTTAATCCAGAAAAGCATTGCATCCCAGATACTGAGAGAACTTTTAGATAAAATGAAAGATTTATGAGAAGACTGAGATAAAGTTAAAAGTTATCAATATTTTTTAAATAATAAAGGAGGCAGATCCCTCAAACTTGATGTTATACTTTGAAAGAAACTAACAAAACAGGTACTCAAAATAATAAAAATAACATAACCAAGGAAAATATTTATCAAAAGAGGAAAACTGGAAAAAAATGGGAATCCTGTACCTAGAGAAGAACAGGTCTGGAATGAACATATTAATTGTCTTTGAATATGGAAATGGGTCTTTACAGAAATGAGATTAGATTTACCTTGGGTCCATCTCAGGGGTGGAACCAAGGCCAGTAGGTCTGAAGTTGAAATCAGGTGAACATGAGGAAAAACTTTATAACTATTTAAGTGGACATATTTGTGCTAGATGACTTCTGACACAGAAAGCAATAAGAGGAAGACACAGACCATATGCTCAGGTACTGCAAAGACAGAAGTACTAAGAAAAAGTTAATGGTCTAAGGTATGGTCCAAATAATGCTCTGATAAGTTAAGAACAATAACACAGTTTCATGTCTGATTCCATTTACCTGCCCACTGCTAACCATAACCTCAGAGGGAATGCCAGAAAACCCAGGTCTTTATCTCTAAGAATCATATCACCAAATTTATATTTATTTTATATCACCTTTTCTCCATTTGGTGGAGGTTTTGCAGAAATTAAAAAATATCTCAATTTTAAAATTAAAAATTAAAAAGATCTTATTTTTAATAGGCAAATTAAAATTGTACATATTTATGGGACAAAACACAATGTTTTGAAACAAATACACTGCAGTTTGGATAAATTGAGTCAATTAATGATAGATACAAAGATGCGCACACACACACACACACACACACACACATTTTTATGGTCTAAACATAGGCTCACAGAGTGGTGGTCATGCATATCTACATAAAACCACCTATATAGCAATCAATCATTTACTGTAAATTCCTTAAACACAAGGAATGAGTTGGTTTTTGTTTTGGGGGGTTTTTTTCCTACTTTGCTGCCTCACAAGTGAATGAAAGAGTGAATGAGATGATTAAATAATATCCTGTAAAATAAAACACCATCATAAATAAAATTCTTAGTCATTTTTTATAAAGTCTACCTTTTCTAGTACATTATGTCAGTCTCTAGGTCACCACTTTTGGATGCCCCTCTCTCTACTCCCCTTAGCCCAACACATTATCTGTCTCCATTACTTCTCCCACTCTCTCAACACTCCTGGAGAATCTGCTTATTCCAGGAAGAGTCAGCAAATCCCCTTGACCTATCAGTTCCTCAAATGCTTTTCTCCCTTCTCTCATCCTATCAAAAACATCTTTCACTACAATCCACCAGTGTAATTAAACATTTTGCTGTCTATATACACAACCTGGGTTTTTTATTAAAAGCATTTACACTTTGTCAGATATATCTGAAACATTTTTAAAACTGTTTAATAGCAACAAAGGTTGACAGGTACATAATGATAATAGTTTATTATCATGACTGATATTAAATTGCCTATTGAGGAATAAAATAATGCTGTTCAGCTCCATTGATAATCACCAAGTACCATTAAATGAACGGCAAGTTGCAAAGCAATGAACACTTGGAAATAAATTTATTGTGGAGTATACCTTAAGGCAGTGAGTAAAACCCTTGAGGATAAGAATCCAGGTCTCATATAAGGGAGGGTTTCAGGTATGATACTGTTTTTACTAGTGATCTAGAGTAAAGCATTGAGAAAAGACTTAATCTTCATTTAAGCCTCTGTCAAGTCACAAACTTATGGAAAGAGAGAAGAGAACATAAATATGCAATTGCAGACACACATTTGGAAATCACTTTGGAAGACCATTAAGTTCAGCTGAGAAAACCATACCTAAAAACTTACATGACAGTCATGGAAATGTATATGTAAAAGAGCAAGAAAGGCAAAATAATACCCTTTAAGAAGCCAGTCTTACATTACTTCAGAAAGCAAATCAGTTACAGTACTGTTTTTGGTAGCTATTATAGACTTATTCAGGTTTCCTTGGTAGGTGTCCTATTAACTGATCCTACATTCTTTCTTTCTTTTCTATTAAAACCCATCACTGGAAGATACACCTTTAAAGGAACAGTAATCACAAATTCTAACCAAGCTTCTGCTTAATAGGTTTTTATTATCAGTAATATCTTGTCATTCACTTCTTGAAAGAAAAAACACAACTGCCCAACAAATATACCGAAAAGTGTTCAACACTGTTAGCAATTGGAAAAATGAAAATCAAAACTACACTGAGATTTCACCTCACTCCAGTCAGAATGGCACCCATTAAAAATATAATCAATAATAAATGTTGGAGAGGATGTGGAGAAAAAGGAACACTTATACACTGTTGGTGGGGTCATTATGGAGGTTCCTCAAAAGACTAAGCTTAGAACTATCATATGACCCAGGTATACCACTCCATGGTATTCATCCTGAAGAATTAAAGTCATCAGACTATAGTGATACATGCATAACCTGCTTACAGCAGCAATTCACAGTAGCCAAATGATAGAACCAGCCTAGGTGTCCATCTATGGATGAATGGATAAAGAAAATATGGTGTATATAGACAGTGAAATTTTATTCAGTCATAAGGAAAAATGTCATTAATAGGAAATGTAAATGACACATTTACAGGAATGTGCTTTACAGGAAAATGAATGGAACTAGAGATCTTTACATGAAGAATATTTGAAATAAGCCAAACTCATACATTTTCTCTCATATGTGGAAGCTAGAAATAAGCCAAACTCATACATTTTCTCTCATATGTGGAAACTAGAAAGGAAGAAGAAAAAGAAAGGTGGGGGTGGAATCTCATGAAAATCTAAGAGAAATGAGTAGGGCAGAGGAAAGGGAGTAGGGGAACAAGAAGGAAAGGGGATATGCTGGGAAATGTTGGCCAAATTATACTTTTATTTTTGTGTACATGTACTGATAAGTAACAACAAATTCCACCATTATGAAAAATTGTAATGCACCAATAAAAATATGGAAAATAATAACTTGTCACTAAGTAAGCCATTTATTCTCGAACTCCAAAAACACAATTCAACCATCAGTTTCTTAGAGAAGTTAGATGCCAGTAATGCTACTTTCTACATAAGGAAATTTCTGCTCACTTACACAGTAGAGCTATCATAAAACTTACTTGTTACTTACTAGCTCAATTTTTTTCCACCAGCTGAGTAACACTGAATTCCACTACTCCATGTGATGGGGCTGGACTTTTCTTTCTGTGTTCTATGGTGTGCAATACCAGAGTGCACTCTTTTTCTGTGGATTATCATGTGACAAACAGAAAAGAAGACTAGACAAAAAGATATAATATCAAAATCTAACATCTACAAAGGAACTACCACAGGTCCACAGCACAATCCAGCTTCCTTCACAGAGCAAGCACCTTGACCTGCTATGTACATACTTTCCAGGTACATCTCCATCTCATTGAAGGCAGACCAGTGTGACTGCATAATTGGGAAAAGCAAGAATTCTTGGATTAGCCAGGCCAGTTTCAATGCCTTACTCCACCTAACTAAATGACTAGTGACAGTCAAGGAGCTTGACCTTCCCGAACCTCATTTTCCACATTGTCAAACAGGGATAACAGGACTAAAGCATGGTTGCTTTAAGTATTAAATGAGATAAGGCATGTTAGCACTTGGCTGGGGACATAATAACACCATATAAATATTTAGGTTTTATCAGTATTCTTCTTATTACTATTAGAAATATTATTGATTCCTAGTCCTTCAGATTTAGTATATACAAGTGGTTCTATACTGCATTCATGCATCATTTAATTAATCACTTGTGTTTCTTCATCATGATGGAAAAAAATTATATGCATATATACACACACTCCTAGGAAATGATGAGTTCCTAGGAGTAAAGTCCAAATAACACAATGCATTTATTTTCTTTTCTTGCCGTACTGACTGTAAATAAAAGCTTTCATCATGATGTTTCTATTCCATCTGAATTCATGGAAATTAATAGTAAAAACGATGCCACTGACTGCCTCTTTTATTTGCACAGATACCCAATTGAAAACTTTGCCTCTTTATTATTTTCCATAGCTGAAGACAATGGGTTCACATCTTGGAGGGTGCAAAGCCAAAAAAGCACAACTAGGGGATGAAAGAGTGGAGAAAGATGCAACAGGTAGGGAAAACACTGGGGTTACTTCCAAAGTAATGCCCTTTCAGAGGAATGGAAGCATGGAGAATTTTATTTGGGAAGCTTCCACCTACACAGGTAGGAAAGCACTCTAGGGGTGGACACATAGGTACTAAGCTGCTCAGTTTGAGGTGCACATTTCTGAGCCTACTCAGTTTGTCACAGTTCAAGAAGGAAAGATGACACAGGTATTTCTGGGCATGCTCAGCTCAAGTTCATAGAGCACACATTCACAAAGATTAGGATGGTAGGCATAAATGCTTTGGGGCATGCTCTTAAGAATCAAATTTACTTTAGGTTGCCTAAAAGAATGAGTCAGAGGAGCTGGTGACCTTGATGGGCTGCCTACAAGCTCTTCCAAAGAGTCTTAGTTGAAACAAAAAGAAAGGTCAACCCTGAAAGTGCATTAATGCAGGAGACTTACCCCTGAAGTTACTTGCCTTGCTTAACAGTTAGCACCTGCACCTGTATAGGTTTTAGCAATATATCACTAGTAAGTTCATTAGCTTACGAAAGGTGTAGTTCCAAGTTGTATATCAGATTGCTAGGAAACTTTTCCTCCTCTTCACATATGAGGGCAGTTACAGATGAGTGTTCTCTTCCACAGCCAGTACAGGCAGTTTACTTGATAAAGACAACTTGCTAATTGAATGGTGTGGAGACACTGAAATTACTTCCCAAACCAAGCAACTAAAGTAGTTGAAAGCTACCCAGAGGTGTGCAGTTACACGTTCAAATGTGCTTTAACTCACTTTGTTATATGAGCAAGCACCATTTTAGTGAAGTTTCAGAGTGATAAAGCCTGTCTCTTAAATCAAGCCTGAGCAAACAAAACCAGGTTTACATACAGAAAACTAAAAAGCACATTTTTTTTTTAAATTTTATAAGAAAGGAACTGCAGATAGACACATTTCTTTAGCCAAATTACAAGTCAGCTCATTGTTACTGAGAAAAGAAAAACCATATGCTCAACGAGAAAATATAAGAGCCTCTCTCAATGACATTACATGATGCCAAATGATCTTGAAAAAGACATTTGTGGCCTGATTTGGTCATTTTTTGGCCCCTTTTCCTTTCCATGCCCTGGAATCTCTAATGATATGAAAGAGCCTCAATTACTCTGGCCTGTTTCCTCTTCTACCAAAATCCAGGAATACAACATACAAAGTTGTTTTTGTTTTTTTCTCTATGATGGCACATAAATTATGGCCACATATGGCAGGTTACAAAGAATCTCATGGGCATATGAACATTGTCCCTTGTCATCCTCACTGAAATTTTAAGTTAAGTCAATACATAACATATAACTGTAATGATTTTTAAAGCACAATTGATTACATGTAGCTATTTCATTATTCTTCAAATTCTCCCTCTCCCATTCAAATGAGAATCTGTAGGAGACAGTGATAAAATTGGGTCTCTAGTATTCTCAGAACTCCATGAAAATAATTGTGGGGGCATATTCTGAGGACTCCCTTTTTCTTCCACAGCTGACTGTAAAGAAGTTGTCCTTGGCTCTTAGGTCCTATACAAACGAGCTGAATATAGACATACGTTGAACTGGAAACTTCTTGAAATCCAGTCATGAGCATCTTGGAAAAAAGTAACCAGAAGTGCTTTAAAATATGTTTTCTAGTAAAACTTCTTCCACTTTACTAGATAACTAACACAATTAAAAAATAAAAAATAAATACATCCTCAAAATCCAGTGTATTACGAGGAGCCAAATCCAGCCAGCTAGTTCCTATATGATGCATACAAATCAATCACTTGACACAAAAAGATTATATTCCCACTTAACACAGAACCACACTGCTCTGTTGACATTTGCTTGTATCCATTGATGGTGCTTTTAACGCTTCATTTAAGTGTCAAACTAGGTGACAGGCATTAAGCTGGAGACTATTTAGCATCAAGTCCTGATCCAGGAACATTTTCTACAATTGTTTACCTTATATACACTCAGCCTCAGAAAATAAAATGAATTAATTAAATAAATAGATAACTCTTTTCCAGCTCTAAGCCATGCACAGCTGTGAGCACCACAGAGGTACTTCTCTACTTGAATGAAGTCAGAAAGATATGCACAGTCATGCTGTTCAAAATATTATTTTATGTGTGGAACAACACTGTCATAAGATGTTTGGAAGCCAAGTAAAATCACAGAAGTACAAGATCTGTAGCAGCCTGTTTTGGCTGAAGGGAAATGTGACTGAGTTCTCCCATGAAGCCAGCAACATGACACCTCCCAGTGTTAGAAAGAGCCTTTGGATGGAGGGAGAAAGAGAAGAAAAGGCAAAGAAGTGGAGATCAAAGCTATCTCCCTGTACACTATAATCTTTTTTTTTTCTTTTCTTCCTCTTCAACAGCAAGATTGAAGGAAAGGGCTAAAAGTGGAGGGAGCAGGGAAAAGGAAACCATGCTAATCCAGAATTGTAAAGAAGGGAGGTGGTCTTTTGATCTCCACAGGATGGCAACTTTATTGGCTATGCATAAGCAGTTTCCAACCAGCTGATCAACCAGGTATTAATGCTGGACCCTTCCATGATCAGTAACCATGAAGTGAGTCATCTGTGAACAGCAATCAAGCAGAAGGCTCATCTAAGACTAAATGACCGCCAGTCCATACCTAACCCAGAGGGTAAGAGCAACCACAGGGGAAATGATTGTCTCTCCACAGGCTCTTCTCTGACAAGCACCAATTATTTGCCTTGGGACTCAGAATGAAATCTTTCCTCAAGTGTGTATGAATGACAATGCATCCATTTTCCAAACACAACCTGGGATCTATGAACCTGCAGCAGTGTCACTACAAATATCCAGTGTCCTTTTTTCAACAGGCCGGAAAATGCAGACAGGACCAAGGCTAAATATGAACTGGTTAGATTTAAAGAATTGACTATCTTGCCTGATGACACAGAAGTTTAAAGACCATTTTCTTAATGACAGGAAAACAATGGTTCCCTTCCAAACACTTAACTGTTCGGTCCATAGTATTGTTTAGGTAGATTTTTGGGACAAGTTTTAATATAAAAATTGATTAGAGCTGGGGTGGTGGCTCAGTGGTAGAGTACCCTCCAACCATGTGTGAGGCACTGGATTCATCCTTAGCACTGCATAAAAATAAATAATAAAATAAAGGTATTGTGTCCATCTACAACTCAAAAAATATTTTTAATTTAAAAAGTAATTGAACCATAATCTTTTTTATTTAAATTTTTCACATCCCTCTTTCAACTAGGAAAGACAGGTGGTTAAGAGATTTGGAGTCTGCCTGTTTCAAATCTGTGCTCATCTAAATCTCCTAATTTCTTTATGATGTTTGCACAACTATAAAATACGGGTAATACCTGACTAATAACAGCACCTATGTCATAGGCTTCTCCCATAAGTGACAGTCATAGCTCCATAGCCTTAGTAGGGAGCATCACAAAGTTTCTTTTTTGTGCACAAAATCTGAGCTCCATCTCACTTTTAAATTATTTATCTTTCATGTTATTAGTCTCCTCCAAACAAATGTGATGACACAGAACGACTTGGTTTTTCACTCCTCTATCTACAGAGGCAAGTCATTATTCTAAAATCTTATTAAACATAGCTTTAGGGGCTGGGGATATAGCTCAGTTGGTAGAGTGCCTGCCTCGGAAGCACTAAGGCCCTGGGTTCAATCCCCAGCACCACCTAAAAAAAAAACAAAAACATAGCTTTAAATTTTTTTTTCTACACTACATTTAGAGATTTAAACATGCTTTAAATTGTTTTTTGTTTCATAAAATGCAAAATGTTTAGTTCTTTATATGGTTGAAATATAGAATACATTGATATCAAATTTTCAGAAATCCACGTTTCCAATTTTACTTCTCTTCCTATGTACAGTCAGAGGGTGCACTTAGATGACATAGATTAGGCTGCAACTTATATAAATAATGTCATATATGTAAAGTTATATATATCACATATATTATACAATTATATGTATATTAATTTGTTTGTTGCAATGCTGGGGATTGAACTCAGGGCCTGCACATGCTAGGCAATCCTTCTACCACTGAGCTACATCCCAACATCCCCTCCCCTACAAATATTTTAAAGTCAGCTTAATTCTGGATCTGTTTCTACTACATTTCTCTTCCATTTGCTTTTCGTGTTCCCAAATGTCTTATTTGCTCTATAGATTACCTTAGTCCTGATTTAATTGAATGACAATTTAAATTCATTATATTTTCCCATTTAAAAAAATCATGTTTGCAAGGCAATTTATGCTTTTAATATTAACATTGTAAAGGGGTCCAGAAGTTAACATAAGTATCTTAGTGTCTTTTATTAGCACATGAAGATTCAATCACTTATGATCTTCAGTAAAAGCTCTTATTCTAAATTTTCTTCCAATTTTATTCCTATTGTCCAGTTATTTTAATTATAGATATATGTGTATAATCTAGTAAATGTGAAATGGAATAATAAGCAAACAATTGTCATTGTTAGCTTGAAATTCAGCATTTCATACCACTTTAACTCACAAGTATTGTCATAGCAAAAATTAAGAAAAAAACTTCAGGTAAACTTCTATTTAAGACATTCTAACCATAAATATATTATGCATTAGAGGGCCTATTAAGAGGAAACAATGGTATTTTTTAAAATGTCACAGCATTCAGGTATGTGTATTTAAAAGCCAACAAGATTATAAAGAAACTAAAGAGCACTTGTTGGAATTACCCAAGAATTTTGCTAGAAACAGAGAAGGGGAAGTAGGGAAGGGAGTAGGGGTGAAGAGAGAGAATGAGAGAGACAGACTTGAGTCCTAGAAAGTGGCTGGAATAGTAAAACTTATTAAAAAAAACAAAACAAAAAAAAACTCATCTTAAAAGAAAAACCAATCAGCCACACAAAAAAGAAAGAGCATTAGTGAACTGTCACTTTATTTCAAATTCTGAACTCATCCTAAGTTTGAACTGAAATTCAATCACTTTTCCCTTAAAAGCAGGTTTTAGCAAATGGATTTGAGAAGAGGAAGTCTACACAGGAAGAATGTGGGGAATGGGTTCTAGAGAGAACACAGAATTTTTTCAGGGCAACTCCCTCTGCTCCCCATCCCACCACTCACCAAAAGTCTGGCTATTCAAAGAAGAGAACAGAGATATATAAACTAATTGGTTAAATTCATCTTTAAAAATAAATTTCTAAAGAAATTCCCACTTTTCTCAAATTTTATTTCACAGAATTAAAAAGCATTATAAAATTATAATAATTTATATTATTATAAATTATAATTTTATAATATAATTATAAAAGCATTATAAAATTATAATTTTATAATTTAATTATAAAAGCATTATATAAAATTATTATAGCAATAGGTTAAAAAATAAAGGGCTACAGGATGCAAATACTCTCAAACATAACACTGGATGTTAAATGCCATCAGCACACCAAAATGAAGATTATAATTTGAAGAAAACTAAAGGATTTTTAAAAAAATTGGCAGCCAGTTAAAAAGAAAGAAAGAAAAAGAAAAAAGAACTGACAACCAATAGATGCTTTTACAGGTTAAATCTTGTTGAAGGTGCCTTCGTCCCTCAGTACACTTTGATTTATTTAAGCTCACCACATTTCTCTTAAATACACTCCATTAACAAGAGATAGACTGTGATCTTAGGCTTGAGGCAAGACATGAAACACAATCTTTCAAGAACTTCATTCATTCCCTGACCAGGTGTCTTGAGCACACCAAGTTACCAGTTACTTATCTGAGTTCTGTGAAGTTTTATTCAATTCAGTAGGGCTCTACAATAGCAGCTGTCACTGAATCACCCAAGCAGCCCAAGGATTTGACTGACCCTCCCAAGTTCAGATACACAGCAGGAGTGAAAGTTATCAGAGGAATGATAAAAAAGCTTCAGGTTAAATATAAGGAAGCAACTCAAAGATACCTCTGGCCTGGAACCTGGCAAACAAAGTGACACATCTCTTGGAAACTTTAGGTTTTTAAGAATCACCAATGGCTAAAATGGAAAATTAAAGAAAAATGAAGCTAGAAATCAAATGAGATTCTAAATATGCCACACATCTATTCAAATAACAATTCTCAGATATTAAATACTAACAAATTATTAAATCTGATAGGACAGTCCACCCCCATATATTTCTTCAGTGAAGACAGAATCTGCACGCTGACATGACCAGCTTTCCATATCCTGTTAGTGAGACCCTATCTTTAATCTACAGCCATGATAAAATGTCCCAACATATACAAACTGAGCTCAAACGGTGACTAATGACCATTAATCCCCCTATCTTCAGTAATCTGCCCCTCCAGTCATTTATCACCCTGACACTTCACTTTACACACGTGAATAAACTTTAACTGAGAAGGTGAATCAACAAAAATCTCAAAGGTATCTGAAGCTGTAAATTAAACTAGGGGGAGACAGAGCAAAGAGAGACAAATAGAGAGATCAGATCTTAATGTTTTTGATTTGCATCCATGGCTAGGGGTGGGGGGAGAGCTATTCAATCACTCAGTTATGCAAACCAAGGGAAAAGCCGCCTAACATAAAGAAGCTGGAAGTGGGGAAAGGTGGCCCCAAAGAGTTAGTTTAATCTACTCATCCATCCACTGTGACATCTATGAGATATGAGACTGAGTTTCTGTTTTCTTTAAAGAAATAACAATTAATGAATTTCTTATTTAGTTCAAATGTTCCTAGCAACTTTCAGCCAGGAAGCACATCCCATGGATTTCAGGTCTTTCAGCAGTTTATCAGCCATAGGTTAGCTGATGTGGCTTTTTCCCCCCTTTTCATGTTCCAGTAATTACTTGGCTTCAGTAAAATCCTTGCTCAAAACCTAATGGATCACCATAGACCAAAAAGGCCCAAACTAACATTCTAAACGATTTCATAATTATGCAAATTGAGTGACTCTAACCTATAGGCCCTGATGCAACTTGAAGCTCAGTATGCCACTATAAAAATTCCCTGAGGTGCAGTGTGTGTGTGTGTGTGTTTTTCAAGGCCTGAAATTGGATCCATGATTGAAACCAGAATCTACCAAAAGGAAAGAAACAAAAGTTGAGTCGTGGCTCAGTTCACCCATAATAAAAAAGTTTCTTAGGGAGTACAAGAAAACTATTTCCAAGTGTAGACACAGTGCCTAACGCACTCTTGCCAGAAGGTTCCCGTTGCAGCATCTTTCCAACACTTCATATGGAGTTTCAGTACGATTGAATTTAATCCTAAAAATCCCAATTCTGTTTTCCCTCGCCAAGGAGAATTCCCAGGCAACCAACAGTTCCCTTTCAGATACATGCAATCGCCTGTTTTCTTTCTAAACCCACTCAGGCAGTGGCTAGTTTATATCCTATCATGAGAAGGAGTTATTTCCTGAAGTTTCTTCAGAATCGAATTTAATTACAGACTTTGGTTACATAAAACAACTACTAATAACCCCTTGTGCTCTGAAGAGGAGGGGCGGATTGGAGGACCAGGTTCTGGAATCCCGGCGAGTCTGTGGGTCACAAATCCCCACACATCTACCTCTCTTCCCCAGCCCTGGGAACCAGCCGGCGGATGATACTCATTTGCAATGGTCCTGGGGGCCCAAGCTCACCGCCAACCGCTGCCTCCTCCCACTCCAGTGCTGAGACTTGCTTTTGCCCAGAGAAGGGCGTGCCCTGAACTTGGCGAAAGGCCGAGGTCTGCTAGGAGGTTTGGGGGTAGTTTGGGGGATGGGGGCAAAGGGACAACCTCAAACGCGAACTAGGAGCCTTTTCATCTAAAAGTTGTGCAGGGATCGAGACCCTCCGGCCTTAGAAGGGAGAGGTAGCCAAAATACAGTTCGGGTTTGATTCTGAAAAGTGGAGAGGGGACGAGTAAGGGAGATCAGGGTGAAGAAAAGACGCGGATTACCTGAACAGAGACATATTAATCCAAAGAGGTAAAAGTGAGCAGGCTCCGCGATCATTGTCCTCGGGTGGATCCTGCATACAGTCTCATGCCAAGAGAAGGGAGTAGAAATGGGGTTCCCAAATTTATGAAGCCACACAACCACACACCCTACACAAAGGCTTAATATAAGCAACGTGGGTCAATCCGCCAGGAGTTTTCTGGGCAATTACTTGTCGACCCTTCCGGACGCTTGTCAATATCTCAGAGCCCTTTGCAAAGGAAGAATTCCAAGGCTTGTTTTCTCCGGCCCCGGGTTTCCGAAGAGGCTCAGCCACTTCCAAGGACCATCCAAACCGAACAACAAAGAGCCGAAGCAGAGGATCGGTCGTGTCGTTTCCTGCCTCCACGGTCTTGCTGAGCCTCCCTGCGTGCGCCCCCACAGTGTGTGCCCGAGCGCCGCTGAGAGGGCTAGCGCGGGCCGGCAAAGTTGGGGTGAGAGAACGGATTAAGGAGAGCCAAAAAGTGTTTCTCCGTATACCGGCGAACCCAGCCAGCAGCTGGCCACCCGCGCAGGCGGCGATGGCAGTCAAGATAGCGGCAGCAGCTCCTGAGCACCGGCTCGGGGTGCCGGGGGTGTGCCTGGGTGACTCCGCGCGCAGGAGGCGAGCGAGGGGGCGGTGCGGCAACAGCGACTGCCTGGGCGGGCCCTTGTTCCCATCACTTGGGGGATGCGGAGGGCACTGGGGACAGCAACAGGACCGCGGACACACGCACGCCTTCCGGGAGCCCCCAGCTCCGCGAAGCGCCCAACATCGCCCCTAGTCCTTTTCTACTGGGGCGCGCGCTCACGGCACCCCAAACTACGCTGGAGCCCAAACTTCCTAGGGGTGGCTGCTCGCACCCCTGGCTCGTGGAAGCTGCAGAGAAGCAGCTCTCGGACCTCCCCGGGGTGGTGGAGATGGGCGAGGAGGATACGGCTGCGGGTGGGAGCGACAGCCGCCAAGGCTCGCCCGATCTCTGCCGGGATCAGCAGTGTCTGAAGTTTCTGCTCTCACGCTGCCTCCTCTCGGGCTCAATGCTTGTGGGTTTCCCCCAATGTCCCCGCGGCTCCCAGTTTCCTCCCTGTCCAACCGGCCCAAGAATACTTAAAGGGGCCGCACGGTCCTCTCCACGCCTCACTTTACGCTCTCCAGGCTTTGGCCAGGCAAGTTCTGCTTGTTAATATTTCCATCTACAAGCCAGGGGTGCCCGACTGCGCCCTCAGGTGAGAATCCTACTGCTCAGGAGCGGAAATCCAAGCGAATGAGAACTTGCCTAGTTTCTCGTGCCATCCCTATCTCCCCTGCACCTTTCTCCAAATGGAACCTCCCAGCCAAAGACTTCAAAAATCCTCCTGGTCCAGTTTAACCTCTTCCTTACCACTTCCAGGGATTGGAATAAACTCTCAGATGACTCCACCCTCACTCCTTCCCGTCTCCCTTTTTTTTTTTTTTTTTTTAATCAAATTTGAGCAAGGAACCAGCAATTAAGACAGGAAGTAGAGGATGGTGTTTATCACCAGATGAGCTTCCAGTACAATTCCCTTACTTTTTATTGAAGTTTTTAAGGATCCTGTAGAAAAAGACTATCCAATTCGAGAAACTGGGGTAGGGCCTTGGGGTCCTTTCAGTGTTTTATTCCAGAGCCTCTTCTTCAACTTCATAAACTCTACATATTAGAAACTAACAATGAGGAAGCAGTTAACGAGGAGAGACCAATTGGGGATGGGGGAGGGTTGACCCTTTATTACTCCAGCTAAAAGATGGCAAATAAAACTCTAAAAGAATTGAAACTCATGTGTGCTCTTATGAGAAGTCATTCAGCATTTTTCAACCAAGAGGTGGGTTTTCAAAGCCAATTCTGCTACCCTGAAATTCCAACCTGCCAGTTACTGGCTCTGTATGTATCCTTGCCAGGTCTGTTTTCTCTTCTGAAAAACAGGCACTATAAAGATACTTCGTGGTATTAACAAATCATACTCCAGAAAAGCAAACATGGCACATCTCATAGGCTTTTGTCCATTCATTCATTCCTCCTCCTATTACATAACACTCTATGGAAAACACCTAACATGTTGAGTGTTTGGTATTCTGTAGGTATTCATACTTAGAGCATTCTTATTAGCAAATTGTTATCTACAAAAATATGTACAATACCTGCAAAATGACTGTTCAGTATCTAGCAGGATATTTAAGAAGCTGCTTTTCAATAGTTGCCACAATGGTTAGGCAGGGCAGGAGGATTTTATCTTTTTCTGTGTACTGTTATGTTCTGCAGTTTTTTTCTGAAAAAGTGAGTTCATGCATTACCTAATGAAAAATAAAATTTTAACAGCAAGCTCTATGTTCATTTTGGTTGCAGCTGGTACAACCAATGACTTCAGAGCAACATTCTGTGGAAAGAAATTCTGGTTAATAGCACCTATCTTTGAAAGTGAAAGATAGTTTAATCCTGAGAAAGCTGACTGAAAATTCAGTAAACAGGCTGGAGATAAGAATTCAAAGACTTCAACCAGAATCTTTCCAGCAATAAAAACAAGAATGTGCAGTAAATGCTGAAAATCAGACATTGATTTGATCTTTGTGAAAGAATATTTAGTGAGAAGCATAGAATATAACTTTTTCTAGGCATAAAATGTGCTTTTAAGATAAGCTTACCTAGTAATAAAAAATAAATAAACTAAAATGTGGTGAGAGAGAGGACAAGACAGAGAAGATCCCTCAAATCCTCATATCACTTAAGTGCATTTTAAATAAAGGTTTTGAACTTCCGCTCAGTAAAGGATGTATACATTTATTTTTATTTACTTCTTTATGGGATAGGAATCAACCTGGAAACTCAGGTATGTTAAGCCCATGCACTTCCATTGAGCTACACTTCCAGTCCAAACATATACCTTTAATATTCAGTGGAATATTTATAAGAATCCCTATTGCATTGTTCCCTTTAGTGGATCTTCTGGTCTCCAGCAATTTGCTAAGTACATCTCTCAAGATCTATTTCACCATTTCTTACATTATTGCTAAATGGAAATCATATTAATACTGTGTTTATTTCTCAACTTCAGAAAGCAATGTCTACCCAACTCATCTTTTCCACCCATGGAGATATTATCCAGGAAAGTCTGCAGTAAATATCTTCCAGAGTTCCAGAAGATATTTTAGCCAGTCCCTTGATGAGAACCATCCTCACCAATTTACTTATGTTGGCCTTTTCTTCTTCTCCCACTTTGACCAAAGGGTATGTTGTTCTGTCAATTTTTATCAGATAGCTTCTAAAGATAAGAATTTGTATTCAGAAGGTATCAGAAACCTTTAACAAGTGAAAGTCAACGAACCTGAGAATATTCTTAACTACAAACTTTCACTCTGTCATTCACTCTTACCCATGCAAATAAATACTGAGTGAACATCTGTGCTCAAGTAAAGGATACCAGCAGTGCAAGATGAAAATATTATCTTGTTCTCCGGGCTCTGAGATCTTATTATGGGGAGCTACACAAAGAATAGTGGAGCTACACAAAGAATACTCCAAAGTGGAGTCTGTCTGAAACAAAAACAAAGTATCATTGGGGTGAAATGACAGCTCAAACATTCCTGGAGATGGATTTATCATAGCAACTTCTTCTCTTTCCACTTTTGAGCCTGAACATTAAATTACCTAGAAAGATGCACAAAATGCTCAATGTACCTATATGAATGTGTATACAACTGTAAATATGTACACATGGATAGGAAACACACTCAACTTAAGTCTTCAAGCAACTGAGGTTGTACAATGGACCTCTGACTTATTCTGCTCTGGTTAGGAGACACAGCAAGTAGGGGGAAAGTATCTTAATTTGCACTTGGAAATTCTATTCTGATCATTATGATCAGAATGAATGATGGGTTTTAAAGTTCCATTTAGAGAATTCCCATCTCATTTGGAGCCTATGAAATTCAGGATTCCTTAAAGTTCTCTTTGAGAAGTTTGAAGAAGCCCCAAAATGATACATTCCAGTAGTCCCATGAATAGGAACTTTTTGACAGACAAAATTCTAAAGCAACAGTGATCTGGGTTGCTCTGATCTGATTTTATCTTTCATAGGAGTAGCTGCAGGAACTCAGGAAATAACAAAGCTCCCCAGGCCTCTCCAGGGATCCCAGATAGCACTTACTCAGGTCAGGAGAAGGAGAGTAGATTTCCTAAGGAAACTACAGACCAGAACATCTGCTGTCTTTCCTTCTTAGCATGAAGCCTTAGAATCAAACAGAGCCTGGGATGCAAGCCACAAGTTCCAGCAGATCTGGTGAGCAGATCTGGCAAGAAGCACACATCAAGGCTGTGCTGAATACTCCAAGATACCATCCCTCAGGGTACAACAGCTAGTTTAGCAATTTTAACACAAAATTGCCGAATAACCTGTTTAATCCTTGGTATCTAAATTAATGACCTAAAATGAACATGTGAATGTTTTCTCAAATTTGGAAATAGAAGCTCCATATCAGAGAATTACCTACAGTAGTCCTAATAAAAGAAGAATCTCACACTGGAGGGAACATCTACTGTCTTTCAAGAAACTAGGCCTGTTTAGTTTCTTTTACATGTACGCAGGGCACATTTTAACAGCCTTATTTTTATTTGCTTTTCTATCCTTTAGAAGAGATCATTATGTGCCCCAAACCAGAAACCATTTAGAAATAAAAAAGAATTCCTGGGTTATACATCTTCATTTAAAGACTTAAGTCACTATAAATGGGGCCATGTCTTCAACACAGAATTTTTTTTTCCCCCAGTACTAGGGATTGAACCCAGCGCACTTAACCACTGAACCACATGCCCAGCCCTTTTTTGTTGTTGTTTTTATTTTGAGACAGGATCTCACAAAGTTGCTAAGGACCTCCCTAAATTGCTGAGACTGGCTTTGAACTCGTGATCCTCCTGCCTCAGCCTCCCAAATAGCTGGGATTACAGGTGTGTGCCATCTTGCCTGGCTTCAACCCAGAATTTTAAGGGTTGGGATAGAACCACATTGGTCCCATTTCATCACGTACTCCAGTCTTGCTAAGGCTCTCTAAGGCTTTATTTAAAAATGGAATCATGGCACACTCAAGTTTGCTATGGAACAACTCTGACTATGGTTGCCTTTTAGCACCCCAGTATCTTGGAGACGTTGTAGAAAATCTAAAACTAGACTATTTATACCAGCTTAACTCTTTTGATAGAGACTAGGACCTTCAGTAAGAGCAATAAAGGGTCTCACTAAAATTTACACCTTTCATGTTAACAGATGGTTAGCTTTTGAAGATAAAAAAAGAGGACATGGGGAAGCAGCGTTAATTGAGGCACTGTTTGGAGCCCTTTACAAACATTATCTGATCTAATTCTCACCATGATCTTGTGAGGTGCTATCATTATCCTAATTTAGAGATGAGCTTAGGAGAGTAAATAATTAACTCCAATTTCAACCGCCCAGAAGCCACAGAGCTTATATTTGAACCCAGTTTGTTTTGAACCAAAGCGAATGGGAAAGAAAAAAAAAAAAAAAAAAAAAGTTCCCTGGAAGGAAAAGCTTGGGATACTTCAGATTCAACACACTTAAGGATTCCCTAAAGCCTTTAATATGCAAATGAGTGTTATGAGTCCCCAAGGCAGGATACTTTTGAGCAACTTGCCTCTTCAGTAAACATTACTGTCTGTAGCATGTTACTCTTGGGTTATTATCTCTAATGCCCCACACCTGAATATTAAGGATCCTCCACTTTCCTAACTAAACTGCAGATGGTAGTTACTTGGCAGGAAACTTCTCTGTGTTGAAATGAGCAATGCAATATTCCTTACTGAGAAAAGACCATAATTTGAAGTAACTGCACTTCTAGATCATTCTTCATAAAGCAGTGGGAGGGATTCTGTTAAATCCTGAGTCAGACCTTGTCTCTCCTCTGCTCAAAACCCTCCAATGGTTTCCATCTTAAGTTCGAGTGCATGTCCTTCCAGAAGTTCACAACGTCCAACGTGAGCTGGTCCCCCATCATTTCCTGACATCATCTCCTCCTGCATTTACTTGCCCTTTGCGTTGACAGTTCCACCACAGTGGCCTCTCTATTATTCCTAGAGCGGATCAGACAAGCGCAGGCCTCAGGGATAGTTCATTTATCTATCTGGAATACTCACCTCCATATATCTGCAAATTCATACTCTCCCTTCTCTTAGATTTTAATAACAACCTCAAGACTTCTCAGAGATGCTTTTCCGAAAACCCTCTTTAATAGTACATCATCACACAGTATTTCTCATACCCTCCTGATGATTTATTAAGTGTTTTGGCTTTTCCTCCAAAGCACTAACTTCCATCTAAGATACTACCTATTTCCTTCTTTATTTCTATTGGCTGCACCTCTCATGCTAGAATGCTGCAAAAATCCAGAGATTTTTGACTATTTGGTTTACTCATCTTCTCATCATTAGGAACAGTGCCTGACACCCAGTAGGCACTCAAATGGTTACTGAATGTGTGATTGGATGATTCTTATTTCACTACTCATTAATGTATTTTTTTGGAAAACTGCTTCTTTACTGGTCTTATTTCCATGGTTCTAAAGTTTATTTTCCCTAACAATGGTCAGCCATTTATCTACTTCAACTAACAAAAAATTAACAATATCACTCATGGAACTGATGTCCCAGTGAACTTTGATTTAAAGTCTGGCTAAACAAACACACGCTTATTTGGGTCAAATTATTTGGGAGCAAAGAGACTGGAATGACTGAGTTTAAAGAATACAACATTCACACTTAATGCAGCCTTCAAAATTAACTTTTCAGTCAGGCATGCGGCACACACCTGTAATTCCAGCAGTGTAGAAGTCTGAGGCAGGAGGACTCCAAGTTCCAGGTCAGCCTCAGCAACTTAACAAGGCCCTAAGCAACTTAGCAAGACCCTGTCTCAAAATAAATTTAAAAAAATTTAACTTCATAAGTAAGGAATCAGAAGCCAAAAGAAACTTTCTCCAGAAAATTTCTTTACGTAGTGCTTTACCCAGAATCAGGACCTAGTCCTCTTAAATTATTAGGGAAGATTTCTTTTCACTAGAATGTTATTCAGAAATACCTTTTGTTTTTTCCTTTTTTGGGGGAGTGGGGAGGAGGGCATTGGGGATTGAACCCAAGGACCCTTTACCACTGAGCTTCATCTCCAGTTCTTTTTATTTTATTCTGAGACAGGGTCTAAGTTGCTAAGGGCCTTAATAAGTTGCCAATTGCAATCGTCCTGTCTCAGCCTCCAGAGTTGCTGAAATTACAGGCATGTGCCACTGTGTCATTAGTCAGAAATTCTTTTTTAAAATTCTCCACTTTTAGGATATTTTTATCATTAGACACAGCACAGTATAATACATATTGTATTATAGTGCATTATACAGTGAGTTTTACATATTTTTGACCCATTTCCAGGTATCTAGAAATCATGTTTGGGGTTAGTTTCCTGGTTGGTTTGTTTTTGGTATCTCCAGTTCCTAAGAGAATAAAAATATAATAGTCAACATTTGTATAGCATTATGTGCTAGAGGTATTGTTCTAAGTACTTTACATATTCAAACTCTCATTTAATCCTCAGGGAATAAACATTATTAGGTTAGTTACTGTTGTTATTCTACTTAATACATGAAGAAGCAGGGAATATTCAGTTCAGCTCAGATTTGAACCTTCGCTCTCTGAACCCAGAGCATTGATTTTTACACTCCTACCACACTGTGAGAGTGAATAAAAGATGCTGATTAAAGTCATGTTACAGATTCCATTCTAGCTGGAGAAAGCTATCAGTGCGTAGGCTTTGTTTTGCTTGTTTAAAGAGGTTCTATCATTCTGGGACTCAGTATAAGAAAGTGACCCCGAAGTATATGCACTTGGTATTTCTTCTTCTACATGGAAATATAAATCTTTTATAATTTTATATCCAGAATGCTCAAAGTGGCTTTATGTTTCTTTTAACTTTAATGAGATAGAATGAAAAGAAAAATACAGTGCAAGTGTGTTAAGATATTCAAAGAATATTGAAAAACATCAAGAGGCATATATATTTATATCTTATCATAGGATTTTGCTGTCCTTTGGTTTCTTACTTCCCAATATATCTGGAACTAAGTGTATACTATTCTAATCATGAATTTAAAAATTTCTTAAATTGGGATCATAGTTAACAGCTGCACAGCTGAAAGACATACTCTATAAGCTTACAATTTGAACACAAACGGACGATTTTGTAAGTAATTTACATTATGTGTAATTCTGCAGATGTGTTTTACAAAACTGTTTAATGTTTTCGGCTTTTCATTGCTTTTGAAAAATTCTTTTCAGGAAACGTTTACAGGACTGAGGTACATATGTTGGGATTTATGTCTTACCTCGTATATTCGTTATGTTTAGTCCCACCTGCTGCTTTATTTACTCTGCATATTTTACCTAGACTTTAACAGTTGTTTTAATCAGTTCTTTAAAGAAGTATGTTAATTTGAAAAACATCTTGAAATGTATCAGAGTTTCCTATTTGGAGGTTATTGTCTGGGTTAATAAATAAAAAGTAAACTTAAATATTTAATGTCATGCTAACTTTGAAAAAGAATATTCAAATTTATCATCAATAACAATGACAAAATAAAGAATATGTTAAGTGATAATATCACAGCTCATTTAAGAGTTATTTATTTTATAGCCCATGAATGTATCCTCTCTTATGGTGTATGGAAAAAAATAAGGACTTTGCATTTGGAAATCTAAATTGGGGCTTTGTGATTTAATAGCTGCCTGGTGTGACTGAGAACTAGAAATCTAAATATGGAGGTGTTCATTCTTATGGATAAATACTGAATCCACATCCTACAATTGTCGCTAAGAAACACAACTGCTGTTGAAAATTGACATGAAATGTAAACCTACTGTCTTAACAACAAGGATAATTATATATTTTCCCTAGAGTTTAATCACCCCCTCTCTAGTATCCTGGCCACATTCCAAAAGAAATCATCCAATTCCATTATTCTAACCAAAAGTCTTTGTTGATTTGATCTAATCTCATCTTCTCAATTTCCTATCACTATACAGTACTTTTAAGCTGCTTTATTACACCTAGAAGATAGAATTTCACTGGTGCAGCACATATCTTATTTCATTTATGCATCATATGAGTATCCCTGAAACAAAGCAGATGCTTGTTGAAGTTAGTAAAACAACTTTATCACCAAAAGCATCACACAAAAATTATTCTATATATACAAAAATTTCCAAGCATTACTTTTTACTTACAACCTTTTAACTACAAAAGAAAAAATTGCTTTACTAATTTAGCATGTCCGTGTTTTGCAAAAGTAAAAGTACATTCTAGAAGTAATATGGTTTACATTCCTGTGTTTAGATGCTAATGTGTTCTAATCATTTCTGTTCACAAAATAGGGGCAAAATATTTCAGAACATTTGGAAAATACAAAGAAAAGAAAAATTTACAATAATTCTTTCAGACATAATCATACAGGCAATCAACATTTTGTTTGTACTACTTTTTAAATTCTGCTTGTTTAGAGCTTTCTTCTTAAATGTGGAATAATACACTAAATACTGCTATGAAACATATTTTCACTCAATAATCTGTGTGTGATAAGAATTTTTCCCATGTCATAAAATATTCTTTAACACCATTATATAAAAGAAATAATTCCATCATACATTCAAGTGCTTTTAAATAGATGCAATTCATCTCCAATTGCTAATTTAAGTTATTTTAATGGACACTGAGGTATGTAGGATCTGATTTTGAAAAGTCATATTAGGATTATTTTGCCAGTAAAATTGAAATTAAATTTTATTTTAATTGCCAAAATTCTGTTGATGAAACACATACTTTCTACAGCTTATTAAGTTACTTAATTGTTTGAAGTTACTATGGAGACTATTTATTTAAAATGTCTTAGAATTAATATACCTGAGTAAAGATCCCAGATGACAATGAACAACTATTAGAGAATTCTGAAAAGCTACCATTCTTTCTTCCAATAAGATTATTCTGTTGGTTCAGGGGATGCCTTTGTTTTCATTACAACTGATTAATACAAGAAAATGTTTGTATTTCACAAGTATGCTTGAATTTCAGAGGTTTTGCATTTCACACCATAAAGTAAACATTTTTATTTTAGAAAGGGCAATAAATCATGACATCAGGGCTTTTTCTTGTTATCTTTGGAACTAAGTATAAATTTAAGACCAATTCATTATTTTACACTTGTTTGTTTCAGCTGGAGCATATATTGTCTAACATTTGACTATCATAATTATTGACAATAACCATGATGGGACCACACATAATAGTCTAAATGGGAATCAACCTAGACGTTTTATGTGCATACTAATTTATCCAAATCACAGTAATTTAGGCTTTAGCTAATATCACTTACTTCTTGATTTTCTTCCTTCCTTCCTCCTCCCCCCACCCCCGTCTCTCTTTTCTTATCTTTTCTTTTCTTCTTTTTTCAATATTTTTGTGCAAGGGATTGAACCCAAGGAAGGACATGCTTTACTACTGAGCTACATCCTCATTCCTTTTTATTTATTTATTTTTTTGAAACACAGCCTCACTAAGTTGTTGAGGGTCTCCCGAAAATGCTGAGCTGGCCTCACATTTTCTATCCTCCTACCTCAGCCTCCAAAGTTGCTGGGATTACAGGCATGTGCCACTGTTCCCTGTTTTGATTTGCTTCTAAATTCCACATTTGGCTTATCATACAATAGTAGTTAGAAAATTTCATTATCCTCCTTTTCCTGGTGAAATAAACCATAGAGTCAGAATAATTAAAGATGAGACATCAACTCTTCTTTCTTTCCTTTCTGTCCTGGGGAATCCAACTCAGGGGCACTCTACCACTGAGCTATATTCCCAGTTCTTTTCATTTTAATTTTGTCTGAGACAGGGTCTCAAGTTCATCCTTTTCATTTTAATTCTTTTTGAAACAGAGTCTCAAGTTCAAATTCAAGTTCAAGGCTGGCCTTGAACTAACCTGTGATCCTCCTGCCTTAGCCTCTTCAGTCATTGGAATTCCAAGTGCGCACTACCATGCCAGATCAAATTTCAATTCTTGGATGCTTTAGATTGAAAAAATAATGCTTTTTTTCTTGAGGTGAGGAATTTTTAACTTTTTAAAAGTCAGACCTTTATCCTGAATATCTGTTTTAAATAAGTGCTAATTTTATTATTTCTGTTTAACTCAACTCATACTAAAATATACAAGCAAAACCTACTTAATAAACCAGATTATCCATGGTACTAAATTTTTATGATCTTGTTTCCCTTAATGTTTCCAAACAATAATACTTTTAAAGATAGTAATTCATTTAGAGTTATTCTTTCAGACACAGGCATATTGCTTAGAACATCATTAACTTTGTTTCCAGGTAGAAGTTGTATGATTAAAGTGGGTAAAAACACATTGAAGAACTTGCCTTGTAGCCCAACTTGACCATGGTAATTCCTATTCATCCTTTAAGACTCAGATCAACGTCTCTTTCTCAGAAAAGCCTAGCTACACCTGACATTCCCAGTCTTACCCAGTGGTTTGGGTTCCATGTGAAATTTTCCTAGACCAACTTTGACCACCTCTCCATTGCACGGATCACAAATAATTACTATAAAAATATATATTTTAACCAAGTCTGGTAAATACCACAGTGGCAGAAATGACTTATGACTTGTTTATCAAAGGTCATTGAGACGAGATGGGGTGTATCAGGATGGTAAGGTCATTAAGCATGGTTTCACACTTACAGTTCTGTGTTATATGCTAAGTTTTAAAAAAATAAAGGAAGAATAAAAAGAATATATGCAGATTGCAAAAAGATTCATTCTCTTTTGCATTTAATCTAACTATCCAGTACCTACCTAAAAGGAAATGTGCAATTGCTAAAAGGTTTACTTTATTTCAGTGTTCTCCACCAGGGGCGATCCTACCGATTACCCCTAGACATTTTCTGTTGTCATTCTGCAGTGTCTAGTGACATTGTGATTGTCATAGCTGGCAGAAGGAGTGGAGGACGTGGTACTGGCCTCTATTGTGTAAAGGCAAGGAAAACTGTTAGACATCTTACATTGCAGAGGACAGCTCCCCTCCCACAGCCAAGAAGGAATTGGCCCCAAATGTCAATAGTTGTCCAGACCGAGTAACTCTGCACTAGTCTGTGAGGATCAAATATGACAGTGGACACATCTTACCAGTAATGAACAATTAGGTTGTAAACAGATACGTTATATCATGCCCACAATATGGGAGAGTGCTACAAACATTATAAAATTACATAGGAACATACCCCAAGATGTTATATATCTTAAAAAAGAAATTGTAATTGCATTTTTCTAATAAAATTACCATGTAGAACTTACAGAGACATTTCAATATGCTCTTTACTTCCATATATATTCAGATTTCATGGAGTAAGAAAGATGATACATGAAGGTGAGACAGAAGACGGAGCTGAGTTGGTGTGACTTAACTAGTTGATCAGTAAAGTTTTACGGTGATAATTCTATATGCTACCCAACATGACATGATGGAATGGAGATGACAAAATTTTGCTCTTTTGTGTATGTGGCTTTGAATTATACAGTGCATGTAATCTGCTTATGTTTCAGAGTATTATCGGTAACTATTGAATATGTACTATATGTACTTTTTCTTGTATTTCTCTATTTAAAAACAGATATAAGATATACTACTCATCTTCCAGTTAATTAGGGGTTAAAGTGATGTCTCAGGCAACTTTAAAATTCCAGTGTTTATTGTTTACTTAAACTTTGCTCTTTGGAGAAGGAAAAAGAAGGGATTAGGTATAAATATAGAATGATGGTGAGGGGTAATGTTTGCCCCTAAGATCTGTACAGAGATAAGGACAGAAGCACCAGCAGTCTCTGACACTAGCTAGTTATGTGATCACGGCTGAACCTCTCAGTCAAGACCTATTCTTTTCATACTAAGCACAGAGTATAATAATTCTTACCTTCTAGGGGTGTTAAAAAGATTCATACAAATAATACACATAAAGTGCTTAGCATAGTTCCTAGAACAGACTAAAACCATGACTAAATATTCATTGTTGTGATGTGTGTGTGTGTGTGTGTGTGTGTGTGTAAAACAGCTCTATCCTGAGAACCTCGAGATTAAGTTTCTAGTTTGTAGAAGACTGAAAATTCTTTTTTAATCCAAAAAGGAAAGTGTATAAGAACTGTTGCTGAAAGGGTTGTTCAGAAAACCATGAACATAATTTTTAAAAAACCCGCACACATTAAACATTAAAACAAGTTAAATTTCATTTTATTAAATGATATTTGTAATTTAGATAGAACTCAGTACTCTTAAGTATTAGAATTAATGGTGATCTGTTTTTGAATGGCCCAGATGGGTATAGACTAGGACTAAAGTTGCCATGGCATATCTGAAATGTGACCATCCGGTCGTGCTGAGATATGACTCATGTAATATTCTCAAAATAGATCCCCTCTTAAATGTGAGAACAAGTAAACATGATTCTAAGAGAAGTGGGATAAATTGATATATAATCATATCTCTTTTTCAGGTTTCTAAACAAGGGGAAGATAGTTCCCGATTATCATCTGCAATCAAAACAATGATTGTATAAATAACAGATGTATAAATGAGAAAAATGTCTTAATTGTTGTAAAGCCAACAAAGGACTAAATTTCCTAAATTAGTAATTTGGCAATTAAAAAAAATGTATCATTTTCCATTTTATTCCTCTGACGAAACAAGAAAACCCATTCACAGTAGCACTTCATTACAAGTTCAGAGATGGACAATGTGATTTATTTAGGGAACAACAGCAAAAGAATGAAAAAGAAATACTCAAGGTATATACATAAGTATCATGCAATAACTTCTAAATGCTTGTCTATTTATGGGTAGGTGAGATGTAAGTAGTAACTTCTAGAAGGAAACTTCTAGTAACTTCTAGAAGGAAAGAATCAAAGTTGTTCAAATCTGGGAAGACGAGATTTCCTGACCTTCTAGCTGCTATATATATGGTATACATTATTTTTTGAATACACAGTAAAGAAAAAATATCTTCAGAACTATCTTAACCTTGAGAGAAAATATTAAATTGTTAATTAGATTTTAGTCAAGATGGTCTTCACATTATGTAATTAATCCTAACATTTTTTGAGAGGATTTCATTAGTTCCCAATAAAATTATTTTAAAACAGTAAAAAATAAAACAAATTGACCTTAAAATATTAAGTGTAGGAGGGATACTCTAGTGTTTCTTAGTGTATTAGTAAATCATTTATTTGCACAAATATTAGTGAGACAAAAGTACTCTTTTAGCTCAGATAGTTCTTTCCTTACCCTGCCACATTATGAAAAAATATAATAGGTTCTCTATAGAAACTTTTTTACACATATTAGGAATTTGTAGTTTTTGAAATTTCCTTCAAATATTGGAGAGTATTTACTGCTAGGCTCTTTCTTTGTTTTTCATGTATAATCCTTTGGACTGATTTAAGACAGTAAATTCACTAAAAGTTATTATAAATTACTGAAAATGTAATTCAAATCACAAGGTACCCTGTACAAACACACATGAGCATGTACATACACATGCACTCACACATACACACACATGTTAAAGAAACAGAAGTAGATACTAGGTCTCTTTAATTCATGTTTACATATTTCTTCATAATGGAAAAGACCTCCCCTATGAAATGTTTCCATTGGCAGAGGGTGACTGGTACACAATGCTCTATTGCCCTCTGCTGGCTGGAGTATGATTACAACCTTCCCATCTGCTCCTTAACTATATGCGGACCTTAGAAAACTAAATATGGAAGATAAAGACAGTTCAGAATAATATGGTAGGGGGCTGGGGATGTAGCTCAGTGGTAGAGTGCTTACCTGGCATGCATGAAGCTCTGGGTTCAATTCCCAGCACCACAAAATAATGATAATAATATGGCAACATCTGAGAGTGATAGGGAATAAAAAGTGAATTTGTAAGACATTCTTATCAAACATTCCAAAACCCTAAATTTTGCTCATTTCTAATTAGTTTTTCACAATAGCTAGAAAATATGATGATTTTATGTAATGCTAAACACTCTCATTAATTCAAAGTAATACTGTTCCATAATTCTAAAGTGTTAATTGCATGACTCATAGTTGTCTAGGAAGTCTTGGGATTTTCCAACAAGCTTTGGATGACATTCTAATTGTTAGTACATTTGTGGAATATTTTTATGATGATATTATGTGTACCAATGTGAGTTTATTTTAAAAGAGTAAGATTTCTATCCAGTTGAAAGAATATTATTTGCATATTCGTAATAAAAACTAAAATGTTCCTTATCAACCAAATGAATTATTTATTTTGCATATTTGTCTTTTTTAGAGTATTCTTCATATGCTGTTCATATCTCACTGAGGAAAAACCAACATTGGTGTAGAATGATGTACATATTCTTTAATAAAAATAAGTGAAAATAGCCCAAGGAACATAAAATGCATAGAGTTATGAATCTACTTGTTTTCATTTTATCCTGCATACTGCTTTAATGCTTGATTATATTTAAGTCAAAGATATATCTAAAAAATAGTCTTACCAACCCTGGCAGAAGATGAAGAGTTTATTATTAAGGTGGCTTTGCTGGTTTTTTTAAAACATACTTTAAATAAAACATTTAAAACAAAGTTGTCACTGTATTTTCAAAATCTTGCCTGAATTTTGAATCTTGGATTTATTTTTTTATTTTTAATAGTTTCTTACAGCTTCGAAATACACTGAAACAATCTGGGTTTGATATCTTGGAGCACATTTATATAACTTTTGAGTCACAGTTATTTGAAATAAGAGTTTTTTTCCCCCTTGGGCTCTACCTTCCCATTCTATCCTCAGAAACACTGTCTATAATGAATCAGGAGGATATTTTTCCTTGTGGTTTTCATGCCAAAAGAACTTTTGATACTTTAAAAATTTCTGGAGCGAATGTTATTTTAAATTTACTCTACCTCTTATCTAGATTGCATTCGTATCTCAAATTTTCCAAGAAGGTATTTTCAATCCAATTTGTAAGTCACTTGTAAGGCAATTCCATAAATTAGAAGAAAAAAGTTTTATCCTAGAAAATATTATTATTATAAGAATAAAATAATGACTTCCTTGTTTATGAGTGAGGATAAAAAGATGAACTTTATACTTTTTTCACATCAAATCCTCATAGAAACACTAGAATCTTTTCCCCCCCACCATTTCCACCTTCAGACTAAAGAACATAGGAAAAGGAGATTAAGAGAGATAAGGGTGCTATAGTTTGGATCTGGCGTGTCCCCAAAAGGTTCATGTGTTGAAAGCTTGATCCCCAATGCAGCATTGTTTTCTCACATATTTTGTCACAGCAACAAAGAGCTGACTAACACAAGGGTACTTATCCCAATCATACAGGATAACCTGTTGATGAGAAGCAAGATTTGCCTGGCTGCAAGTGCCTGGTCTTTGTATGACACTTCACAGTTTCTGGGAGTGAAGAATAAAACTGGAAACACATTTATATTGAGTGCTTAGATTGATTGTGCCATTTGATAGAACTAGGAAGTTGAGGAAATATTCCATATATTGTTAAAAAAATCATGAGAACATTAATTAAAATAGTGTGGGACTGAAAGGGAAGGAAAGCTAGAAGAGGTCTAAATTTCTAATAAAAAATAATGGAGGACTGGGATTGTGATTCAGTGGTGGAGTGCTTGCCTAGCATACTTGAGGCACTGGGTTCAATTCTCAGCACCACATATAAAATTTTAAAAAATAAAATTACTATAAAAAATCCACTTAAAAATGGATAAGGAAGTTATCTATGACATGATTCAAGAAAATAAATACTTAATAACAGAGTTAACTTGAAAAGCTATGAGCTGCTTAGGATAAAATTGTCAAACAAAATTTTATATATTATGTAATTAAAATGGAAAATATAAATTTATAGGTAGTAAACAGAGAAAGGTATCTTGTATATTCTTGGATAGAAAGTTATGAAATAATCATATATATTCAATGATAATATTTTGAATAATAGTTTAGAATATGTGAGAATAATGTTATATAATATATATCAACTTGTAGATGAATTGGGGAAGAAATATTAAATTTTAAGCACCTGTTTCTCTACTATTTAAACTTTATAGCATCTGTTACTTTTAGAACTAAAAAAATAAAGATATAATAACTCTAAAATGATTAGAGTTATATGGAAATACCTCAAAATAACAATAGTTTATATTTTAGGATGGAGAATACATTTTTGTTGTTTTTTTTTATTAAACTTAAATTATTTTCACCAGGCATGGTGGCACATGGCTGTAATCTCAGTGCTTCAGGAAATGGAAGCAGGAGGATTGCAAGCTCAAGGTCTGTTCAGCAATTTGGTGAGTCCCTCAACAATTTAGCAAGACCCTATTTCAAAGTAAAAAAATAAAATAAAATAAAAAGGACTGGGAATGTGACTCAGTGGTTAAGCACCCTGGGGTTCAATCCCTAGTTCCAATAAATAAATGAAATATTTTCAATATATTTATTTCCCTTTTTATTTAAAGTAAAAAACAAGCATTGTGAAAATAACAGGAGCTATTTCTGAGTTTATTTGTTGACAGTGCTGGGAATTGTATGCAGGGGCACTTTATCACTAAGCTACATCCTCAGCCCTTTAAATTTTATTCTGAGACAGGAGCTCTTCAAGCTTCAGAGGCTGGTCTTGAGCTTGCAATGCTCCTGCTTCAGCCTCCCAGAACCTGGAGTTATAGGTATATATAGCCCCCATATCTGGCACTGTTTCTAACTAAGACAGGTTTTTTCTTTTTTTTTCTCTATCATGTTGCTTTTTTCTCTCCTGTTCTTGAAATCATTTGAGGTTCTCTTGATAAATCACTGCCTCAGCTTGGAACATTCCTCTTATTGAACTAATTCCTCTTATTGAACTAATTTTCATGGAAGTGTTAAAACTGAAAATAGGAATTATTGCTGAAGTCCATTAAGGCACAATAAGAAAGATTATTGTCCTATTCTTTTAATTTAAAATTCATCTGTTCTTGAAAGTGTTAGTATGATATTTAGCTTTAAAATATCAATTTAAAATAATTTGAATAGTATATATAAAACAAAATTATCAGGATGTTTGAAGCATTGAAAAGATACCTCACTATATTCAGTCATCTCAAGTACTGTTTACTTATATCTGTTTACTTATAATTAATGATTACATTTTCCAAAAAAGTATTTTTTGATTTAGTCAGTGAGATAATATGTTCCTTGCCTTATAATATTTGGAAACTAACTTATTTTGACTTGGCTACCAAACTTACGAAACTTAGAGTTTCTTGTAAGAACTAGAATGGGGTATCATCAATTTGATTTCATGTTACCAAGATACCTCACCTTCTAAATATTTATGAAAAATAAAAATATTGGTCTTTCTTTCTCTCTGCATCTCTCTTGCCTTCTCTTTTTTCTTCTTGATAAGCATATAGAAAAGTAATCATTGATTCAATCAACATAGTTTTTGCTTTTATTTGAGTGAATGTTGCTTTGAATAAAAAGAACATTGATGTGAATAATACTTTTGTTTTCTTTCAACATCATAGATATTCCTTTGGATTCTCTGTAACAGAAAGAGTTAAACATTAACTTACTTTAATTTCAATTCTCTTAGACAGAATTGAATGTATACTGCCTTTCATGTATATACATCTTTTATATCTCATGTTCAAAGACATGCTTTACTTTTGAAAGAAATCTTTATGCCTGTAAGTATATTTTCTTTAGTTCTCCAACTTCTATAGCAGATAGTCTTAAACAAATTTTTTAAGAAAACCCCAAAACTTAAAAATCATTTATA
Source organism: Glaucomys volans (assembly GCA_020662805.1). NCBI lineage: Eukaryota > Metazoa > Chordata > Mammalia > Rodentia > Sciuridae > Glaucomys > Glaucomys volans. The sequence continues at coordinate 504,581 of JAJEJO010004229.1, forward strand.
ACTAAAACACTAATCGGATAATGGTGTCAGAATGTTTCTAAAGAATACAAGTATAACAACATTATCAGCTTCCTTTATTTTTTCTTTCTTAGAAAAGTGACTTTGACTAGGAGTTTTATAATGGCCCAAAGGAAAGAAGTTCTCTGTGTGCCTCAAATTCAATATTTTTAAGTTGAAGTCAGCTGTTAAGAATTACTGAATTATCCAGGGCAGAATCTGGGGGATGGCTCACGTTACAGTACGTTGGATATGAACAGTCGAACACAAAAGGGGTGAAACTCTTCAGTGATTAAAAAGGCCTGTGGCATTGAGTTTTTAGATTCCAGAGCAGCACATCAAGAGAGATGTGGCAGATTCTCGAGTTCTCATGGCAAACTGTGCCTGCAAATTGATGAAGTGTTTCTGAAGCAACATCTCAGGATGGCTTAAAAGAGAGTATAAAAAAAGTTCTTTCAGGTCTCCTGGGAATGAAAATTAAATCTAGTGCATGAAACAAATACCTACCCAAGTGAAGAATTTAAACACATCTAGATTTTAATCAGGTCAGAAGCAGGGTGGATACTTTTAACTCTCTCATTTATTTTCTTCAATATTTTTGAAACAAAATTCGTTGATGCTTCCAGAATTTATGTTAAATAGCCTTTATTGTGTTTCTTAAATAGTCTAGGTATTCTATAGGATATGGTGACAATCATCAGGGGCTTCTGTGTATATAAATTGTATAATTTATTCAGCCTTGTTACTGGTACTTCAGCAGTTTGCTTTTTCATATCATATTTATTCTCCTCTGAACCATTCTTCATAGATGCAACTGACAGCGGCTTAAACATGGTCAGTTAGTGGATAATTTAGGATATGTAGATATTGTAGATTTAAACATAGTACCTCAAGATCAGGATTGTGAAGAAGTTACATTGCTCACTCAAGTGAAATATTATTTCTTAGTGTAAGAAGTAATGAATATGATAAAAGTTGTCATAGAATCTGTACATCATGTATGATTATGCAAATGGCGTGACTCTACTTTGTGTACCACCAGAGAAACAACAGTTGTACTCCATTTGTGTACAATAAATAAAAAAAAAAAGAATCTGTACATATCAGAAAGATATTTTATATTACCAGGGAAATTGTTTAGAAACTATTCTGCTTAGTATAATCTATTTTTATGTATGTAAGTCTGTGAGGAAGTGTATTTGTATGTGTTTAACTCCACGAAAAATAAATGTCTTGAATGAAATCTTAATTTCATTGCAAAGGATGTTATAAAAGTTTGTGAATTTATTAAATTGAATATATATATTATATATATTAAATTTTGTTTTTATGTTAGCTTTCAGTGAAGAAAGTTGATTGTGAATGGAAATTAACATTCCTACAACTGTGTTCCTTATCGTATTTAACCATCCCTTTAAATGTTTTATCAGATCAAGCTTGATATTTCATTTAAACATTACTGTGGAGAAATAAGTTATAAGTTCAGTTTTTCCATTCATTATAATCCAAGTTAGATTTTTGAAAAATTATACCAGTCAAGAATTAAACTCATCTGAAGCAAGGCACTGCTGTGTGAATAGATAGTGCTCTCTTAAACTTCATAGCCCTCAACAACTTTAGAGCATATTTCTAATAAAATAATTGAAGCGATACAATTGCACATTGACATCTAGCTTAAAGCAGGGGGGCATCTACACTAACTTTAGTGCAGACTTCCATCTATTATGCAGTGATTCAGGCTACAGAACTGATACCAGGACACATTTGGCATGTGTTACAGGAGGTCTCATATTTACTGAATTATGAGGGAGCCTTGAAACATGAGTGGCCTCTTCTTCTTCCTCCTCCTCCTCCTCCTCCTCCTCCTCCTCCTCCTCCTCCTCCTCTTCTTCTTCTTCTTCTTCTTCTTCTTCTTCTTCTTCTTCTTCTTTTAACAGAAACTTTCTATTTAATTTTTTGGGTGGCTTCTTGTACAGTATAACCTTTTGGGTGGGGCCCCGCCCACAACAGATATGGGCAAAATTAGAGAGCATTTTTCTTATAAACTTGGTTTGAATTTCCAATCTTGCAGTTAACCTCACATTGCCATTTATGTATCACAGGCAACAGAAATTATAAAGAGTAGAAGCCACATACTTGCCTTGTAGAAATAAGAATAAGCTTCTTAGATAACTTATACTTCTCACTGGAAAGGTGAGGTAAACATTTACTGGTTCACTTGTGAATCTTGAAAAGTTTTTCCCTCATGTCACTAACTTATCTTTTCTCAGCTCACTACTGTAAACTCAATACCCGTAAGAACTGATTTTAAGAATCAGTAAAAAAAAAAATCAGCTATAAAATATGAATACTAGAAGTACCCCTGCTGAAGCAGAGTGGGGGAATTCCCTGAAAAGACTATGACACTTGTTACTAAATTAAATTCCAGTGACTCCCAATTCCATCCAAGTCCCTGTACCAAATCCCTCACTTCCAACTCTCCGGTCCAGACATTAGCACTTCCTATGGCCAGGTAAACAAACTCTAAAGGAAATAGTTGATCAACAGCAGAAATGAGTGTGTTCTCTAAGACTCAGTAGACACAGGCTAGCAGCCTTCACACAGAGGCTGCTCCTTTTTCTCCACACCTTACTATGCCAGCATTTATATCCATGGAGGGAGAAGGACAACCTGGGATTAGTGAACTCACTCCATGAGGGTCCCTGTAGTATGGAAGAATGATGATGGAGGATTTGTCTTTGACATTGACCCAGAAATGATGAATAGAAATACCTTCAGTTTTATGTTCTATGTATTTGGATAAGTCAAGGTGAAAATTTTGTAAAGACAATTGTCTTGGGCTGCAGATGTAGGTCAGTGGTACAGGGCTTGCCCAGCATGCATGACACCCTGGCTTCAATCCTCCCCACTGGGGGAAAAACAGGCAGGTGAGGTGGGCCACACCTTCAGTCCCAGTGACTCTGGAAGTTGAGCCTACGTATGTTTGAGGCAAGCCTGGACAACTTAGTGAGACCCCCCTGCTTCAAAACATAAAAAAGTGAAAAGTACTGGGAATGTAGCTCAATGGTTTAGCACCCCTGAGTTCAAGCTACAGTGCCAAGAAAGAAAAAAAAAAAAAAAAGGAAAAGAAAAAAGAGAAAATTCACTTTAATGTCTATTTAAAAAAACAGAAATAGCTCTACTTAGAGGAACAATGGAGAACATTTTGCCTTTCAATTTTACTTTTGGAATCCAATTCTCTACTGGGGAACTTATTTTTCCTTTTAAAAAAAAAACCTGTATTTTTTTCTGTGAAACTCAGCCTTGGAACTGAAGCATTATGTAATTTTAGAATTGAATTGTTAGCCAGTGTCAAGAGATAGGGAGATCATACAGTCTCTCAGAGAGGAAAAGCTGGTCAGTAGAAAGAGCCATGGCCTTGGACTGAGACAAACATGGGTATAAAATTCTGCCTATGTCCTTAAGGACTATGTGACTCTAGGCAGTTTTCTGAGCTTCTCCCTAAATTTCTTCATCAGTAATCTGGGGGATGCTAATAGCTTCCTCTCAAGATAGGTGTCAGGATGCATAGAGATAATACATAGCCAAAATTATTATTACATGGGTCTTTATGACCTACAAATAGTTTGAGTTAGATTGATATTAAAAACAAAGTGGTATCTATCCTTCCTCCATTCTTGCCACCCTTCCACCCCACCCAGAGAAACAATAACTGTACTCTATTTGTGTTCAATGAATCAAAATTAAATAAAAAATAAAAAATAAATAAATAAATAAATAAAACAAGGTGTGTTGGGGATATAGGTCAGTTGGTACAGTGCCTGCCTCACAAGCACAAGGCCCTGGGTTCAATCCCCAGCACAGCAAAAAACAAACAAAAAACAAACAAAAACAAGGTGCCATCAACCACGGAAATAAAATAGTTTGTTTCTGATCTAGGCTCACAAAGGGCTTCCACTTAGAGACTTCTGGGTGTACCATGTGCTGTTAACTAAAACATGATGGGGGGCCAAGATTCTCCACATTCTTTTTCTGTATCTTCAGCATGTCTTGTTTCTTGTGGTGTCTCTATTGATGAGAATGTACTTTGGATCAGTGATGTGCAGATAAAATGAAATAATACATCAAAATGTGCTTTGTAAGCTTTACTATCACCAAAATACTAAATCATCATTGACTTTTTTAGTTATTCCATTTCATGAGCCTAATCACAAACATGCTAAATCATCATTGACACCTCATTCATACCATTTCTAAAGGTGATATATGGAATATTACCTTTAATCCTAAAAACATCAAGAATTTTAAGCTAATCATCTAGCTAATAACCTTAAAAACTAAAAAGAATAATTATTTAGAAAGGATAAAATTTTGTCTCCATGAACTAATCATAACTCCAAACCCAAAGCACAACTCTTGATTTTTGCTTTTCCAACTTAAGCATTCAAGTTGTTTTGACTTTTCTCATGTCACAGAGTTGTTCAACTCATCTGTCTCCTGGCATCAAATATATTTAATAAATGTAGGCTATTGTTATTAAAATATTACTCTATGCTCCTGCATGTGGACATAAAGCACACTAAAACTACACTAGTTTTTAATTTTTATTTTTCCATTCCAGTAATTAGCTACAATTCCTAGCTCCTGATTGCCTGAATCAGAATCATTTCATTCTCAGCACGAAGTGTTCAATTATGTGATACTTCCCTTGAAACTTTGATATCTCACAAATGTTTACAGGAAACATTCCAGACATTTTGCCATAGCCCCAAAGGCTCTTCCTAGTCCAGCACACTCCTTAACCCCTGGACTTCCTGGCTTTATATAACTTCTGAAATACCAAGTTCTGGAAACTTCTCATATGTATCACCCCCACCCCAGACTGGGGACATGTCTTCTCTTATGGCTTGTGTCCCAATTTCTCACGGAGCGCTGAATACCTGCTGATGTGCCATTTTGCCCTCCACTCTTCTCACTCCTTTAGGAAGAAGGAATCTCTTTGGGGATGTGAGAATTTATAGTCTGATAACTGCTCGCTCATTTCTGTAGCATTCTTAGAGATTTCTCTCTATAGCTTTCTTCTGTTTTAGGTTGTAACTTCTGTTTCTTTCACTTGTAAAGTGAAGTCTTGAATTACTTAGTGTTTTGTTCATCTTTGTGTCACCAAGACTTTGAGATTTCTCTTCCACTTTCTCAACAAATCTTAAAGATAACAATATTTGTGAGTCACTGTCTATTATCTTTTTTTTTTTTCTTTTTGTACAGGGGATTGAACTCAGGGGCACTCGACCACTGAGCCACATCCCCAGTCCTATTTTGTGTTTTATTTAGAGACAGGGTCTCACTGAGTTACTTAGCACCTCGCTTTTGCTGAGACTGGCTTTGAACTTTCCATTCTCCTGCCTCAGCCTCTCGAGCTGCTGGGGTTAAAGGCATGCGCCACTGCGTCCAACTATATCTTAAAGTTGAAATAACAGCATCTAAAAGTAATCATTAGGCCTAGGTTGCAAAAACAATCTAATTTTAACATAACTCATAGAAAGTTCTTCACCTGTCTACGCATATCAAATTCATGGATGCATTTTTAAGTGATTTTTTTCTAATACCCCTAATGCCTTGAAGTTAATGGAAAACATAAGCAAAACTGTAATCAAACATCAACAAAAAAGTTAACTACTTACATGAGATCATTGATCAGAATTCCTTGTTTTCTAATAGCCTTTATGAACTTTTTGTAGCAGATGCTCATGTGCAAGTACAGCTTGGTTAAGTTCTGCAAGGACAGATCTGCTTTTTCCAAAAGTAGATGCTCTGCATGGGTTCATATGGTTAACCCACACAGGCAGCCTTTAATATTTTACGTTCTATGAATAGATTAGATGCAATTAACCTCCTCCTGGTCTCTGGGCAAATGTTGCACATGCCACTAGCTTCTGGACTGGCACTGGGAATGTGAAGTCCTATCTTGATTCAAATATTGGCTACATATCCCTGGTCAATATGGTGGTGTTAATAAAGAATGTGAATAATGTTATGTGACTCTTAGTTCTTTATTCATATCTGTGACCAAAGTAAACAACCCTGAGAATGGAATTGAAGCACAGAAATTTTCTTGTCCCATTGGCTCTGTTGTCTACCCTACCCCTGGGTAGGCAACATTCACAGCACTGGGAAGTTGGGATTTTCTGAATTCTCCTATATCTCATTTTCCAGAATGATAAAAAGGATGATAATTACCATTTATAAAACACATCTAGTCACACATCCGACAGCGCACATACACAAAACACCCAGAGAGGTACGTAAACATTCTCATTCATTTTTTCAATAGTGAAAATACTCTGCGAACTTTTTAAATACATATATATATACACATATATATATGCACCCTCTTATATATATATTCACAATATTCTAACATATATTTGTCCCTTTAAAGATGAAAAGTTGAAGCAAGAGAGACAATAAGGTTTGGAAAGATATGTAGTATGATTATGATTGCACAAATAATAAAGATCAGAGATTGCTTTTAAATTCACATATGGCATTGTGAGCCATTGCTCTTTGTACTTCCTGAGATCTCTAAATGAAAAGAACAAGTTTGCTTAGTAATTAAAAAAGAGTCAAATAGAATAATTGGTAATGCAGGGGCACTGATACTGAATGACAGATTACATCAGTTTCTAAAGAGTAATTTTGCAAAGAGTTCTAAGCACACATTTTCTTAAACTACTTGAGTTACCAGAAATAAAACTTTCTATATGCACAAAGAGAGAATTCATCATTTAATAACTAGGCAAATATACATAAGATAATCATTTATATCTATTATGTGATTTAGATACTAGATGATTCCCAACTGAGCAAATCAGCTCATATTTTAGATGTAGCAGGAGGGTACTCTTGAAATAAAATTCTATAATGGAATCTGAATTCACCAAAATTATTTCCCAAAGTTCCATTTTATTGTAAAATCTAGATTTCCCTCCCTCACTGACTTCTCCTGTCCACTTAATATACAAATTCAAACAATAAAGTTGTATTTGCCATAATTTTAATTTTTGCTCCATCATAGAAAAACTGTCAAATGTAATTCTTACCTCTTTTCATCTTTTAACTTCTGTCTTTTCTTGAGACTATCACAAAAGAGATGCAAAAAATTATGCTAATGTAATATTTTTTAATGGATAAAATAAACACAATTCCCTAATCTTCAGGAAGATTATCAATAAAATAAAAACTAGATGCAACATATCAAATGCTTCTAAGAAACCTATAATTGGAAGTTTGTGGAAATTTAGCTTAATGAATTATCCAAAACAAATCACATAAAATAAAAGGACACTAATAATTCAATTTAACAAAGAATTCCATACCTTCAAATGGTAAAAAGCTTCATGTTTTTTTAATTTGCCTTTCTCAGGCACAGACATCATATGTGGATCTTAATGACTATTTTCAATTTTTAAAAAGTTCTCTCTGGAAAATTGATCCATCTGTTTATTGAAACAATCCTTTGCAAAGCCAACAAGGTCACTTCAGGTCAAAACCCATATCTAAGTTGGTTTAAGCTTAGGGTAACCTAAATAGTGTGTCAAATTGGACCACTAGATATATAAAATGACATCACATGAGTTTTTTTAAAAAAACTCTTCTCAGATTCTACATTCCTTATAAAGGTCTGGTTTTTAAGACCTAGATTTGGGGGTGGGGGAACCTATTGGAATTCAAAAGTACATTTAACATTTGTTTATATTTCCACATCATTATGCTAGATTTAAGCTGTCAAACCAAGTTGATAACAAATGTTAAGTATAGAAATGTATACAGCAGCCGGCCTACTGCCAAACTAAGCAAACAAAGAACTCTTGTCAGGGGGTTACAAATTCCAAAGTTAAATGCAAGGTAGTATTTTGAGGGCAAGGTTTACTTTTTATCTGTAATGAAATGATTACTTTAAAATGCCTTACACTTGCACAGCGCAGCAGAACGGATACATCTTGCAGCAAAATTTTGCACGATGATTCGCCTACAAAACTTCCTTTACCAATGTGATCATTGGATGCCTGCATTGAAAATTACCTTGAGAAAATCACACTTGGGATGTAGTGTAGATTTCAAAATATGCTTTCCTTTCCACTGCTTAATGTGGAGGAATCATGTGCACCTTTGGCCTTGCTCTTTTTTTTTTTCTTTAAAGAAATGAATTAATATGAAAGACAATGTTAAATATCTTAGTTACAGTTCCTTGGATATTTCTCTCATTTGCTTTAATAGCCAATGATAAAAGAGATGCATTTATTAAAGAATTTATTATGACCAACATTCTAGTTAGATATGAAACTATAACATGTTTTCTCCACACAAGATTATAATTTGGTTTCAGAGGTAATTCATTAACTAATAATGCAACATATTAATAAACATAAGGATCATGAAAATGCAGTAAGCTGATTGACAGAAGAGGCTCTATATTAGTACCTTTTGATGTCTAGCACTTGTCTATGACTTGGAAATGGGAAGAGCAGTAACAAAAGTCCATAATCAAATAGACCCAGTTCTTAATCACAGAAGTTATTTGTTTCCAGACTGAGGAAATAATTAGGTCTCTGTTCCTTTTTAATTTTTTTTTAATTTGCAGACTGAGGATAGCAACACTCAAAAGGGTTGTAGCAAATACTAAGTGAAACAAATCGTTGCACACATATTGCACACCTGTCTGAAATGCAAACACATTATTTTCCATCACCTTCACCTGTTCTCACAAATTAGACTTTCAATAAATAACTGTCTTTTGAATGAATAAAAAGTGTGATGAAACAAACAATCTGATTCATGAAATGAAAGAATGATTCCAGGATAAAAAAACAAAGAAGATAAGAGTTTTTTTTTAAAAAATTAGAAATACTATAAACCAATCCTAGAAGAGATTTAAAAATAAAACTAATTTTTGGTTTTCCTACTTCATCATTACAATGATAAAAAAAAGGTGACAGATTAATTTTCAACACAAATAGGAGAAGAGAAGAACTGCATATTCTAAAACAAAAGAGAAGATGGGCTTGGGATGTAGCTCAGTGTTAGAGACCTTGCATAGCTAGTGAAAGGCTCTGGGTACAATCCCTGGCACTGCAAAAATAGACAATCAAACAAACAAATGAAAACAGGGGAGTTTAATGGTCTGTTGTCATTAGGTACAAAATGATTAAATTTATTAACTCCATGTTATAAAAAAATTTCCAGTTTAATTCCTTGGCTTATCATAGACCTAAATAATTATAGGCAAAGATAAGAACAGAGATGGCATAGATATGGATATGAAATGCCATGAAAATAACAGCACAATATAAACAATTAAGTATAGAGAGTTAATAATCTTTCAAAACTCTAGACTTTGCAAATAACTTTGACAGCAAAATGTGACTCTAGATACTTGTTTGTTTGCTTTGATTTTGTTTTATGTGGTTCTGAGGTTTGAACCTAGGACTTTACTCGTGCTAGGCAAGAGCTCTACCACTGACCTACAAATCCAGTCCTAGATATTTGGGAGGAAAATGTTGATTTGTAAGGAGTTAGAATGTGCTCTAAAAATATACCAAGAAAACACCATCTTTATTTCAGAGTTAATATTCTATCCTCAAAAACTGGTCTTGGTGATAAAACCAGTATTCAATAAACTTCCCCAATTTCTTCAAATAGTTATTTGTCAATATGACAGGAAAAAAGGCTTTCTGTAATCTGGAGATTCTTAACACAGGAGATCTTTAGATTTTAATAAGGAGCAAGCTATCTTCTAACTAGTCTCTAAGTAAATATCAGCATTTTCTTGTGTCACAAATGCTCCTAATTATGGTAGGCAGTCTCTAAGATGGCCATCAGGAATTCCTCCTCCTGCTATGTCTGTATTGGGTAAACTCTCCTCGTCAGTCTAAGCAGATCTAGTGACTGCTCCTAACAAACAGAATACAGTAAAAGTAATGGGATGCCATTTTGAAATTAGGTTTCAAGAACTCTGTGGCTGAGTCTCCAGTGGCCTCTGGGTTCTCTCTCTCTCTCTCTTACTCTGAAGCAAATCAGCACCCATGCTGTGAGATGCCCCATGAAACAACTTCTTAAGGAGGTCCTGATGTCTCTGGAAAACAGTCAGTGTGGTCCTGAGACCTCCTAACAGCCCCCGGAGGGGGCTTGTAATAGGATCTTCCCTCAGTCAAGTCTTGAGATGATGTCAGGCCCAGCCAGGCCTTTTAATGCAACTCTGTGAGAGACTCTGAGCCAGGGCACCTATCTAAGATACACCTACATTTATGACTCATGGAAATTGTGAGATAATAAATGGTTTTGTTTTAAGCTTTAAAATTTTGGGGTCATTTCTTCTGTGAGGATTGATAATAAATGCAGATTTTGGTACCTGGAAGTATGGTGCTACCTAAGTACTTAAAATTGTGGAAGTAGCCAGATGGGGATGTGCATGCCTGTAATCCCAGTTACTCAGGAGAAGACTGAGGCAGGAGGATTGCAAGTTCAAGCCCAGCCTCAGCCACTTAGAAAGGCCCTAAGGAAAACAAAAGCTAGACCCTGTCTAAATAATTAAAAAAAAAAAAAAGGTGGGGCTGAGGATGTAACCCAGCTCAGAGGTAAAGAGTCCAATCTCCAGCCCCTGCCCTCTCCACCAAAATATGGAAGCACTTTTGAAAATAGGCAGCAGGAATGTTGAGGAGCATAACAGAGAATTCCTAAATTGCCTTTAACAGACTGCTAGATCTGGTCTTTGAAGAGGCTGCTGGTGAGGGTGTGGGAGGAGATGAGAACATGTAAATGGAAACTGAAGGAAAGAAGGATGTTGGTTGTGTAGCGGCAGAATGGAGTGACCCCACTGCTAGCAATAATGTGGAAAGTAAAGATGTGCCTAATGGACTGGTGACAGAGCTAAGGAGATCTCCAAGCAAAGGGTGGAAGGTGCTACTTATAATAAAATGTAAGGAAAAGGAAATAAATCGAAGCGAGAACTGATAAATAAAAAAAGAACTGGAACTTATGAAAATTCTCAGCCTCTTCAGAGAACGAATGATGTTAAATGAAGAAATGGCTTCTGAGCACTGAAGATATCCAGGGCACTGCTAGGAAAATGTGGTGTGGAGGCAAAACTGAGGCCATGAATGTCATCCTTTTGTTAGTAGCTTAGAATGATTGAAGCAGTACCCAAATTTCTGGACTACAGAAGCTGTGAGATAAGTGCTTGCTATTTTAAGCCACTAAATTTTGAGTTAATTTGTTACATAGCTATAGATAACCAGGACAGTAGTAAGCCACAGAGAATTAATAGTACTATGACCATGTCACTATAGAAATCACATCTCATATTATAGTACATATGTCACAAATACCTATGACTATAATTTATACTCAATTTTACACCACTCTCCATTCCTCAAATCATGAGCCCATAGTAGATACTGAGCCCTGCAAGCAGAATTTCCTGAAAGAAGGAAGATGGTGAGACTATAGAGTGAAGATGCATAATGCAGCGGGGAAGGGTGGCAAGAATGGAGGAAGGATAGATAGCATAGAGGGAAGGGAGGGGTGGGGTCGGGGTGGGGGGGTAAAATAATAACAGAATGTGTGACAGATACCTTTGCCCTGTGTACATGCACAAACGCACAGATGGTGTGACTCTACTTTGTGTCCAACCAGTGAAACAATAGCTGTACTCTATTTGTGTTCAATGAATCAATAAGTAAATAAAAAAATAAAAATAAAAAAAAGAAACAGGCTGGGTAACCCTTGTGGAGAGAAATAAGTGTATGCTGTTTCCTGGGACAGGATCAAGGGACTATGTCTCCTGGAGAAGATAAGACACATGGGCATAGGTATTTCTTACCAACACTGGAAGTCTTGTCGAAAATTTCAGGAATCTGGCCAGTCAGAGAAACAACCTGAACATTCTTTTCACTTCTGGGTGTAACTGAAACCTGGGTCTTTTCTGCTATTCCTTGCAGTACTCCCAAAGCATGGCTATTGCTCACGTTCTTGGTACTGTTTGGTCTGTGTGCTGGGTAGTGTTCTCATGCTGGCTAATCTACTCCCATTAAAGCCCTGGGTTTGATGGTTAGGATTTTAAACTATACAGCTCACCATGCCATCTTGTGGAAGTCATCTACTGATCTCTGATTATTCTTCCTCCTGCTTTGAAAATTTTTATTCACCTTTAAGACCAGTCCTTACCATTTTGGATAACTGGCATACCTCATAACTTCAAGTATTCTCTTTGTTTCACCATCCTTGTATCTTTCTGACTTTCTTCCTCCTTACCCTTATATTTTCTTGACCTCAAATGAAATTACAATCTCTTGCCCTGCTACTACTCCTGAATAACTTATATTCTCCCTCCCACAACTCGTGTTCTTTGTTCCCTTTCTTTTTTATGTTCCTTCATTATAATAATTTCCTTGCCTATGTCTCAAAACCCCTAATCCCTTTCTTTCCCCTTATTCCTCCAGTAGGAGGCAACCTTTGGTAAAGTCTTATTCTCAGTCTACTTTCCACCAACCAAGTCTCCTGTTATAAAGAGGTAATTGAGCCGGGCGTGGTGGTGCACGCCTGTAATCCAAGCGACTTGGGAGGCTGAGTCAGGAGGATCACGAGTTCAAAGCCAGCCTCAGCAACTTAGCGAGGCCCTAAGCAACTCAGTGAGACCTTGTCTCTAAATAAAATACAAAATAGAGCTGGGGATGTGACTCAGTGGCCAAGTGTCCCTGAGTTCAATCCCTGGTTCCAAAAAAAAAAAAAAGAGGTAATTGACTGAGGAGTCTAGTTGTTGCACCATAAATCAATCTCTGTGGTTGTTAGAAGGATATGCTTTCCATAAGCTGCTCTCAGCCAATGTCTGAGAATTGGGGCAATATAATGTACAATTTCTCTGATGCATGAATTTCAACCTGATCAAATTTATTTATTCATTTATATGCTTATTTATTTATTTATTTTTAGAATTATGCCGTGCCTGAGATTCTTATACAACTCTCCTTTCTCTCCCTCCTTCTCAGGGTCAGGCCAACCCATCTTCTGATATCCTTCTCTGTTTCTGTAACAGGCATTTCCCCTAAACATTTTCTTGCACATCAAATCCTCTCTTGGCATTTGTATCTCATGAGGTCCTAAACTAACACACTGGCATCTGAGCAGGGCTGGAGAAATGTATACAACCATGCTGACTGTCATCATTTAAAATCCATGACCATTAGCTTTAAGGGGCTCATTCATTCTTCAGTATGGATGAAATGCACATTCCTTTCTCTTCATATCCCCACAATCTCATCTTTTCATTCTCAGACTTTAGTGATGCCTTGATTTTTACTTCCCTACAAAAATAGTTGCAAATTGAAGAAAGCTTTCACAAATATCCTCTAACCCACAAATAAACCTGTCTCCATCTGTGCTATATATCTACTTTCCATCCTCATCATGGATAAATTCTCCATGTCCCTACCTAAAGAAAAGACTCACATTTGTCCTCAAGATTTTTCTGTAAAGGACAAGGTAGCAAACATTTTAGTCTTTGTGTGTCCTGGGGATTCTGTTGCAACTATTCAACTCTGCTATCGAACCATGAAAACAGTCATAGAAAATACAGGAACAGATGGGTGCAGCTGTGTTCCAATTTTCAAAAGCTAATGATGAATCAGCTATGGCCCCTGAGTTATAGTTTGCTGACCCCTATTCTAGACCCCTGTTTTGGCCCTTATTCACAATTCTCCTCTTCCCTGGTTAGGAATGTAACTCCAGAAAAACTAACTCTCTCTCTTTCTCCATTATTTTTTTTCCAAAAGAAACTACATCATCAGAATACAAAAATGCTACTGTCCTTTTGTCTTTTTTTTTTTTGTGGGGAATACTAGGGATTGAACTCAGGGGCACTTGACCATTGAGCCATATCCCCATCTGTGTTTTGTATTTTATTTAGGCTCTCACTGAGTTGCTTAGCACCTTGGTTTTGCTAAGACTGGCTCTGAACTCTCAATCCTCCTGTCTCAGCCTCCTGAGCTGCTAGGATTACAGGTTGGGTATCACTCATCTCCTTTTATCTTAAAAAGATAATATTTTGTTGGTTAGCTTATCCCCATTACTCTTCCTTATTTCTTTTTCCCTGTACTCTAAACTTTCTTCTGGTTTGTTCTTAACCTCACTCTAGTGAGTTTTAGCTTCCACTTTTCCAATAAATTGCTGAACTTACATTCACCAATGACCTTCACATTGCTAAATCCAGTGGCTAATTTCAATCTTCATTTTACTTGATCTTTAACACAGCTGTTCAGTGCCTCCTTCTTAAAACAAGTTTCATTTAGTTTCCAAGACACTACCCATTGGTGTTCTAGGTCCAATTTGTATCAACCCCAGGAACTGATCATAAAATACTCAGAAAATTTGTGAGCCACTTAAGTCATTTGTACATGCCCTGATGGGAGTGTTTAATTCCAAGTTTTTCACAAGCATACCACAGAAATTTTTCCTCTATTCTTGTATATTCTGATTTACCAAGTGTGTCCTGACTTTCCTTGGAGATTATATTTCTTCATTCATATAAACTCTTTCCTGTTCATCTTCCTGATTTTAATCAATACAGATCCCTAAGGTTTGCAAGTGCACAAATAGGTCTCTAATTTTCTTCTTGTTCTTCACCTGGCCACTACATGTAGAGGTCTATTCTCCACACAAATAGCCAGAATGATCCAGTTTTTAAAAATCAGGGAAATGAGAGGGGGAGGGGGAGGGGTTATGAAACATGGTGGAATGAGACAGACATTATTACCCTATGTACATATATGATTAACATGAATGATATGAATGTACATCATGCACAACCATAGAAATGAAAATTTGTACCCCATTTGTGTACAATGAATCAAAATGAAGTCTGTAAAAAATTTTTAAAAAGCCCAAATCAAATTATACAATTTCTCTGAAACCTGCTGTCCTTCTTTCCTTGACTGGCTTATCTCATATCAAGTGAACAACAAATTTCTTGCAAAGCATTTGGTCCCAGTTCCATCTCCTATCTTTATCTCCTCATATTGTAATACTCAATCCTCACTCCATTACAGAAACAATGGCCCTCTTGTTTTCCTTCAAGTGCATAAGGTATTTCTACACCTTAGGAGCAAATGCAGGAAGACAGTGAAGAGTGAAAAAATGTTACATGTGGGAAGAACAGGAAGAATCGAAGATATGTGCTAAGAAGAAAGGGACACTATCAATGTTTTCTGTGAACAGATGGAGCTTGTGTGACAAATCTGAAACCCTAGGAACTCCAAATGAACAGCAGCTTTCCCCTAGGGGACATTTGCTGATTCTAGAAGATTCACTTGATATATGGGAAGCCTAAAGATTTTAAAAGGCAAAGATAAAAACCTCATTTTTGCAATGAAAACTAAAATAGAAGGAACACAAGAGTGAGTAAATATAACGTATAATGTCCACAAGATATAGAAGAGTCAGCTGTGTAGGCATGTAATAGTGATAAAGCAAATGATTATTATGAAATATTCAAGGTTTTTCATTCCCATATTTTGAGAACCAAGATACTTCTTAAGGAAGAATGGAGATGCATCTGTAACAGAGAAGACACTAAGAAAACACCTGGAGGTATCCTGATTGTGTCCACTGGAAAAGCTTCAAAACAATGACTAATTCATCTATAAGCAAGGCTGGTGGGGAGCTGTTCTCTTGAAATACAATTTCCCATGAAGGAAATTAGGGCTTCTTGGAAAAATGGTTGATCCTGGGTCTAGGGCAGGAGATATACAAGGTAGTTTTAGAACATCTTAATAGAGCAAGTAAGTTATTTAAAAATTACCAGGGTCATGTTCAAAGGCCGTAGGAACAAATTCAACAGGAGTTGGCCAAAGGTGAGACAATTTAAGCTTCAATAAGGACAAAGTTTATAATGGACTGATGCTCATCATGTATTTTTGTATCTTTGAATCTATAACTACTTAAGACTACGTGGTCACCATTTGAGGATGACTTGGAAGCATATTTTTTTTTTTAATGAGACAAAAGGAAAGGATCTAGCATATATCTTCTTTTCCTTATACAAACTATACAATAGTCAGATAATAGGCAATGGAAAAACTCCTTTTTAAAATTACTCCAGTGAGTAGATAGATATAAACACATATAATTAAATTAGTACTTGCAACTCTGAAGGAATTAATGGATCTAGGCAGCTAACATGACTAAAGAGTGAAAACAGACATTACATGCCTTCTGTTTACAAAAGCACAGACGTCAAATGGATATAACTTGAACCACTGGAGCCAGTAGTCAACTTACAGAAAACATACAGTTCAGAGGAACGTATTGAACAACAACATAGGAGAATCTACATGTGAAATTGGGTTCTTTAATAGATAACTTGTAAGAAAAATAATGAAGGGTACTCTGTGACTCGGTGGAGCCCTAAAAGGAACAATATTTATAAAACATATATATGTTATCCCATATATATGTACTTTTTTATGTTTTTATTTATCATTTGAAAAGCAAATAAATTTATACAAAACTTCCCAAAATTAATACATTTTATAATACTCATTGTTAGGATGAGATGGGAAGAACTCTTCAATTACAGAAGAGCAAATTGGTACAACTTTAAAACTATGATTAAAACAGAAGGGCACAGTGGCACACACCTGTAATCCCAGCAACTTGGGAGGCTTGAGGCAGGAGGATTGCCAAGTTCAAGGCCACCTCAGCAATTTAGCAAGAGCCTATTTCAAAATTAAAAAACAAAACAAAACAAAAAAATAGAAAGGGATGGGGATGTAACTCAGTAGTAAAGCTTCTCCTGGGTTCGATTCCTGGTGCCAAAAAACAAAAACAACAAAAACAAAAAAAGAATAAAAATAAGCTAAAGTGTCTAAGAATGCATACTTGAAAGCTAAAATTGTAGGGAAAAGCAGGAAAGCAATTATTGTAAAAATCAACATGATGTTACTTTTGGCAGGATGGAGGGGTTTGTGAGTTGTATGGAACACATGATAGGGCTTCTAAGATGACCTGGGTTTCAGGGGTATTCTTGTGCTTATTCACTAAGTTATGAGTTTGTGTGCTTGTTTTGGTTTTCTATACCTGTGCTTTATTTTATAAGAATAGGTTAAACATGCTATTCTGGGACTTTTGATCCAATTACTGAAAACAAGAAGAATCACACTATGATAAGAACACTTTCATTGCCATGATATTAAACATGTGAATGTGACTATCAACTACATTGCCAAAATATTCCTTTTTGACACAAGAAAAATGTCTTTAAGAGTTAACTAATATGCAGAGTTTGATTTTATCAGTGAAAAATGCAAGCAGGAGGTTCCCACTTACCATGGTTTCTCTCTTTGTTCTTCTTTTTACCATAATAATGAGCTCTTGGGAGACCCTTGAAACTTAGGCTGGATCACACTTGAAGGAATATTATTCAAGAAGATGTAAGGCAGAGATGATATGTTAGAGGGAGTCCTTGCATCCCTGGAAAACTTGTAATCATTCTCAGCAGAGAACTGATTATTTGGCTGGAATGTGTTTAAAAGGCAAGCTTTTCTCCAAAGTTGGTTAAGGGAAGGTAGGGGGCAAATATGATAAAGAACAGTGAGTACAGAGAAACTGTAAGAGCCAGAAAGCTTTTATGATTTTTTAATATTGACAGGGAGCACATGAAAGTCTCCCAGAGCTCCTAGATACTATAAAAAAGAATCTGTTTTCCTTGCTGTGGATTACAAGTCTTTTATACGTGAAAATAATTTTGGTGGGCACTCAAGGTAGGAGAACAAAATTAATTTTAATTTCAAATGCTCTGTGACACTCTGCAGTTTTTTCAATTACAAAGACATGTGCCATGATTTTAAGGGGTCAGCAGAGCATATCATACTTGGATAATAAAATGTTGATTTTTTTTCTGTTTCAAGTAGGTTCTTTAATGAGTGTTAAACTGTTTATAGAAACTGTCTTCAGACAAATAAAACCTAGTCACTGAAGTAACACAGGGTTACTTTTTTGTTTGGTAAATTTCCCACAGGAAAATTTAAAATCTTATGACTTCATGATGCTTTTAAAGAGGTATTATTTATGAAATTACTTTCATCATTATTGCAAGGAATAGTAAAATTGTACTGAATGGAAGACAGGAAAACTGAAATAAAATTCCAATTCTGCTAGTTACAATTTGGGTAGCTTCAGGCAACTTCTTCAACATGTCTGAGTCTAAGGTCACCTTGTATATATAAAATGAGAGAACTGAGGTGCATATATACCAAGGTTCATAGGCCCTGAGGGTCTAAGGGTCTATATGCATCAGTACTCTCAATTTAACCAAAATGATTTAAGGATTTTATTTTTTATTCACCATTTTTTTGTATTTATTTATCTGGACCTATCCCATAATTTTCCTTGACCATAATGCCCTTTGAAACCTCCTTTAATGGGTTTCACTTTTTCTTTGCTTTTCTCTTCAGAGTATTTCTATTTACAACTGTTCAACAGCTTCCCACTGGCTTAGATTAAGATCAACATTCTTGATGAATCAAAATAGGACTTTAAATCCTGGCCTGTGAGTGCCACATGAGTTTCATCTCCAGCTACCCTTTTGATTTCCATTGACTGAGAAGCACTTGGCCATTACAAACAAACTCTCACTCCAGTCTCCACTGGGATCCAAACCTGGTTTTGCAACTCTATGACTCAGTATCCTAATAGGTAAACAACAATCTGGAAATAGTGGTAGTTCATATTAGTATTTTAGAACAATTCCTGGGAAATAAGAGCTATAATATTTGTTATTACTACTTGAACTTACTCCTGAAGTCTTATATTTTATTTTCCATTCATTGTGTGTTTTGTTCTTCCTTCCTTCCCTGATTTTTTTTTTTTACTCTATCCATCAAGATTTTAAAACTTCCTTTCCCATCTTTTTTCTCAACTGATTTTGAAGTAATTCATGCCATTTGTGTTAATGTTCGGTTTTCCACATTTCTATTCACTTACCAATTGGTGTTTATAGATACATTTGACTTAAAGTATTAACTAATCAGTATTTCTGACCTCCTTCTGAAAAAGGAGACTGAATATCTTAATTGGGTAAACAATTTTCCATATTGTTATTATCCAGCATGAAGTCTCCACTCTGGTTTTACCAATTTGAATAAATTGTTGCTATCATTATTATTTGAAGCATTTATTTGGATATATAATAATTACCCAAGTGATTTCTTTGAATTCATTTTTCTATACCTTCTAGTCTTTAAATATTATAAGTAAAGGTCTTTTAAATTTTTATTTTATTTTTTATTTTGCTGAGATGCTGGGTGGAGAACCTAGGTCCTGGCACATTCTAGGTGGGCACTATACCACTGGGCTACATGTCCTGACCTAAGATCATTTTTACTGCAATTTTTTTGTGCAAATAATTTACTAGTATACTTTGTTTTTTGACTAAAAGCAGTATTTATTTTACCTTTAATCATGAACACTAGTTTTCCTATTATGAAATTCTAGGCTTATGCAATTTTTAGGATTTTCTTTTTTTGTCAGCTTGTTGAAGATATTATTCCATTGTTTTCGGATATGTATTGTAGTAAGATATGTATTGAAAGGATTTAGTTTGTCAGAACCTTGTGAAGGATCTTTCTTTGGGGAGGAAGTAATTTGTAAGGTTGTTTCATGTTTTCTTTGTTTATGCAAATCTATAATCTGTTTATCTGCTTTTTTTTCTTTTTATTTTTTCTGGGTTTCCCTGAATATCTTTAATCTGAAGACCCATTTACTTCTTTTACTTTGAAAAAATTTTCTCTTAGTCATTTCTATCATCCTAGTCAAAAGTCTTTTTTTTGTTTTGTACTAGGGATTGAACTCAGGGGCACTCAACCACAGCCCTATTTTGTATTTTATTTAGAGATTGGGTCTCACTGAATTGCTTAGTGCCTTGCTTTTGCGGAGGCTGACTTTGAACTTGCAATCCTCCTGCCTCAGCCTTCCAAGCATCTGGGATTACAGGCATGTGCCACTGTGCCCAGTGATGTCTTAAAGTATCCTTTAATCTTCAATGCTTTCTAGTGGATATTTTATTGTATTTTATTTTTTTGGAAACAGGGTATCACTATGCTGTCGGTGGTGGCTAGAACTCCTGAGTTCAAGGGATCCTCCTGCTTCAGCCTATAGGTAGCTGGAACTACAAGCTTCTCCCACTGTGTCCAGTATTTTTGTTTACTTGTTTATTTCTCTGCTTTTATTTTTTGTTGGGATTAAATTAGTGCCTCATGCATGTCAGACAAGCACTCTCCCATTGAGCTATACTCCCAGTTCACTTTTATGTATATTTCATTCTCTTACTTTGTGCATATAAGCTAATTCCTTTTTTTTGTATAGTGACTTTTTTTTTTTTTTTTTTTTTTTGTGGTACTGGGGATTGACCCAGGGCCTTGGGCATGCAAGGCAGGCACTCTACCAACTGAGCTATACCCCCCGCCCTGTATAGTGACTTTTAATATGTATTTAATTAACATACAACTGACAAATAAAAATTGCATTTATACTATGCAATGTAATATTTTGATATGAGATGGTTAAATCCAGTTAATTAATGTATTTGTTACTTATCATACTTTTATCTACTCTTAGCAATTTTCAAGTATACAACAGGTTAATATTAACTATAGTCACCATGCTGTACAGTAGATCTCCTGAATTTACTAATTTCAATTTATGTTTTCAGTTATCTCTAATCTGCTCTTTAGTCTATTCATAAAGTTTTAATTTTACTATATTTATCTTGATTTGTTTTTTAAAAAGTATACTTATTCACCTTGAATCCTCCCTTATTTATCAGTTTGGTTTTATTCTTTAATATTCATGTTTCTACATAGTTTCTATAAATCTCCCGGTAATTTCTTTTCATTTAATCTCTATGACAACAATAGATAGCATCATCATCTCCTCCAGATTAGAGGTATTCTGGTTTTTTATGACCTCAGATGATCTCATAATTTTTAATTTTCTTGTGTTATTTATGTCCTTTACAGGGCCAATTCTTTTTTTTAATTTAATTAATTAATTTATTTTTTATTGATTCTTTTTAATTATATATGACAGTAAAACCCATTTTGATATAATTATACAGCAGGGAATATATCTTTTTTTTCACAATGTAGATTCACACTATTCATATAATCTTACATATACATAGGGTAATACTGTCCATCTCTGTCTACTATCTTTCCTTCTCCAAAACCCTCCAGTCCCATTTTTCTCTACACCACCCATACTTCCTCCATTCTTTTCTTGTCCCCCCTTTGACCCCCACACCTGTTATGTATCAGCCTCCTGTGATCAGAGAAAACATTTGGCCTTTGGATTTTAGGGCTTGGATTATTTCACTTAGCATGATATCCTCCAACTCCACCTATTTACCAGCAAATGCCATAATTTTATTCTTCTTTATGGCTGAGTAATATTCCATTGTATATATACATACCACAGTTTCTTATCCATTCATCAGTTGAAGGGCATCTAGGTTGGGGCCAATTCTTTTCAAAAGGTATCTTATATACCTGTAATTAAGGGAATTTCCCTGCTGAGGTTTAATTTTTAATTTTAATGATTTTATGGCAATTCCTCAGCTTGTTATTCCTATTCCATGTATTAAAAATTTGGAGTCTTTCTCCCCCACCCTCTCTCTCTCTCCCCGCCTCCCCGCCACCCCGCCCCACACAAACACACACACATTCTGTGACTATTTACCACTGTATTCTCAGTAGCAGAGATTTTAGTGCATAGCAGTATTTTTTTGATACATATTTGATGAGAGGGCACATGGATAGTTCATCTATTCCTTAAATAAATAAGTTGGCTGAATTATATTTGGAGCTACCTTTTGTTCTGAAAAAAGTATTCTATGCTTTGCAGCCTTAATGTTCACTAACACTGATCCTTATCAGTAGGTTCCTTATCAGTAACCTAAAATCTCAGAAGGGTTTTTCTCCAAAGACATCTTCATGAAGTCTGTGTGAAACTTAAAGATATAAAGTCTTAAATAAATTATTCTTATTAATATAAACTTCTTTCAGCAATATTCTGAATATGCTTATTTTGACATAGTCAGATTTTAATTATTTCCTGCTTTCAGGATTTTAGTAGAATTTGGGATCTGTGGAGTTAGTGAGCCCTTACTCTGATACTCTGAATTGCTCATGTCAGAGGTGTCTCAGATGAGCTCATGCAGCGGTTTAACTTACTGACCAAGGGAAGAAGTCAGTCAATATCTACGTTAATATGGTACTCACAGTTCTAAAAGTAACATGAAATTTGTTGCCAACCTTTAGAGATCAATGCATTAGAAATATTAATATGCATTATTTTGGGGATGTGCATATGAAAAAAATATTCTGGCAACAATAGTCCTACATTTCTTGCCTTTGAGCATTGCTTAAAACCAACTTGCAGCTTACCTTGCTGCACCTTGATGGCATATGTTCTAGAAGATTTGCCAGTGTTCACCACCTCTGTGTGTTTTAAACTTCCTCAATCTCATCTAGTCATATTTCTGCCTGGCTCCTGTAAATATTTAAAGTTTTGGGATGTGGATGTGGAACATTCTTCACAGCTCAGTGTTGCCAATTATTATTGGCTTAGGCCACACGATAAAATTTTAATGTACTGTCATCCATTTGAAATCAGTTTCTTAGAAGTGTGGAAACTAATAAATATCGTCATACATATAACCAACTATATCTTAACTGAATTGCATTGCTAACCTTTACTTGTTTTAATGTTATCTCCCATGAAAACATGCAATTATAACTATAGCAACACATGTTATACATACATTCAAATGATATATAATAGAATTTATCTAAATCTGCCTTAGATGTATTTGTTAACTCACTAAATACCTATGTCTTACAATCAAGTATGATGAATTCCTATGGAGAGATAAGGAATTGTAATGAAAACTGAATGCTTATCAAGTGATTAGATTATTGCTGAGCCTATGAAAAACTGATAAAATAATGAACCTGGAATGTTGCTACCATCCTCATCTGAATAATGGCATCAGGCCAAGTGCACAGCATGATAGCATTTGGATTCTAAACAAGTAGTCTGATTACCAGTTTTACATGTTTTAAGAGGAAAGAACTCAATTGGTTTTATTCTACTAATGTTTATGTTTTAGTGTTATACCATTTGATTAAAAGCAAAGTTATAGAAATTTATGCTCTTAGAGAATAATACACATGTAATTTTCTTAGCTTTTATTTCTTAGCTAGATTTTAATTTCTTAGTTGCACAAGACCATAGTTTTTATAGACACTGGGTGATAGAAGTGTTGCTAAGACTCAGATCTGTTGGAGAGCTCTAAATGGATATGTGAACCATCAAGAATAATAATGAATGAAATCATAAAACCCCAGTCTCAGACCTCTATAGCTCTATTTCCCAATTATCTGGAGACAGTGCCTATTCCTTAGGACAGTGCCATGGGGAGCCTTTCAACTACCACGCAAACTTTGATACCGGATGAGATTACCGACATTACTGAAAGAATGTAATCAATATTCAGGCAGAACATAGATTTTTTAAAAAAATATACGATCTCAGTTCATGTGACCAGTCTCTGGAGAGCTTCATAAAAGAGAGAAAGAACAAAGAGCATAGTTCTTAGCATTCAAAACATAGTTTGCTTTATGTAGGCTGACCCTGTCTGAGCACATTTGTGCTTTTTAATGCTTCGCAAAGGTATATTATCCCAAAGTGACAGAAAGACAGAGAATGTGACAATATGTTTGTCCCTGGTTAGTACCTGATTATACTCAACAACGATCTGCTGCAAGTGCAATTTCGTCATCCAGCTTTCTTTTCTATAGCAGGATGCTGGATATATGGGAGCAATAAACATAAGGATAATGTTAATATTTCTCTTCCCTGAAATACATACAAAAGGCTTCTGTGAAAATGCTTCTGATGGTAGCCCACAGATGTCCTTTCACAATTACTCTTCAAATACAGGCTCATTGTTCTTTAATCGATTGTGTCCATTTTTATCTTTTAGAATAGGAAAAAACAAAACAAAATACAGAACTCTATTTTTAAGACCTTTATCAGATTTGGAAATAATAAAAAGTCCTACATTTTTTCTTTTCCTCAAGCCTTGAATAACTTTGAAACCAAGTGCCTTGGAGGAGAGGGGGCTTTCTATTGCTTTGCCTATCTAACATCTTTACTTCTGTTACAAAGTATCTGGGTTAGTGGCACTGATATTGATAAAGAAAAATTGTAGGTAATTAGACAAGGTGATTTTATATACATGAATGCTCTTTGAATGAAGAGAGATGAACAAGATAAATTAAGAGTGGTTTATCAGGTTCAAAACACAAGTTTAGGGGCTGGGGATATAGCTCAGCAGGTAGAGTGCCTGCCTTGCAAGCACAAGGCCCTGGGTTCAATACCCAGCACCGCAAAAAACAAAACACAAGTTTATTGTAAACTAACTGACAAAAATGAGTGCTTTTGTTAGTTACTAATTACCTTCTAAATACTGCAGAAGTCTACTAGTCCAACTAGATTTTTTTCTGATATAAAAATGCAACAAAATCCATTCCAAAGACATTCAATTTCTCTTTTATAGTAAATTATGCTAAAAGTAAAAATGCATATGATAAAGTAGAATAAAGTTAGCTGTGAATTTTTCTTCCAACACAACGTAGAAGATGTTAACATAGATGAAACCATTCAGAAATTGTCCTAATATTTTAAAAGCTTGCTGATAGCTGAGGAAGAAGTTCCTCTCTATTGATATGCTTCCTCACCATTTTTTAAAAGGGATTTCAATAAGGTATTCTGTCAACTTTGCATTTGGTGATATCTCCATACTGAAAATCGACATCATACCCTGTCAAATATTTATGCAGCAAAAATGTAACGATGGTGGAGAGGTGAACTGAGAATGTTTCAAAGGCTCACTGAGGTTCACTAACCTTCAGAATACTGATATCGGCATATGGCTTCATATGTAAGTATGAATTTGAAAGAAAACAATCATTTCGGATCCTGTAAATTTGGGTCTTTAATTATGTTTTTCAAATCAGTTTTATTGTATTGCAGGAAGGGATCAGAGCAATTACAAGTAAAGCAGTCATGAAATACATATTTTGTACTTAGGTTGCATATTTAAAATCACTCAAGTGGGAAAAACACAGGCAGTTTTCTGGTGTCATATCCAGCTACCATTTTAGAGTAGGATGAGACATGTGGGTCATATCATACTTGATGTAGGTTTTTGAGTGACAACAAGAGGCAGGAATGTGTAGTGCTTTGGGTGGGAGTG
The DNA here is from genome assembly GCA_020662805.1 of Glaucomys volans. Lineage (NCBI taxonomy): Eukaryota > Metazoa > Chordata > Mammalia > Rodentia > Sciuridae > Glaucomys > Glaucomys volans. The sequence continues at coordinate 529,944 of JAJEJO010004229.1, forward strand.
GACAGGGTGCCATGGGAGAAATAGGCACAACAGTTACAGGCATTTTGGATTTACCGGAAATGGACCATTTCAGAGTCCAAGAAAACATTCAAAGAATTTCTCAGGTTATCTAAAATGTATTCAAAGAATTGGTAGCTTTAACTCCATGTATCTCACCAGGCACTATATTGGAGTAAGTCAATAACTGTTCTCTTTCTCTGATTTTCTCATTGTATAAAGCAAATGACTCCAAAATAAGAGAAATGGAAAGGGAGATTTGGAAGATTTGGCAGCATAAGAAATATTTGTTTAGTGATTTATGTCTAGCAGTTCTAGACAGTGAACTAGAACTTTGGAATTGGATGACCAGTGGTCAGTGCTGCCACATACTAGCCTTACTGGTTATTTGAACCTGGGCAAGTAAGGTAACCTTTCACACCTGAGTTTCCCATCTGTAGAAATTGGATAATAACACCTATTAATAAATGAGTTGTTTATAAAGAATTTATAATTGTGCATAGATTGTGTAAATGTTAAGTAAAAATAAATGATCATTTATATTGCATATTTTACATATTAATATCTAGCTTACATTTATTATTTAAATGACTTATTTCTATTATATGTGATTTAATGAGCTACCATTAAGTGAAACTTTTTTTCTCATAATAGTGAAAAAGAGATTTTTAAGTTAATAAGTGTAATACTTCCACATGAATATCAAGTTCAGTAGTGTGTTTACTAATTAAATCAGAATTAGGAAACTTGAATTTGTAGTAAAAAATAGCATAAGTAGGTAAATTACATATATATAAGGGATAATTACATTAATGGAACATCTGAAATATAGTGTGATACTTATTTCCATATTAATTTGTAATGGGTCAGGGCATTTGTTGAAAGAGTGGAAGCAGAACTATATATGGGATATATGCAGAGAAACTTGCTGACAGTATACTTTTTACTAGATGAACAAATGAGTACCAAATGGTAGACTCTCTATCCAAGAAGAGTTTGTGAAACACATGAAAGAACATCCAAACAATTAGGCGTCCCTGAACTAGAACAGGCTACAAGTAAAAAAGCGTGAGTGATTCATTTCTCTTGGAAGGCCTATGAGCAGAAGTTGGAGGACTTTTATTAGCTCTACACTGTGGAGGAGAACTTAAGTGTTGTATAGAGTGTTTCTACAGATGGATTTAAACAAGTATTTTTATATTATTTAAACCATGAACGTAAGTAGTGACCAAATTATAATGCATGTAGTAGAGTTTTCTTTTGTTTTCATGCTTTGTTCTTTCATTTTAAAACATTTGATTGATAATGATAGATGTATTCAAGATATTTGATGTGACAACTTGACATATGCATACATTGTGTAATGATTACCACAATCCAATTAACACAGCCATCACCACCCATGCTGTATACAACCCCCAGAGCTTGTCCATCTTATAAATGAAAGTTTGTACCCTTTGAGCAATATCTCCCCATTCTCCTTCCTCCCCTGGTACCCTCAGGTCTGCTCTCTATTTCTGTGAATAGATGATTTTTAATATTCTTCCTAAGCTAGAATCCCAAGAGCTATAATATAATGGAAAGAAATCAAAACAAAATAAAATGGTGAAGGATTAATTATCATATGATAATTTAGTAAAAAAAGCTCACATGTATACAAATACTTGCATATTTATGTAAATGTGTGTGTAGGCATGTAGAATGATATATGTATACTTAATTATTTTTGCTAATAATTAAGCAATTTTAAGCAATTATTGCTAATAATTAAGTATAGTATAGTACAGTATTAAGTCTATTTTGTAAAGGGATTTTTGAATTCTTACATTTATTACTTTGTTGTCAAGCAAAGAATAATTCAACTAATATAACTGATCGGCCAACTAGAATACAAGGTGTCCCCCAATTACAGGACAAAAAGACAATAGGTATGATTTATTGGTAATATTTTCAATAAGCTTTCATTTCAAAGGTGGAATTTAGTTGAAAAGGTATGTTTAATGCTGAAAGCCTAAACTTCTTCCATGGTCCTAAAGTACAGACCTCATAAGATTATGTAATAAGTATGTGAGAAGAACTAGATTTTTTTTTAGCTCAGTGTATGACAAATAGTAAGTGTTCAATAAATGTTTGTCACTGTTAGTGATGAATTTACACTCTAAATACTGGATAACAGTATATAGGTGAGTCTGTGATTCCTGTCATTAATGACACTCAAGAGGACTATCTCTGATGTGTATATATGTATATATGTATATATACACATATGTATGATTTCTGAAATCACAAAAATGGGACTAAAGTCAAGGAAAAGTGAATTTTCTATCATAATTAGCTTGTGTTATATACTTGTGATATACATTTTATCTAAACATATCAACTCAATGTTAATTTCAAATTTTAAAGTTTTGACTCTAGACGCAAGTAAATGAGATTAAAGAATTGAAGGACCACTGACAGTTAAAAGAACTATTTTTGGATGGAAGGTGGTACTGTTTAATATATGTAGGTGGTACCCTCTAGTGGCTACAACATACACTGTCCTTGAAAATTGAGGTAAAATATACCACAGGCGTTTGTTGTTGATCTGTACATTCTGGGAACTTCAGTGACTAAATTTCAAAACCTTCATATTTTAAATAATTAGGAACAAAAGCTGTAGAATTGCATAAGAATTTTGTACATTGCTACCAACATAGGATGATGGAATGTCCCAGTATGCACTAGTACTGCCAGAGTTCCAAGGTGTAATAGCTTGGAACTCTTGGAATAATGCATTATAAACATGGAACATTGAGGAGAGAAAACACCATGTTAAAATGTCACTTTGAGTAAAAATAATAGTGCACACTGTAAAACTTACATTAGACAGTTTATAAAGCATGTGTCATTGTCTTTAATTCTAATACCAATGCTAAATCATTATCTTACAGAAAGGAAGCTAAGGATCAGTGAAATTAGATGCAAGGTCAACCATTTAAGGCATAACATATCTAGACCTACCATGCAGGTGATTTGGTCGCTAATTCATATCTCTCCCCCACTGACATAATTTTTTTTCTTACATGATTTTATTATATTGAATTTGTATAGTCATCTAGGTGCAGACTCTTTAAGCTAGAAATAATCTTAGAAATCCTGTATATATAAATAAATATATATATGTACCCTTAATAAAATTAGGTACTTTCATATTATACAAGTTGGCGAAACTGTATACAATTAACTAACATTTAGTAGAGAACATGGGAAAAGAACATTTGATCTGGAGATATTTGATAGTGAACTCTTGTCAGATATCACAATACTGTGGCATAGAATAAAACTAAGTTATTAAAAATATGTGGATATTTCAATATTTTTTAAAACCACAATTTCTTTCAAAGGATTCCTCATGATAATCCCTAAACCTACATCTTAGAACTTAAAGATTAAACAATAAAAATAATTATCTGAATAGACAACATAGACCCATAAAAACTGTTGAATTTTAAATAAGAATCACCTATTTCAGCAATATTTTTTAAGAGGATGATGTTTGAAAACTCAAATCTACTTCATAAGCCTTCCAAAAATATTAATGAGTCATTTAAAAATAGTTAAAAGAGGTGGCCTGAGAGACTACTTTATTCTTCAGATTGAGAAAGCACCGGTTTTGCTCTTTCTACAGTGGGAAAAAATGAAGAACAACTGTCATTAATAATTCTGTGGAAGAGTTGCATGTTTTTATGAAATGTGTTCAATAGCCAGTTAATTGTTTTTTGAGGGTTTTTTCCTTTTTCTTGGTGCTTTATAATTATATATAATAAAGGGATTCATTATTATGTATTCATACATACACACTTTAACAATTATCTGGTATAAAATTAAACATCACCATTAAAATTAAACCTAAGTTTAGATCAAGTGACTAATCTTAGAAAGAAAACCCACAGTGCCTTAAAATCTTAATGCAACTTTGGGCAGAAATTTATATTGTTAAAAGTTATAGTCAATTTCCAAAAGCACCAGTGTACTTATTCTGTTTCCAAGATGGTCCAAACTGTTAAGAGTTCATTATTAAATCCAAAATGATCACATAAAACTTGTACAACTTCAAATTTCTGTATGGAAAAAATACTGTGCATGAAAGACTCATATTGTGATGATTATGAATGGTATGTATGTTTCAAAATGTATATATGGTATATAAGTTTCAAATGGTATATATGTTTCAAAAATATATGTGTATTATAGAAAATTGGGACACGGATATAAGATGATGCAGTGATATGCTCATAGAAGCATTCCTAAGTACATATTTAAAAATTGATAATCAGTTATTGATATACTTTATATTGTTAAAACCATCGTGAAATTATCACTTGCAAGGAAGAGTTGTTGTTAAAAAAGCTTTACATTCCCTGATATTAGTATTCAGTCAAGTTCCTTTACTATTATTAGTTTACTTATATTTAGTAGTTCACTACTCAGTAATGAGAAATTGAGAGCTGTCTCTTCAAGTTTTCCATGGAATTGCTGTTTCTGGTCACTAACAAAATAAAGCATTTCACTACATGCTCATAATTGGCATAAAGTTTACATTCTATACAATCTGAACAAACAATTATATATTTTCAATTAAAAAATGTAGACAGCTTTTTAGCTTCTAATTTCTCAACATGTAAAACATGGCCTTAAATTACATCAGTTTAATGTTTAAGCATGAAAAATGTATAAAAGTGGACAAGATGTATGAAAAACAACATTTGCATAAAGTATTATTACTATTAATGCCTATCAAAACACGTTTGATCCTTCAATGAAATGAGTAGGTAACGTGTAAGCTTTAGGAAAGGTCACGGCTGCATAAATCCACACAGGCTTCATGTTTTCAAAGTAGTGTATTAAAAAGGTTTCAGTGAAACATTCTCTGACCAAAATAAGCACTATTTCTTCCCAGTTGGTTAGAGCAATTAAGGATCTATATTTATTTAAGTATTCAATTTTTTCTTAACCTTTCCTCAAGCATTGACCATGAACTGGCAATTTGCCTTGGGATATATTTTAGCGTACCACCTCCAAAGAAAAGGACTTTCTGATACAGTGAATCGGATCAGGGGCCATAATTTATTGCATGTATCTAAATTTAAGAGTTGAAGAGACATACTTAATCTTATGTAAAAACATTTCAAAACCACGACCACTGAAAATTTTCATAGAAGAAAATCAACTTATAGGGTCTCAGAAATTATTTGCCCAAACTCCATATGTCCTTTACAATAAAATAGCCACATATTACTCTGTCCTTTTAATGTTCACGTTTTCATTCTGATGGGGTTTTTTTTTTTCTTTTTACCCTTAATTTATATTCTGTGGAAAAAAGAGGCTGCTACAGATAATTGGTGCAAACTTCTGCAGACCTCCTCCTCCATGCTAAGATGCTGCCATTGCATTAGTATAATAGGTCAATCATTTGGTGGGCATCATGTCTTTTTACGAAATTCCCACACTCAGATGGCTGTCAATGGGGGTGCCAGTGAAGCGTTATGCAAAGCCCCCCAAACACTTTGTAAACTCGAGTCTTTGAGCACAATAGTAAAGTTCAGTTCTGGAAGAAGATAGTGTACTGAATACACAATACCAACCTTTGTCTGTTTGGGGCTTCTGTTGAGGGAGAAGGCTACTTAATCTCCCCACTTGCCCTGGGGATTCTAACTGTTTTAATGTGTCCTTTTTGAGAGTCTGTGAACTGTAGAATATATGCTGGTAACAACTTTCTTTGGGGCTTTCCTCAGAAAAGCCCCAAGCTGCCAACACAAGAAAGCTGACACAGTGGTGCTAACAAACACAAAGGGGACCTTGAGCTGTTTGTGCAAAATGCTTGGCTCAAGTTTCATGTCATGCCTTGATGAAGGATCTAATTCTTTGGCTCATTTCATAGGAATCTAGCTTTTGTGACAGTATGGAAAGGATAGCTTCTCCGTCAAATTGGGAAAGAATGGAAAAATTTGATGTAATGTCAAGAATATTTGTGATACTTAAAAAAAGAGGATTGAATTTTATAGATCTATGAAAAACTATGACATTGTCTATTGCCTATGTTGATTATTTACTTAAAACTATTTTTAGGTCTATTACTATCATTTTTGTAAATAAGATGTTTGGGTGAAATGACAACATTTCCTGCAATGACTCAGTGAGTATACAAAAGAAAACATTACATAGAAGTCTAGCCTCTATGTGTCCTTTTAAAATTCAAAGGTCTTTAAGTAATTGTATTTAAGATATTATTCAACCTTTTGGAAAATGATTTATCTCATGCAAGTAAATATATCTAAGATGCTATAAAGAAATTCTATGACTAGGAGAACCGATTATTATAACTATTCCATCTTGACTAAATTTATGAAAACAGATTCATCAGTGTATAGGAATTTTACGATCCAGAAATGTCACATATTGTCTATATTTATACATGTACTGTACTTAGTAAATTTTATGCAAACCTTACATATATATGAGTACAAGATAGAAATCTTAAGGGTGAAGAAATGATGATGTTTTTATATGCCTAATACAGAAAATCTCATATCACTGAGTGTATTATAAGTTCGATATATATGATAATCACCAAGTAAATCGAGTTTTCTTAAAATGAAGAAATTAAACATCCATGCAAGTTTTGGATTAATAAAGTCAGATACAAGTAACTTGCAGAGTTATTACCATCCCACTGGAACTTTGATAGAAATTTAATTGAATTTATAGATCACTTTAGTAGTATGGAAAATTTAACATTATTTATTTGAAACTGGAACTACAGGCTGACTTTCAAATTCTGTGTCTTCTTCAATTTTTTTCATCCATGTTTCAGAAACGTTGACATTGTCTTGTTTAAATTTATTTCTCAAATATATGTGTGTGTGTATGTATGTATACATATAAATTATATATGCACACATATGTATGTATATATTTTCAGTATCCTATGGTTCTTTTATGTCTTTTTAAATATGGTAATTATGTATAAAAATTTATTGATTTTTAAATGTTCATTTTTCTTCCTTGTAATTTTAATAAATTTATTATTTTTAATTTAAATACAAAACTAAATACAAAAATGTTCATAGTAGATAAAAGACAAAAGGTCCTGAGCCTCACAATATACTCTAAATCCCCAATCCCAGCTCACGCAGGGCAGAAATTCCAGGTAGTTCTCTTCTTACTTGGTCTTAGGTTCTCCCAGGGTCTCACTGCTACCCTCAGACTCCTCCTCAACACCCACTCATCACATGCCTCTTGACTTATTGCATACTGACTTTTGTGATGGGGAAAGAAGTAGGATGAACTTACTTTCACTCTCTGGGAATGAAACCTCCTTTATCTCCTATAATGAATTTTTCTGTTTAGTTGCCTTCTAATGAGGCTTTCAGGAATGCTGTATATATTACTTGGGGAAATGCCTCTAGTTTACTCTTACTGATTAAAAATATTTATTTTTAATGGTGAACAAGAAAAGTAGGTAATGGACAAGAAGGAAAAAAGTAAGTTTAAGATATTCGATTCTTTAGAAAGAAATGGAAGTGGTACGAGTGAGAAGATAGGTTTTTATGCCTACCTGATGGTATGTTCTATATTTATCTATCTATAGATTACCATTTTTTCCTACTTGGGAATTGAATATAAACTGGCCAAAGAATAGTTTTTGTCTGAAAGAATAACAAAAATATATATCCAACCATGATCTTTTTAGTCATATGTGCAAGTCAGCAGTAGATTTCATTCTTAATCTGAAAATATTCTCACTGGGAAGCAGAAAGAACTGTAGAAAATCCAAGTTAACCTCAATGTTCTGATTTCTTCCGTGTAGGCCACTAGGTGGTAAGGGAAGCTCCAACAACAGAAGAGAACTCAACTGTGCAAATGAAAGACACTTTCATTTACAAGTTGTATCCAATTCTGTGGTGAAGGAAAATTCTGTCACACAGATTTCTTGTAGATATCTTTGGAGAGAATCTAAGTGAAGATTTTCATTGAAGGGATTTTCAATTCTGGCCCCCTGCTGAACTCTGGGAATGTGTTTGGTCTCAACGGAAGAGTATTTTGTTGCCATAAATTCTCAGTTTATTCTAATTTCAACATCAGCCTAAAAAATTCCAGCATTTTTCACTTTGAAATCTTAGGCTTTAAACCACTATTTATTTGATTGCATTGGCAGACTCTAAAAGCCAAATTTAACAATTTAAACATTTGTAGATTATTATGAAGTAGCCTAGTTTATAGTCTGAAAACATAGTTGCTGGATTTAAATTATAGCTGCCATTTATTTGTTATTGTGCGACAATGGGTAAGTCCTTTAACTTTTTTTTCTTTGTTTCCTCATCTGTAAAATAAGAATACTGAAATAAGAATATTCACAATAATATGAAACATCATAATATGATGTTAAGGTTAACAACAGATAAAATTTTCTGAGTGTTGGGAATTTGAAAAAATACTTTGTATTTTTATAAGAAATTGTGAAGTAGGGCCTATTATTATCATTTAGTTGTATTAAGTAATGGTACCAGAGTCACATGATTGTTAACTTGTGGTGTGGAATTTTATTAGGAGCCTAGGAATTTGCATTTCAGAATCCACACTCTTGCTCACTTCATCAGACTTTTTGAATAAGAAAACTAATATCAAGGTCCCAAGACAGTGTCCTGCATAGAACTACATTGAGTACAAGTTAGCAATTGTGATTCTATTTAGAAAGTTTTAAGAGCTGGGAGTGGTGGTTCACACTGGTGTCCCAACTACTGGAGAAGCTGAGTCAGGAGGATCCTGAAGTTTGAGGCCAGCCTGGGTAACTGAGCAACACAGTCTCAAAATAAAACATAAAAAGGGCAGAAGATAAAGCTCAATGGCAGAGTGTCTCTGGGTTCAATCCTTAGTACTGAAAAAAAAGAAAGAAAAAAAAGGTAAGTCTAAGAAACTTGTACTCCTGCTGAGATCATACAGGAAATGGGCGTATTTATTACTTCATTGTTTTCATAAAAGGAAAGATCAATGTTGAACATGGTAAACATTGTAAATTAATTTAAATTCAATAGAATTATGCTCTGTAACAAATATTTATTTATAGCAAGTAGTTTCAGTTGCCAATATTTTAAATCTCAACATAGAAATATTAATTTTTTTTTGCAAGGAGCCAAGAGATATTGTTTTAGATGCATATCCCTTGAGAGATGTTCAATGATAATATATCAGCAAAAGCATAAACACTAGTAATTTAATACAATCTTTCAAATACAATATCCTATGAGTTGTATATTTAAACAAAGTGAACACATAAACCATTGATATAATTTGAGGTGCTTAGAGTTAAATGAGTACTTTACATCTAATTTCAGTGATTCTGAACATTTCTGTCAATTTATCCTGATATTATCATTGGGAGGTATCTTAATTTTGTTGTGTGGGCATAGTTAAGTGTTAGTTTCACATGGTGTGCAAGAGACCTGATATAAAATTTGTTTTAAAGAAGAGATGGGCAAGATTTGGCAGCGTAGAAACAATTTTTTTTTTTTTGTCAGGAGAGTAAAAGAGGACAGAGGGGCATTTTCCAGGGTATTAGATGGCATTCAATAAGAGAGACTTGGGATTTTGAGGGCCGGTCATTGCCATGTTGTGTCACTACCACTAAAAAAATGTATTGCAACCTTTCGTAGGTTTAGAGGATGATGGGAATTTTGTTTTTATAACTAGAAATCAGCAAAGACAATAATTCTCATTCAATGAAAGAAGACAAAAGATAATATGCTTAGCCAAATGCACGTAAGGAACTGTGTATAAGGAAACATTGAGACCTTAGGTAGGTTAGCCTCAGAAAATAATTTCATTTCCATGTTTCACAAAATTGATTAGTTAATGGAAAGTGATATAGATTCTCTGTAATAAAATCTATGCCTGTAATTTTAACTAATGGGATAAAAAGAAAACTTTCATAATTTCTCTATTAATGTATTCATTGTGCAAATGTAACATGCTATTGATAATATTGAGGTTATTAATATTATCAGTAGCATATTATTGGCCAGCTAATGTGCTAGATTTGAGGACTGCAAAGATCAATAGAAGACCTTTGTAGCCTTTTAGTAGCTCACAATTAGGTAGGTATTGAGGAAGTGGATTTACTTTTGGGTAAGTTTTTATGTGGAATTTTATCTAGACACAAAAGACAATGATCTTATACCCAAAGAAATCTTTCAAAAGCTCCTAAGTCACCATGAATTAAAGGTAGTAATACTAATGAGTGCAACCAGATTGTATGGAGGTCACATGAGAGTTTTGCATATTGTTATAACATTTTTATTCAACTTAAATGAAGTCTTCAGGGCATTTTTTTTTCAGTGTATATCACTGTGAAAATTGAACTCCTTAAATCTTTTCCACTAGAAGATCCACAATATGTAAAAGAAAGTTAATGTCCTGTGGATCCAAATAGTGAAATTTAGTGGCATTGTTTGCTGAATTTTTCAAGTACTCTGTGAAGCAACAATGTGGCTATTGAGAGTTCATAAATAGTCTATTGCTGCCTCAGTCTAACAGGATTTCCTACTGCAGAGTATAAACACTTCTCAAAACACTTTATATATATATATATATATATATATATATATATATATGCAAGGAATAAATATTATTCAATTTATTTTTAGATGAAAGGCAAAAACACAAATAGATTAATATAGAACACACATTATGTTAAAAAGAAGTTGAGTGATTATGGCTTACTCTCTCAGCATAATAGGTAAACTTGAAATGTGTTTAAGTGGACCTTTCAGGCAGGGGTTTCATAATAGCTCTTCAGAGTTTCAAGAGCTTTAATAGTCTTTTCATGACTAATATGTTTGAAAAATTATATTACGTCTATAGAAGCCCTGATCTTTTCAAATTAAAACATTTGCATTGTGAAAGTACAACTCTATCAGGAGCAATTGATTACTGCTAGAGTAGAAATTTAACAGTTTTACTATATTACAAAAAATAGGCTAATTTGATCCTTCATTTAAAAGCTTCACAAATTTGTACAGGGCATACCATGTTATCTATAAGAATTCTTCAGAGAAGATAAGCTGCAGAGATGCTGATTGAAGTAACTTCCTTCCATAGCTTTATCTGTCTCCACTAGAGGGCAATCATTAGGAAATACGGTCACATTTTTCTATGGATAGCGAAAAGGTGTTTGAATACTCATTTCGAAGAATCAGGTTTTTCTCTCCTTTCTAATATGTGTCTTTATGTGGAAAGAAGCAGTCCTTGATAAATATAAATGTGTGTGTGTGTGTGTGTCTTCAGTTTTATATAACAACACATTAAAGAATGACTTTTTCCTTAGGCAACAATTAACTATGTTTTGTAATTAATATTAAAAGGAGTCCTTCATGAGATTTTCCTTCCTCTACTTTTCACAAGAAAAAATTTAGGAACTGATGTTCTCATGTACTACCTACAGGTTAGCATGATTTTAAAAATGAATATCCTGAGTAATTCACTAAAATTATTAAAACTTGGATGTGTACCTTTAAAAATGCCTATAGGTGCTGGTAACATGATGATAAGAGCAATTTTGTTTCATTATTGCAGAGATTTTCATTGAGAAGTATAATCAGTTAAGCAAAGGAAGGGTAAATGCATAGTAAGGAACAGAGGGAATTGCAGGCATTTGTGTGTGTCAGAACTCAGATAAACATTCACATCTTTTTATAAAAAATGGAATGTAAATAGCAAGTTCTAAAAGGCAAAGGATTTTCTTTAATTGTAAGCTAAGCCTAAAGGACATGGATTTAATGTCAGTAGCACTGTTTCAAGATTATGTAGTGTTAATTATTTCAAAATTGTTAAAATTTCTTAATGATACAGAGGCAGATTTCCAAACTTTTAATGATGTGACTATTAAAATATAATGACCCAAGGCATTCTTCTCTCTCTCAAATGAAGTGATGTAAATGACTTCAACATGCTCCTCTTCTTTCTTTGATTATTCTTTCCTTCCTTCCCCTCTCCCTTCTGTTCTTTCCTTGCTTCTGTTCTATAATTATCAAGTAAAAATGGATGTTAAAATAAGCTGGTGATCTTTCAAGTTTAATGATTAATGACAAAAAAAGGGATGGATCATTGAGGGGAAATTTTGTAAAACATCTATCTTTTGTTAGAGGAAAAAAGTGCAATATAGAGAGTTTGAGTAACTCATTTTAATTCACTCCAGACAGCACTGATAACTGTGTTTATCAAGTGTTGATATACTGCTGAAGCACATCTTTCTAAAGACTTGTTAATTAAGTGGACATTTCTGTGATTTCCTGGTACCAAGGGTATCCTCATTTACATATGTTTAAAACTTATTTACTTCAATTGTTGGTGGGAGTTCAACAATTTTGGAAAGGAAAAAGGCTCTTTCTGCCGCCTTCTGTCATGGTGAACAATAGCATCACAATGCTAAACTCAACTAGTGTTCATGATTGTTCTGTTCAATTTCACACTAAATTTGGTCTGTTTCTCATGGGGCAACACTTTAATTCTGCTGGTCATTCGATATGGGGAAACACTCGGTCACTGTAATATCTGCTATGTGATCCATGTATAACAGAATGACTTAAATTGATTTACAACTAATTATTACAAACATCCACAATCTTGTTAAATTGGATGAGATTAATTTTACTCGTGAAAATAATGTGGAGTTTAAGCTACTGTCTTAAGGATGCTTTGGACTGTAACTCTGATCAGAGAAAATACCAGAATGTAGAAGGACTTGAAGCTTGTTTTATTTAATAAGCCATGTAGCAGTTAGATTGTAACTCTTTGATTCACATTTTTTAAAATATACAAATTCTTACCAATGTTGTAAAAATATGCAAGTTTAAATTGTATATACTGGATTGTTAGATTAAATTACTTTTAAATAAACACAATGAGCACTTTTGTAAAGAGGGTCACAGGAAAGGTAAGAGGCGTGCCGTAGAGTCCAATGAACTTGATTGACTGAACAACAAAAAGATCTTTCTTTTACCATCAGCAGAACACTCAGTATTCTGACCAAGTTTGGTGATATGGCTAAAAATTTTATTGCCATTTCTTTGTGCAGGAATTTATTTGGCTTAGAGTTAACTGATTGTTGATGAAAACTAATTACACTGCAATTCTTATTGTTAGGAATGCTAATGATAGGATCCTAATATTTTGATTCTCTTAGATTAAGGAGTGTGTGCATGTGTGTGTTTTTCAAGGATCTATTTTACTTACTACTTAAGTGTAAAAAATTGAGAAGTCAGTTTGGCAATAGTATCTGGGGACATTAGAGTGAAAATTTGAATATAAAATTGGCTATGGATTACATCACAACTCATTTATTTTTTTGAAATTAAATTCTAGGAAAATATTTATTCTTCACACTTAGTGAAGTTGGTTTTATTTTTAATACAGCTTTTTTCCTAAGAGGCAAAATATATTAACTTCCATTTAGCAAAAGAGAGCACATGAAAAGAACTATACCTCCTCTAAATTACTTTAAATTTTTTCTCAGATTGTGATTTAAATCATGTATCATTATTAATATAAAATTCAATTGATGGAGAAAAGTATAAAACACAATATTGTTATCCAAATTTCCTAAACCCAGTGGTCACCACTATTCATCTAATTTTTATTTTTTTTTTTTAAGACAGAGTCTTACTAAGTTACCCAGACTGGCCCCAAACTTCTGGGCTCAAGCAATGCTCCTGCCTAAACCTATTGGGTAGTTGGGACTTTAGGTGCATGTGTGGCTTTACTTTTGATTTTTCTCTTAAAAAATGATATTTTCCATATCAGTGAAGAAAGATGTCATATTTTCAGAGAGCTGAATAATCAATGTTATTGATATGCCTTTATTTAATTAGCCATGTCCTTGTTCATGGAAATTCAAATTGTTTCAGTTTTTTAGTACTATAAGCAACATTCCATTGAATAGCATTATATGAAATTTGTGTGCAGAGTTATAACCTTGCTGAGGCTAGATGAAACTTGCTGAATCAAAGAGAACAGACATTTCAAAGCTTAGTAATCATTACCAGTCAATGCTGTGCCCCATTTGTTTTCTTACAAACATACATTCTCAACAAAACTATATACTTTAATTCATTTTGGTTTTTGCCAATATACAAAGAAAGTATATTATTGTTTTTTTTTTCTCATTTCTTTGGTGCAAAAAAGATGATTATACTTGTATGCATTTATTAGAAAATGGTTTTTCTTCTTTCATGAATTTTTGTTCCAATCTTTGCATATTTTTGCATTGGCTTTGTATATCCTCTGCCAATTGATTTGCAAAAGCTTTTTTTTGCATATTAGGGAAAATAAGTGTTTACTATATATCTTCTAGGTATTCATTTCTTTAATAAATACCTTTTACTTGGGAAGTTGAGTCAATCACTCTTTACAGTTTTTGGTTAACTTACAATAATTAGGAAGTCCTTTATATACTAAGTATTGTTAAAAGACCTTATCCTAAATATTCTTCCACTACTTTGTTTTCAATATTCCCTATATATTCCCTATCCTTGTCTCTCCCTTTCCTTATCCTCCCACCCTATGTTCCTGTCTCTCTCTCCTTTTCTCCTTATAAAGAGCGAGTCAGGGATTCAAAACATCTTGTCACCCAAACCACAGTGTGGGTTGGAAGTTGAAGCATGGGCTCTGGATTCAGACAGACCTTGGTTCAAATCTTGGTTCAGTCTCTTGTTGTCTCTGTGCCTTTGAACCTCATCTTTCTATACCGCTATTTTCTTTCTTGTAAGTTGGAATGGTGGACTCTAGTACCCAGTTCCGAGAGCTGTTGAGATGGTTGAGTGAAGCACACTGACTGACTCATTGTAAGAACTCAACAAATGATGCTTCCAGTTATTTTTAGAAGTGTTTGGCTGGAAACCCCATTTATCTAACAGATAGATGCCATTTATTTGACAGAAAGTTATTTTCCCATTGATTCATAAAGTAAGTTTTGTCATATATAATTTTAACTTATCCTCTATTTTACTTCTGAAGTCTACTATGTTTTATCTTTAAATTTATCTCTTACCATGCGAATAACACATGGTTTTAATAACTAAGCTTAGATTCTGGAAAGGACAGTTGCCCTCTTTTTTCTTCCTTTTAAGAAATAATCTTAAAAAAGGACGGTTGCCATCTTTTTTCCTCCTTTTAAGAAATAATCTGCAAGTTATTATTCCATTACATTCTAGATAGAATATAAGGTCATCTTCTCATGTCTTCACAACATTCATTCACATAGTCTTTGAACATATACAGTAAGTGCTTATTTGTGTACCAGACAGATCTGGTATGGGAAATAGGCAATTAAACAAAAGAAAAAAATCCCTACTTTTATGGAACTCAATTTGGCAGGGGGAGACACAGAAATAAATAAAAAATACTATGCTATACAGTGATAAGACCACAGGAAAAATAAAATGGGGTTTTTAATTAACACCTAATGTTATGGTTGGATGTGAGGTGTCCCCCAAAAACTTACATGTGAGATAATGTAAGAAAGTTCAAAGAGAAATGATTGGATTGTAAGACTCTTAACCCAATCAGTGATTTAATACCTGATAGGGATTAATTGAGCAGTAACTGGAGGCAGGGGTGTGTGGCTGGAAGAAGTGATTCATTGCGGGCATGGCTATGGGGTATATATTTGTATCTGACAAGTGGAGTCTTTCTTTGCTTCCTGATCACCATGGAGTTGCTTCCCTCTGCACATCTTCTGCCATGCTATTCTGCCTCAAGAGTGAAGCCACAAGAATGAAGCCAGCTGTCTATGGACTTAGACCTCTGAAACTGTGAGCCTCAAATAAACTTTTCCTCCTCCACAATTGTGCTCATCGGTCCTTTAGGCACAGCTGTGAAAAAGCTGACTAAAACACCTAACAAGGTACATTTTAGCTAAGAGCAAACCACGTGAGTTTGTGGAAAGAACATTCCAGGCAAGTGGAACTGCAAGAGCTGTGGTTTCTGGTGGGAGTGTTTCTGGAGTATTTGAGGTTCATTAGAAATTTCAGTGCGACTAACACCAAGGGAAAGAGGGAAGTATAGCAGTGGCAGAAGAAGTCTGAGCAAGAGAGTAGAATAAGGTCAGATAGACATCTCATAGGCCATGAACTGAGAAGCCAGTGCAGAATTTTTGGCAAAGTGACCTCATTTGACTAATACGAGAGGGTTGTTGGCTTGGATGAGAAAAGAGTATAGGGTGCAAACAAAAATACAGAGAGAAGAGCTAAAGTCAACTGCAATGACCTACATGACAGGTGTGGATGTGACAGAGACAAGGAGAGTTGTTTTTTTTTTAATTTTTATTTTTTATTTGGGTGGTGCTGGGGATTGAACACAGGGCCTTGTGCATGCTGGGCAGGCACTCTACCAACTGAGCTATATCCCAAGCTCAAGGAGAAAAGTTCTTAATGTACATTTTTGAAGCTAGAGCCAGCAGCATCTGCTTCCCAATGGAATGTGGAGAGCCCCAAAGACATCGGGGTCCATGATGATTTCTGAGATTTTGTCCCAAGCGCCAAGAAAGGTAGGTTGCTGCCTGCTGATAAGGGAAACACTCAGAAAAGCAGGTTTGTTAGGGAGCAAAAGCTTAGAGAATTTTCTTTTAAATTGGGTATTTAATTTTGAAAACATCTTTAGACATGTAAGTGGAGATTTTAGGTAGGCAGTGGGATAGACTGGTCTGTATTTAAAGGGCAAGATCTGAAATAGAATGAAAACTAGAGAACTGTGAGATGCAGATGCTCTTTCAGTAATTCCCTTTTATTATTTGAAAAAAATTAAATATCATTTCTGAAATACCAGAACATTGAAAATATACTAGAGATTTTGATATAATTCCATTTTAACCTTCTTTCTGTCCTCAATTCCTTCCACTTAAAGCCCATAAAAATAATGGTGGATCACAAATACAAGCACTAGACATTTGCCAAGGAGAGAAGAGTTGATAAAACTATGAACAAGTATTCAGGAACTTAAGACTATTAAGATATGTGAGGTAGTAATGGAGAGGCAGAAATCAACAATCAGTGCCTATTTGAAACCCAGAGTCAAAATTATTTTTAACATCCTCTGTTTATGTGACTAAATTATTTTGTCGTTTTCATGATTGTCAATAAATATATTTTCTTGATTCTCTCTTGAATTGCAAAATAAAAAGTAACAGCTACAAAGAATTGATTTCAAATTAAATATTAGTCAAATTTAGTAAAGTATGTCATGTACAAATTTTGTTTTTACTAAACAAATTATACTTTGCTGTATCTTTTTTTCTGGATTTTTATTTTTATTTATTTATTTATTTTGGTACTGGGGATTGAACCCACAGGCACTTAATCATTTAGCCACATCCTCAGCCCTTTCAATTTTTTATTTGAGGTAAGATATCGCTAAGTTGTTTAGGTCCTCACTGAGTTGCTCAGGCTGGTTTCAAACTTTCAATCTTCCGGACTCAGGCTTCTGAGTTACTAGGTTTACAAGCATGAGCCACTGCCCCTGGGTCTTTTTCTGTTTTAAACACAAATACATACACACGCATAAACAAACTCACTCAAATTTTAATGGATCACAAAAAGAATTGAAGTAACTCAAGTTCTGTTTTCTGACTTTTTAGTCAAGATGCTATCAATGGTTACTCAAAATTAATACTTCAATGCAGAAATATGGGATAGACAGGGTCTGAAATTACAAACTTCACTCAAAGAAGCTCTTGAATGACACTGAACCTTAAATGTTTACTCTGGAAATAGACATATGTTACAGTCCATATAGCTCAGTATATTTGAGGACTGACTACAACTTGGGAGTTACCTAAATTAATTTTCAGAAAAAACATGCTGTTCACTAAGATATAAGCAATAAATATGTGCTCATTTGAAGATTTTTCAAAGGGCAGCAGGCATGATCATCTATAACAAAGTGTTTTTAGCGGAAAATATTATATCATTGACATTACATAGAAATGATACTATGTGGTGAAAATAAAAACATAGATTAAATTTAAATCTATATTATTATTATTTAAAATTTTCTTATTGCCCGCCCTCACAACTGATACCCCTACTATTGTGCCCTTAGTATATACTGTCAAGGATTATGTCCAATGTTACATTTTGGGCAATTTTCTTTGTTACAGTACCCCAGTAAAAATACAGATTACAAAAGGTGTACCAGTCAATGTAATCAGCACTTTCAGCAAATTCCCCAAATGAACCCTAGCCTTGAGGTCCACTGGACTTAAGAGGTGGGCAGAAAACAAGAAGCCAGAGAAGAATGGATCAGAGAAATATGAGGAGAACTAGAAGAATCCTAGGGGAAGATCATACTTCCTTGCTCCACTCAAAGTAGGCCTGTGCCTCTGATCTGTTCTGGCTAGTAAATGTAACTGGAAGGGAGATGGGCCAAAGCTGGGTTGTAGCTTTAATGGAAGTACAAGTATTAACAAATTCTCTTTTCCTTCTTCTATAATAATCTAATACAACACAAAGAAGCCTGTTTTGATAGCCTGGGAGCATAAGTGTAATGATGATGAGAAAAATCAAGTTTATACAAGTAAGAAATAAATGACTTGGGCATAAGTTGCAGAGATTTGGGGATTGTTTATTGTTGCGGTATAACTCAAAATTTTCTGACTGATATAAATTAGTATAAGAAGGATGGAATAAGAAAACATGTCCAATGTAGAATAAAGATCAAATAAGGTGAATATGATGGAAGAATATCTAATGAATGTGACAGTGAGAAGGTTACTGGTGCTCTAACGAGAACAGTTCCCCAAGAGTGGTGAGAGTGTAAGTCAGAAAGATTAATTATCCTGCAATCATCAGTACTGCATGGACATTCTTTGATATGCAGACAGAAAAGAACCTCGAGGTCTCATCTCGTTCATTGCACATGGCAGGTCAAATTAGAAGTCTATGGATTTGAATTATGAAGTACATTTTCCAACGAAGATTAAAAAATAATGATATTGCTGAAGGCATTAGTTTAAGTGCTCAAGGACAGGCAGTCAGCTTTTATTTTGATCAACCTTATAAAAAATACTTAATTTTAAATAGTGATGTTCTTGAGAGAAATGTTTATCTCAGAATTTGTTATGAATCTTATTGTTTGAGGGGGTATAGGGAAGAATTCCAGTCATAAGGAACGTGAAGAAATGAAAATAGGATTTCCAAACGTCTTTTCTTCAGAAAAGGAGCCATAGATTAATATATTTTATTCATTTATTCAATCAACAAATACGTAGTATCTATTACAAATCAGTCCTTAATGAGATGTGCAGAGGTATTTAATGGAGAATGTTAAATACACCCTGTATTTTTTTGAAACTCACAATCAAATGAGTTTCATTAAAAATTACTATCTACATTTTAAAGTTCAAAACAAAAATACATTATCAGTTTTATCAATATATTATCAGTTTTATACACAATTATTTTATAATATGTGTGTAAGTTTTTTGATCCTCCTTTCTTTAAGTGTGGTGCTTAATTTTTTCCCCTGGAGTCTGACCTGAGTAGTGGCATATCTCTCACAAATAGAAAATAG
The DNA here is from genome assembly GCA_020662805.1 of Glaucomys volans. NCBI lineage: Eukaryota > Metazoa > Chordata > Mammalia > Rodentia > Sciuridae > Glaucomys > Glaucomys volans. The sequence goes on from JAJEJO010004229.1 coordinate 549,543, forward strand.
GGGAAGAAATTGTATGTAACTTTAGACCTTGTGTGGCTTAAAGACATGGTGGCTTCTTTCTTGTCCTATCTTGGATCATTCACTCTGGGGAAAGCTGGTTGCCATCTTGAGAATGTACTCAAGCCGTCCCATGGAGATTTCCATGTGGCAAGGAGCTGAGGCCACCAGCTTCCTACCATCAGTCATGTGAGTGAGCCATCTTAAAGGAAGGGTCTCCAGTGTCAGTAAAGCTTTCAGGTGATAAGGTATCTACTGACATCTTGATTCATGCAAAATCCTAAGCAGGAAACATGCTAAGTCACTCCTAGATTCTTTTTTTTTTAAATTTTTTTTATTTTTAGAGACTGCATTTTGATTCATTGTACACAAATAGGGTACAAATTTTCATTTCTATGGTTGTGCATGATGTAGATTCATACCATTCATGTAATCATACATGTACATAGGGTTATGATGTCTGTCTTGATCCACCATTTTTCATACCTCCTTCTTCTCCCCCTCTCATTTCCCTCTATGTAATCTAAAGTTCCTCCATTCTTTTCTTACCCCCCACCCCCCCAACTGGATTATATATCATTCCCTTAGAAAACTATGTAAGATAATAAATATTTGTTATTTTAATCTGCTATGTTTTAAGGCAATTTATTGTACACCAGTAAATAACTAATATATTTGGTAGTACACACATATATATATACACACACACACACATTCATGTATATGCATAAGCATACCAATATCCATGCAGAACAAATAATTTCCTGCTCTTTCAAAGACTTTCACATATATATAAACATTCTTTTCAGTTTTGCAAATTTGAAGAAATGAACATTATTCGGGGGATCTCCAAATACGCCTTTTGATCCAAAAGATCATTTGTCTCTTTTGATCCAAAATAGGCACTCATTTAAAAATAAATAACACTTCAAACCCTAAATTGAATAATTTCTTATCTACTCCAACAATGTTGCTTCAGATCTTATTCAATGTACTTCAAATATATTTCCTAGGGAAATGCATCCCAATTGAACTGAGGAAATGCTATTTTTAAAAAATAATAGCAAAATGATAGTTTTACTGCCAGCATATTTTTAATATTTTGAAAAATTAAATTAAAACCTTTACAATACAATAGAAAATTGGAATTTCTGCTTTGATTGAGAAATATGCTGATGAAGTATGTGTAGTACTAATGATTTCATATTCATTATATTCATCCAGCATATATGCAGCAGGAATGATTTCAGTCTTGGAATTAGAGCTGGATTTGAATTCAGACAACCTGCCATGTTTCGCATTTCATCTAACATGTCATATTTCTTTTTTCTTGTATTTACCTCAATTTAGTTTTCACAAAAGAATAAAAAATTACTTGGTAAAAAGTAAAAGCCCACCTACTCAGACTCTCACAATAATTTCACTAAGAACATTGAATAAAGTTTTATTAATGGTTTTAGAAGTTCTGTAAGCCACTGAATTTTATGGAAAACATTGTAAATATGTGGCTATGTACGTTTTCCTAAGGTATGAAAGACTCATTGAGTTCAGAAGGTGAAAAAGTTTGAAAAAGCTAAATATCAGTATCTGAGGAAGATCCTTTCCAACTTTCACAAGTGTTGCTTGTAAGTTTTGGGAGAGGATGTCGTAAGAATTTCCTCTCCTTTGATGAGGACAGGGAAAGACAAGGAAGAATGAGAAGGCAGAATGCAGAATCTTGTGTCTTAGAAAAACATCTCTCTCTCTCTCTCTCTCTCTCTCTCTCTCTCTCTCTCGATTCCACTTAATAAAGATTTTACTTATTAAAAACAAATTTAAAACTACCACCTATGTCATAGGACTGTCCCTAAAGTGCTGAAGAGTGTTATCAGTTAAAGCAAGGGTACTTAAATTAGTTGTTTAACAATTCCATTCAAAATACAATTTGTACTTCATAGCCTGAAGACAACCTTTAACATGTTACATGTGTGGCCTCACTTAAAAAAAGAAAAAGAGAAAGTGACTGAAGTGGCAAAGGATTCCCTCAGATTGAAAAAATTCATCAAAATAATATTATCGTCTCCTCTTGTTTTATTCAATAACTAACTACTAGCTTTAACACTGATTTTTGGTGTCTCCCTGGAATTATTCGCAGTATTTTCTGTGTGAATAAATTTAACTGACTGTGAGGCTCATCCCAGATACTGTCTCTCAGAGTAACTCAAGCCTTACAATAATCAAATATTCTTATTTCCAATGTAATACAATTCCAAATTTCAATGCAGCCTATAACCATGGAGGTAAGAGTAAAGAAGTGTTCTGATCAGAAAAAAACATTTTGTCCAGAGCAGGAAGAATGATGAGAGGTTATTCCAATAACTAAAGAGAGAGGTTGTGGTGGTTTTTTGTCAGAAAGCAGAGGAAGCAGAAGAGGGTGGACCATACATAGATTTTGTAGGGAGTGTCACATTTGCTCATGCACTGGATGTAAAAGATTTAAAAGGAGCAAGAGAGGAGAGATAGAGCTAAAGTGCCCAGTTTATAGTTTCAGTTTTGTTTATTTTGCTTTGTATTTTTATTGTTCTTCTAAGAAATTGGGACACTGGTATTGCCTTTTGAGTTGGGAAAGACATTCTAGATTATATTAAAAACATTACCAATTCATGTATATGTATATGTATATGCAGGTATTTCTTTTTGTTTTTAAACATAGTACACTGAAACAACATTTTAAGTTGTATTTGGAGTTTCTTCCTAATTGATTTATATAGATGTGTCTTATTTTAATGGCTGCACAGAATTAGGTATGAATTACATATGTAATTATAGACATAGATAGTATGTTTTATTCAGCAATTCAAAACCATTCACCTTACATGTACTTTCGTTTTTGTTTCCATTCTTTCACTGATTTTCTTTTTTGCAAAAAATGCTATAATGAACATTTATGTATCAATATCTTTGTGCACATGGAAAATGTATCAGTAGTATGAATTCCTAAAAGCAGAAATTCTAGGTCAACATTGATCTCACATTTATTTTGAAAAAGTACAAATGAAAATAAAGTAGATAGAGATGGAATTGCTTGCCTTAGTTAGTTCAAGAGAACTAACCTATTGAACTCAGCTCATGAGTGGATTGGAATCCACCACTCCCTTTTCAGGCCTTACTTGGTAGATCTCTGAGCTGGTTATCACCGCTGTGTTCCTCTACTTGGACTCAGTGGAATAAAGAGAGAGACTTGAGGACATTGTACTACCCCTACCTCACTCTAATTTTATATCAGTTCTCACAGCCCAGGCCATCTGAAAGGCTTTGGGAAAGGTACACAGGGACTCTTCTTGCAGGAAGAGTGGACAATCTGTAACAAATATATGTGAATCGAGAGAAACTGGAAAAGAGCAAGATGCAGAATGAGAGAGCAATACTTTTTTGCAGGAAAAATGATTAAATTTGAATTTGATAGCATAAGATACAAAAAACTTAGGCAGAGAAAGAGCAAGCCTGGGAGAAGGCAGAAGATTCAGACGATTTTGTTTCCTTATTTCTTCTCAAAATGCAATACTTAGATATAGAATATTCCAATTTAGTTTAAAAAATGAAAGCCAATTTTCCATTATTAGCCTTTGAAAATGGATCTTAATTATCAAATCTCATACAAAAGAGTTGAAATGTGAATTTAATGAACACTAAAAATATAGACATAATTGACAATAAAACAGCAATGCACAATATAGAAATCTATTTATGAACATGGGTGTTTATAAATACATACAAAAACCTCTCATAAAATTTTAAAAATTATGTAAAGTTGTGAGTGGGTTATTTCTAAATCATTCATTTTTTTGGAGATAAACATTTCATTTATAAAATAAAGGAATTAACTGAGCGGAAATTTGGATTCTTGATGAATTTCTAGTTTCAAAAACCTCTCACCCTAGTGGGCTGGAATTGTGGCTCAGTGGTAGAGCACTTGCTTAGCATGTGTGAGGCACTGGGTTCAATTCTCAGCACCACATATAAATAAGTAAATAAAATAAAGGTCCATCAACAACTAATAAAAATATTTAAAATAAAATAAAATAAATAAAAACTCTCACCCTAGTGCTGGGGATATAGCTCAGTTGGTAGAGTGCTTGTCTAGCATGCACAAGGTCCTGAGTTCAAGCCCCAGCACCACCACCAAAAAAAAAAAAAAAAAAATCGTGAAACTCTTACCCTGATCCAGAAAATGGAACTAAAGTGCTGGATTTTTTTTATTGAGAGTGCCAGTGTGCTTTGTATGCATATTCTTGTCGAAAACAAAACAAAACAAAACAAGACACTGTTGAACAAATACCAATTTGACATAATTGTGTGATGTATGGTGTTTTGTGCATGGAACACTAAACCATTCTCATTTGCAATTTTAATAACATACAATGAATTTGACATTACATTCGTTCAGTAAAAAAACTACATCTTAGAGGTAAAAGACCAGGGCATTAATCCACTAAGCTATATATTACTTAAGTAACAATCAAGTGGCAAATGAATGTTTTCAGTCATTTGCATTAAAAAGTTGTCTAAAATCTGTAGAGAAAGCACTATTAAATAAGAATGTACCTTTAAATCTACTTCTAATTCATTTTAAGTCATTTCTTTCTTATATCCTTCTAAATCCTTAATGTTTTATGACATTTTATTTCATAACCACCAGTTTTAGGAAAGATATATTGCCTAAATTCAGATTTCTCTTGACCCTATTGAACTGTGGAGAAAAGGATACTTCTAATCTACTGGAGATTATGATAATAAAATATTTCCCTGTTTTCACATATGAACTCCTAAAAAAAAATGACAAATTGATTTTCACATTGTCCAGAGAACCGAGACCAGTTTCTTCCTCTCTGTATACTTACAAGAGTTACACAACATAGAAAAGTGAAGACAATAAAGTTAGAAAAAAATGGGTTGATGACCGAGAACTAAAAAAGAATGCCTGTTCATTTTCATATATTTTTGTGTCTACACAGATGAGATTTATAGGCTGAGGAATGATCCATGTGTCTGCTTACTTTCCAATTGTACAGAATTTGATAATTGTGGACAGGCCAATACGTGATTTTTAAATTTTTTGTTGTTCTTATGTTGAACTGGAGTTCCTGATGTGGCTTTATTAGCAGTAGTAATCCTTGTATAGCATTTGCATAGCTAGACAGTAGTGTTGGATTCTAGGAGGAATTTTAGGAGCAATACTTCCAACGTTGGGTTCTCATTGCCATTGTCTTGCTGTGATCATGCTGATGACATGATATATTAGTCATGTTGAAAAAAGAACCATGATATTGACATATGGGAGGAATATTCTCAGGGGCTGTCTGTCTCAGTGTAGATTATTTACCCTTAAAGCAAAACACACATGGTCCTGGGCTATGCCTGTTAAGCATTTACTGAATCTAGATGACAAAGGTTACACCCAGTGGGAATAAATTTCTAAACTATGTAGCATGACTACATATAAGAAACAGATGAAATATTTTATGTGGCCTTTAGAGTAGATTATACAGTGTTCCACATAGTTGTTAATATATAGTAAACCAGAAAAACACTCCATTACAAAGAATAAGTGTTCTTCTAGAAGGCCATGGAAGAATCCTTTGGGCTACCTTTTGAGTTAGCTAGTTATTTTTTTCATATTTATTTCTTTGTTTCATATATCTCTTCATTCTGACCGACCAAGATGGCAACCACAGATGGACAAAGATGTAACAAAAAGGGTCTGCTTTCCCAATTTTCTGCTACTGTGTTTCCTAACAATCATTATGAAATTTTCTCATGATAATGAATAATCAATGTATTACTTTTTCTGTGCAGAGATAATAATCCTTCACATGAAAATGGGAATTTTCATTTAGTATGTGGTCAATTTTTCTGCTTATGTGACAAGAAGATGCAAAGATATTTTAAAATTCTTGTTTTTACTTCCAAGCTCTAGTCTTCCTCTTAACTGAATATTTAAAAAGATTACTTGACATTTTCATTAAAAATGCCCTGGTGCTACAAATACTAAGGAAACATACTTGTTCTGCCTCTAATTTTTTTTTTTCTTTCCAAAGTACACTTGTTCTCTTTTTTCCTTTAAATTCATTTAATTAATTAAAGCACCCATTACCAAACACTGTGCTTAGAGGATGATTATACAAAAAAGTTTAAGACCTAACTTTATCCCAGAGTTGCAAACAATCTAGGAAATGGGAAGGAGACAGAAAAGTTAACAATTAAGGGTTAAGTGCCATAAACATGAGGTACATAAGTGCCTTGGAAACGACAAAATAATATCTTCCTTTGGAGCAACTCAGGTTAAGACTAAGAAAAGGTGGCATTGAGATAAACTTGAGGATAAAGGCTCCTTAAGATATGAAACCAGAAGGACATGGACACATGTTTACAATTACATAATTTAGTTCCTGCCTTGGTTTCTAGCTTGAGGAAAAAAGCCACACTTTTGGATTTGTATAGATGATTGTAATTATTATTGAAGAACACAAATTTATTTCTACTATTTTTTTTTTCTTTTGCGGTGCTGGGGATTGAACCCAGGGCCTTGTGCTTGCAAGGCAGGCACTCTACCAACTGAGCTATATCTCCAGTCCCCTACCATTTTAAAATGGGAATTTACAATTTTTATCATCAAAATTATAAGTATATTTCATATGGTGAAGCATTATATTTAGTGGGGGTAATAAAGGAATGGGAATTGGTGGACTTAAGTGTGACAAATAAATAGTTTTATATATTTAGTGACTTGTTTACATATATAATGATTCATTGTCCTAGAACATAGGTACAACCTTAAATCTCAAAAGATCTTTCGAAGATTTTTAACTTTGCACTGTCTTCTGGGAGGGAGAAGTAACTCAGTCATACCTACTATGTACTCTCTCTCTCTCCTGAGGACAGGGAATGAATTAGAAATAGACAAGTAAATGTGGTGGTAATTTAACTAGAACCTCTACCAGGTTCTGCAGTGCTGGGTTGCTCATGAAATCCAAGTAAGCCAGGGAAGAAATAACATGGAATTAAAGACTCTAAAGGGGAAAATGAATATGTGGCCAAGACAAAATTTACTCTATGTTGTATAGTCTTATATATTCCAATATTGAGAAATGGGGACCCATAATTGGGAACATATTAAAAATCAAATGACATATTATACACATTTGGGTACCATCATTGCTTTTAATTTGAAAATGATGAATATGAATTTATTGAATATCCACTACCTGCCATGCACTGTACTGGGTATTTGTAAAATAAGGTTTTTGTTAACATTCACATTCTCTTTGGGGGAAAATTATCTTCCCCTTTCTTAAAGAAGTTAAGCAATTTTTCCAATATTTCATTCATTGGTCATCAGTGTCATCAATTTAAATAAGATTTGTCTCTCTCAAATCTTATCTTTCCCTATGCTGCATTCCTGTTTTTCCCATACTGACTTCATCAGTGCAGAAAGAAGAGTGAACAGCTTAGGAAGCTGATTTTAAGGACAATAGCTGGTCAAAGAGCACAAGAATCAATAAAAAACTGCACACAATGAATCATCCCATTCAGAGGAACCATAGTCTGAATTCAGATGATCCTATCAAAATTAAGCCTTAAAAAAAGTAAATTAGGCCTGAATTTTGATAGGAAGCTGAAATAATTTATGTTAAGTGACAAATAATAAGTTTTCACTAAGTCTTCAAACACCCTTTTGAAACCATATTCAGGGTATTGTGGGCATTTGTGCCTTTCCTATTAGAAAGGTCTGTAATGAAGATATTTCCTAGATCCAAGCAGAAGGGCAGTTTGAAGGGAAGACTTGGAGGTAAGACTATTTGAACTCTTAATTAGCAGATGGGTCCCTTTAAAAAGAAGCTGGAGGGCACCACTGTTTTGTTCTTGAACAGAGGAGAGATTTCTTCCAGGATAATCTATAATTTACGGGATTTAGAACTGGGTTAGATAAACTGAAGGTTATTAGCACCTATGGCAATAAAGAGGGGGCAGTCCTTTTTTTCCCCCCTTTTATTTGAAATCAGGCATCATGCCAATCTAGCAGATGGTCAGAGGTACATATTGAAGGTGTTTGTGTATTATGCAGATGTATGGACCGGCTTCCAGGGGCATGGAAGGCAGCTTCCCCATGATTGGAGGCTAGAAATCATTTTTAAAAACACAGACATAGCTACTCTGGCACCTGAGAACGCTTTGGAGAATTGAGATCAATACAGCACATAAGACAGAGGCCTAATGACATTCATGAGGTAAAAGACAAATTTGGTGGTCAAGCCATGTTTGGGAACAAATGTAGCAACAAATGAGCTCTGTCAAATCCCACAGGTGGACAGTGCAAACTCTATTAGCAATTCATGATTCAATACCCGTACTATTAAATGAGTCACTGTAAACAAAAGTTTAAATTTTTAAAAATGATGCTATAAAATGATAATTTTATACTGAATAAGGACATGATTAGTTTGACTAAATTAATCATGAATCTGCCTAGAGTTTGCCTCTCTACCCAGAGTCTGAGTTCCTCACTATTTTTTTTTTTTTTGCCCTGGAGCCTCATGTTAACCAATTCCTTTTGCTTAAGGATCAGATTCTCAGTTTTGCTGCAGATTTTTACCCTTGGCATAGCTCTACTAAACTGAGAATCACAAGAATCTGAGAGAAAAGAAATAGCTTTGGTATGTGTTTATTTTGAAGTTGAACATATGTAAATAGTGCAACATCAAGAATGGTAAATATCTCCATGATGTTGTCTAGGATATATAAACACCAAAAATATTTAGGGAATTCGTTGTTAGCAGGATTTCTGGGTAAGAATTTATTACCTTCATCTGAACATTTTAGGGGAGAGCAGAGTGTCATGTTAGGATTTAAGTTTTAAGCATGATTGGACAAAATGTCAATAAATGCAAATGAGTTTTGTAAAACAAGTTTCATGTGAACCAATATATTACTCAGCTCACAGAGACTGGATTTAATTGAAGCTGATCTCATTATACTCTAGGGGATGTAGTCAGAGCTTCGACCTACCTAACTTCAACACCATTATTGAATCCTTTTCAGTATTAATGTTGATCAGCATTTGTGCGTACACATGCAGATACATTTTTGTTAATTGTTTATAAACGTGCATATAAAATCTTAATATTTCAACCTTTATTCTTCAAGAAATCATGCATTTCATATTATGGTGTATGATGACAACTTAAAATGAAATTTTAAATTTCAGATGCCATCTTCTGATGCCAAGGGTGCACAATTTTGTAGCAGAGGAAACATTCTCCTCTTTTAATGATTTTCCAACCTGCCCATTCTTAGCTAAGGAATATATTTTACCTGTAGGACTGCAGATTAGCTGTGGCCCTTAATCTAGCATCATGCTGATGTTATGTCCACAGAGCTCAAATGTCAGTGGAAAGCTCTGAAAGTCCAAGATTTCCAATCATAAGAGTGAATTAAAGGTGATTAAATATTATATATTATAGCCATAAAACATATGGATAGGCAAAGATGTTATTTAGCCCTTTTAAGGACTAATGACTAATAGTCCAAATATTGTTTGCCAATTAATATGAAATGTTTTTATTTGTATCACTTTTAAGAGTAGGGAATAATTTATTGAATATATGGCAGTTATTAATTTGTGTTGATGGCCTGTTAACAAAAATAGTGAAATTTAAACAAGGAGTTGGCAAGGTCTGTAGCAAATGATTTTTGCCTTACTTTGATGGAACTTTACTAGGCTTGGGACTTATTACTGAACAGATGTGTATGTCTAAGGAGACAAGCACATAAAAGTTATTTGTGCTATTTTGCTCTTGATAAATTATTAAAAGTATTTCATTATTTATGATGAGTACTATTTTCAGCTTTTCTTTCAAGGAGCTCTCTGTGATTCTTCTAATTAAGAATGGTTAACTCCATCTGTATATAAAATTAGCAGCTATAAATTCTTAGTGACCTGAGATAAAGATAGTGTATACTTTTAATGACAAAATAACAGGGAAACTAAAAGTAAATTATTAAAGAGGTTGTCCTAACATGATTCCCAAACCAGACCATAGTGAAAAGATTGGGTCACATTATTTGAAGTGCAGTGAAGCCACAGACATGACTGCGTTCAACTGAAACAGATCTAATTATTTTTGCAATTTTCATATTTAAGTATGCATGTTAATTGAACACCAAAAAAAATAAAGAAAATAAGACAGGCAAAAATGTGAATATGGACCAATGTCCATAAACAGGAATGAGCTACTACTACATTTATAAACAGAATGAGGACCCTGGTTTTAGGTCAATTTTTGCATTATTGACTGGAGCATGGTGACTCCTAAGAGATAGAGTTCACATGTACTTGGGAAATCAAGCACATTATCTGCAGTTGAAAGACAGTAATTACTGCAATAAACGAAGGCTGACCTCAGTTTAAACAAATGGAGGCTTTTTGCTAAGTAAGCAGTTTACAAGCACAAACGGTTCTATGAATTTTCTAGTGTTCTTCCATCTTTATGTATGTGCATTGACATACACTGAAAAACAGTGAATTCTGAGTAAGCATTCATTATTTCTCTAATAGTATGTTATACCTAGAATTATTAAATATAAATTCATCTTTATAACTTCTGAAGTCTACAAAAAACTGTCCAAAAGGAAAAGTAGAGAATCTACATACATACACACAAACATACAAATACATATATATGAAAATTATATGGTTAAAATTAACTTTTATAAAAATGAGGTTAAGGCTTCCCCTCTGACTTTTTTGTCATCAGATCAAATCACTTATGGTTTTATCTAAGGCATTCAGCCTCAATTAAAGACAATGAAGGACATGAGTGAATTAAATTACATTTTAATTTAGCAAATGTTACATTTGATCAGAGATCTACAAGGGTTAAAAGCTTAAGATGGTATAAGAAGGAGGGAGGCTGTGACCTGAACTCTCTTTGAAGCAGTGTTTCTCAATTCTGCTAGCACATTTGAGTCATCTAGTGGAGACATGAAGACAAAAATACCAATTTTTGCTTACTATCCTTGGGGAGTCTGATTGATTTGGCAGGAACAGGCCCTGGATATTGAAGCCAGATCAAGAACTATTTGAAAAGAAGAACAAAAGCAGTGTAGATTTGACTTCATAGTTTTGTGGAATTCTAGATTCTCTTATGGAGTTATTCTGAACTCTCTCATAGTGAAGTTATTTGACAGATCATGTAACAGGTAATTAAAAACCTGTTTTAAGTCAGTGCTGGTTAAATTGTGAAACCAAATTAGTAGAAACCACTTTACATAAATTCCTGAAATTATAAGTAATTATAAATAATGATGTAATTGTCCTTGACAATTTATTTCTGAAAGTGAATACTCATTGATAAGGACATCCAATGTTTGTGCTGGATGTTATAGAAGTGTAATTATAATCCTGTGTAGATTATCTGTTGGTTAGTACCTTCTTATTATTTTTCTTTTTTTAATCATTATTGCTATTGAGTTGCTGTTTATTGAGTATTTAAGATGTGTTGGTTATTTGTTCAGTGATAGGCTTGTGAGATTCTTCTTTAATTCTCACACAGCCATATACATATACACTGGGTATACCATCATTCTGAGCACCTTACTAGATTTTTTAATTAATGCAGATAATCCATGCCCTAGATGGAATAGCTGACAGAGACAACCATACTCTTTTTTCCATCTTAATTGAAGGTCTACTACAAATCCATGTCAATGGAGACCTTGGCATACAAACCAACACACAGATCAGTGTGACAGAATACAGCTTAGAGGCATACCTATTTAGGTATGGGAATATGATCTATAACATTCATTACCAATGGGACAAACAGCAAATGTTTTTAGTAGAGGGCCTGGCAAAACCCGTTTATAGAAAGAAAAGCAAAATGTCCTGCAAGAAGTGACCTTAGGATGTGTTAAACCTGAAAAGTGAAAGGTGAGCTTTGCAAGTTAATAGGAAAAAAAAGTAGGAGTCAATTTGTGGCTAGTTCAAAAGCAAAATATAATAGAGTGATTTGCATGAGAATGAAGGATTTCTATTTAACATAACATGTAAAAAGATAATGGGTAAATGATTACAGAGAAAAGATAATTACAATAGTTAAATTTAATAAAGAATTCCTGAAAATCAACAGGAAAGCAACAATGACTTCAAGGGAAAGATGAACAAAATATATAATCAAGCAATTAATGGAAGAGGCATTCCAAATGATCATTGTATACAGAGCGATACCATAATTTATTAATGACCAGAGAGATGAAAATCAAGTGATTTGATCTTTTTAAAAATCTGTTAAACTGACAACTTTATAAGCTACTGGTGGGAATGTAGAGTGGTGTTGCCATTCTGGAGTGTAAGCTGGCGATTACACTCCTAAGGCAGGTTAGCCTTAGGTGAAAAACTGTAAGTATTCCCACATCCTATTTGGATTTCATATATAAATTGTATCTTGTGACCATAGTGAGCAGTAATAGAGAAAGGAGGCATGCTTTCTAAATGTATATCAATACTGATGTTGATAAAATATTTATACATATGTGTTGTTTTTGTACAACTTGGAAACAAGAGCTGGGGAAGAAAGATGAAAGTGCATTGAAAAAGCCTCAGCATCTTATCTATGTGGTGGAAAGAGTGCACCCCAAAGCCACATACCACTGGTCTGAAAGATGCCCAGCAATTTCAGCATAGTGCTGGTTCTGATCATCAGTTGTATTTATAGAAAGCCTGCTGAGTATTTGGCTCTAGGAAACATTTATTTTTGCAGATGGATTGTCCCTTTCAGTTGCTGGGAGTTCCTAGAGATCTTAACTTAGATTCTCATTCCTATCTGTTTTGTTTTTATTAAATTTGAAGTAAGATAATGTGTGTAGGGAAAGTCATTGGCTATCTTGAAAAATCCAATTAATATAGTAACAAAATTGCTATTTATATAGCTGGATTTCTTGCTTAAAACTAAAGAAGTAAAAAAATAACTTTTATAATAACTATTTTTTAAAATACAACTTTTCTACTTTGAAAATAAAAAGTTTTTTCCATATGTATGAAAAGATATTATCTTTATTTTGCTGGTTAAGAGACTTCTAAAAGCCTATAAGTCAGATTTACCATATTACCATTTATGAGCTCCCTCTGGGAAACATAAAGCTACTATTTTTTATTAGAATATACTAGTGCAGGTCATTTTTATTATTGTGATGTCACTTTCTAAATTTCATTAAATTAGCAACATTTTAATGAAAGTTAATTGCTTCAAATTGCTTTTCTTTCAGTATGTAACATTGACTGAAAAAACAAGACAAGTAATTCTATTTTGATAATATGGATCAGTCTCTGAACTGGATTACTGTTAGCATTACTGTTATATTACTGGATTTCTGTTAGCATTTTACTTATGTATTATATGAATTCAAGCCCCAAACTGACTGTGTTTAGTATGTTCATTATATTAAGAATGAATTATTTTTGTAAAGACCTCAAGTCTTAAGCAAGTGCTAAATTGTAAACTCACATTCAGTTTTTAATAGTGTACTTTAAGTACTGGTATGAATAAGAGCATGTTATTAAAAATTTCATGATAGTCAATGAAGAAAAGTTAGGTTATAAAACAACACACAGATTTTTAAAAAACAATCTAATTTAACATATATGTGTATAACAAAACCCAAGAATGATTACGAGAAAGTTACTAGTCTCATGCTTATTATCTGAGTGCCCAAAATAGTGAGGTTGTACAACTAAGTATTTATTTTTATAATAGGAATCTAGTCACTAATAGAGTCACAGTTCTAAATATATTCCCCTCAAATGTATTCTCTGCTAACATTTAGCATCTGTCCCCACTCAATGAGTCAGTCTTTGTAGATAGGCCTCAGCTAATCCAATAATCTGAAGCCAATACAGAACATATCATTGGTAAGTTACAACTGCAAACCTTACCATCTATGAACGATTTTGCAAAAGATTTTTCTATGTAACTGTTGGAGAACCACTTCCCTCTCACATATACAAACACTGACAGAGGAGAATTTTTTAGATGAGTCGAAGTTTGAGGATAAAGAAATCCATAAGGATGACGAGGGGTTGCACACAAAAAAAATATTTAAATAAGTTTTATACACATGACCCTTCTGTGATAATTCTGGCATCATACATGATGCAATGGATTTCATGCCCTATTACTACACAAGACTTATCAGATAAATTATGTTCAAGAATAAATGCTCAATTCATTTTAAGAGTTGGCATAGAATTGCAAAAACAAAATATATTTGATTGAGCACAGAATTTTTTTTCAAGCTATAGTTGCAATAAAGAAATAAAGTCCTCCTTTCTGCATGTGTGAATTCTGAAGTGAACTTTGCTTCTTATTACTATAGGTGAGTAATGAGAACTGCTTGCATATTAAAATGTTAGGTGCTAATGGTCTTACTTTATTTTATGCTTTTATTTTCTAAATTACCTTCATGGGGAGTGATTACTTAGGCAATCGATAAAACTCTGGTTGTAAGTAATTTTTAGAAATTGATATTTTTGGATTACTTAAGTAAAGTGTGCTTGTTAATAGACATTTCTAGTACTCTGAAAACTTTTAAGCATTAACTCTCATTTATACTATTGACTAGGGGAAATGTGGTAAGACAATTTTAAAATCAAAGAAAATTTGCATTTGAATGTGAGAGAAAAAAATTGTATCAGTCATAGTAGGATACAGGTGTTCAGTACGAAAGGCAGAGTAACATTTGTGATAAAATAATCAAGTGATTCTTCATGTGAGATTCTTTTATGTTAGAATGCTATCTCAATATGAAATTACAACATAAACCTTTTATTTCATGTTCTGTTTAAGTGATCTCTAATATTTTATTTCTCTTTGAATTGGTTGATTTTGACAGATGCCTGCAACACAAACTTGTGAACATTGATTTTGATCAATTATGTTTCCCTCTTTGATAAATAGAAAATACTCCAAAATTTCATGTACATAAATGTTTACTTTCTGTAAGACAGTGGAAACAATAGGAAAATAATAGCTACTTGTATAAAAAAGGTACTTCTATAATTAAGTGACTTTAACTTTTTTCAGCATTTCACTTACCCTAGTCACTTTTAGGCATTGGTAACAAAGTCTTAATGCCCATTCAACTACTTTTTCAAAGTTAACATGCTCATACTTACACTTTCATTTGAATTAAGTTTTAGAGAAATTTGTTAGATTAAAATAAAATTTTAATAAGAGAATTTGCTTCCAGGAGTTTCTCTTTATTTCATTTTTAGCTTAAAGGCTACCATTATCTAATTATGAGTACAACTTTGCATTTCTAGCAGAGCTACTGTCATTAGTGGAAATTTAAGATAGAAGTTGATGCAGAAAAACAGGTTAAAGCTAAAATAAGCTACATGTACATTAATGACTGGGATGAATAAGAATGTCCATCTCTGGTTATTTCAGAGTAATGTCCTGATTAAATTATAGACTGAATAGTCTGACAGATTCTCCTCAGAGCATTTTCAATAATAAGGATTTCTGTGGCAAATCCCTATTCTAGAGATGGTAATTTAGCTTTCTACAGTTCTTTATTAAAGGATTTTGTGTTTCTGCCAGACCAGTTCTTTTAAAATTGAAAACATTTAAATTACATTTGAAAAGAGATAAAGAACTAGCATATTTACTCATAAAAATACAATGCTGTATATATTTTGAAGCATAGATTGAAGGATATAGCATTTTATATAATTCTTCATATTCTTGATGCTAAGGTTTATCCTAGGTGTTTTTTAAATAGAAAAATCAGTTATGGGCAATTGTTTCTGAACTAGTTTTTGAAAAACAAGGTCATATCTGACCTAAGTAGATATTAAAACCACATCAAAAGCATGTTATAAGATTTAGGTCTGGGAAAAAATTCTTTTTTCTTTTGGTTTTAACGTATCTGTGTTGATGTAGAGTACTTTTAGGTACAATTATATTTCTGTTTTAAAATGCAGATGCTAGCATAAGACATGACATAAAAAATATGCTGTTACATAATGGAATCTGGTAAAACTGCAATAATTCTTAAGAATCACTGCTAATTTCTTAAAACTCTTTAAAGTCAAGCTATGAAACATTTCAACTATTCAGAAGCTACACAAATATAATTGACATTCATTTATACACCACATAAACAAGTATTAAGTTTTTGCCATATTTATATTGCATACTCTTTTAAATGCTAAAAAATTATAGATATTGCTGTAGCTGTTTCCTAATCCTTTGTACTCTTATGTTCCGAGGGATGGCTAACATCTTGATGTTGATGTAAATCATTCCCATGCAATTTTTAATATATATGTATGGTTATCTTATTTATAAAATTAAAGTTTTATACTTAAGAAATTAATATATCATTATTAGTTTTAAAAATTTTATGAGAACTAACTGAATAGCACTACAATTAAAATCGACTATACTGCTGCTGAGACTTCAATCTTTAAAATTGATTGGGGGGAATAAAAAGCCCTTTATGTAAGAGTTGTTATGAAGTGTTCCATTTTTTTCCCTGACCTTTGTTTCCCACTTGTATAATCATTTATACTGAAATTCATTAGTCGGATCCTGAGAAGAAGTACTAAAGGCTATATATGTAGCCATGGGTTAATTGGATAACTGTGGTGATTTGAAAGCATGTACATGCTGACTTTGCAATTATTAATAATACATGAAGCTTACTACAGATAACCCCTACCTTGCTATGGGAATCAAATGAGAATAGAGGCTACATTCCCTGGATTTGATAGTCTGTTGAATTAAGAAAATTGCTTTAATTTCTCTCTGACTCAGTTTCCTCATGGGCAAAATGGAGACAATAAAACCCACCTTGCCAAGCTATTTATAAGGATTACATGGGATGATGCCAAATAGCCAGTGTTACATGACTATTATGCGTAAATTAGCCCAATGAATATGAACTTGGTACATATTAAGCTTTCTGAAATATTAATTAATTACTAGTTCACATTGACTAATTTGGAAACCTCAAAGAATTTTCATTTCTATATTGCCTCTTGATGATTTGAGTGAGTGAGGCATAGCTGCTTCTTTGGTGAGCTATTTTAACTGATTTATTCTATGAGTTTTTTTTAGAGGTCTATTTTTTCTTCTCCTTCCAGTGATTTTGTAAGCACCCAATTTACTCTATCAATTTCTTTCTTTTAAAATTTATTTTAAACTATCAGTATTAAACTATCATAAAAGTATTGTCTTACATATCAATGGGACACCAGGAATCTCTGCAGTACATTCACACCTCATACAGCAAATCAGGTTAACCAGAGGGATCTCCTTCAGCAGTTCACATATTGTTATGGTAAAGACACTCAGAATTCCTTTTCCAGCTTTTTCAAATACAGAGTATGTAACTGTTATCTAGAGTCTCCCTATGATAGAAATATCTGGAGTAATTTCTGTTTCCTTCAACTCTACTTCCTTGATAAAAGATTTTGGTAATAGAGGCCCACCATGCAGCAGATGGTAGTTGTTGGCCACAGCACCTCAAGGAAGAGAACCTGGGATTTGTTATCTCACCTGCTTGATTTGGAGTGAGTGAAATCTGAAGGCAAATTTGATAATGAGGGCCTGGAAGTGCCATGACAGGTGCTCTGATGTATCATCTGTCCTCATCTGTAATGAAGTGTCAGTTGAGGCAAAACTTAAGCAGACTCCTTGGTTCCTGCAATAGGCTAGTTTGATACTAACAAGGCAAGCAAGGACTCTGACAGCTGAGAAGGAATCGTGCCAGTGGGTTCAGATAAATTGGAGCACCCATCTCCTCTCCATTCCGTTCTCACTGAAGGAAGAATACTTGCTTCCCCTGGTATGAATTTGTTTTGCTTGGACACAGCAGGTAGTCATCATTTTAAAAAATACCTATCCACTCCAGAGCATCTCATTCCTTGAGGGCAAAGATCAGATTCAATCCCCAACATGTCACAACTGTGACACTCACCCCAAGAAGAGAAGCCTTCCTAGATTTTGCTAATTTATATCCACAATATCAGAAACTTAGAGAATATAAACTAGATATTATTCTAAAGAAATGAAGAAAAATGATTTTTAATGGCTTAATTTATTAATGGGACTGCATTTAACACAGATTTAAATGTAAGGGAGATAGAAAACTAGAACATGAGAAATGATTCTAGCTATGTCCTTTGTATCTACTGAAACTTAGATTCAAGAGATGTTTTTAGTAAATAAAGTTTAGGTGCCAGAAATTCTGTGGTATGACAGAAAGGGAGGAATTCATGGGGTTATCAAGCATTTGACATATGAAAAATCCAAATCAATATGACTTTAAGTGTAAAATAATGCAAAAAGAGAGAGTAAAGTATCCTAGTAACACCTTTTTAAAAAATTGATTACATCTTGTAATAATAACTTCTTGGATAAATTGGGTTAAAAATACAAGTTTTGAGACCAACTTTATTTAATTCTTTTTACTTTGTCTTAAAATTCAGCCACTAGAAAATTTAAAATTATACATGTGGCTTACATCTGTGGCATTATATTTCTACTGGGCAATGCTGATGTAGAAGGATAGAAATATTTGAGTGGATGTATCATTTGTGATGTATTTGTCCATCCTCCAACTCTGTCTCCTGAAAGGGTCCAGAAAACATTTCCTTCAGAAAGGCATTTGGGACCACTGTATTCCCCAGACAAGAGTTCGTGCAACTTTAGAAAGCTCTATAATGCTTATTCTCTGTAAGCATGAAGTTAGGAACCTCTGCCCTAAAATTAGTCCTTGATTTCATTGTGAGCCATAGGTCATGGACTGGTCAAGGCCAACTTGTAGTATTTTATTCAGGAACAAAGTAAGCATGGTTTCCATAATATTCTATAGACTCCCAGGGATATTTTGTGTGATTAAATGATCATGACTGCCTATGAAGGAAACAGCTGTGACTTTCCATGGTCCAATTAAATTTTAAATTAAAAAAACAAAACTTGTGTGGTGACCAGACTTGAGTTATGTACTGGAAGTCATGGTCCTTCACCCAAGAGCCAGCTGATGAGCCCTTGCCCAATATACAGACATGGAGGAGGTCTGTAACTAAAGCTGTGCATGTGGTTCCTTTTCAGGAATTTCCCTTTGGGTATCGCTAAAGGAAACCAATTGGTCATGATGTCTGACTGGAAGAAAGAGAAGCAGACTATTGATATTGTCAATACCGAGACATCTAGAACACTACTGTGTTCCTTCAGGCAAACACAGAATTTTATATAAGTACATCTGCCACTGTGCCTGAAAATGCATCTCATGACTCTCTTGCCAATTCTTGAACACCTACACCTTTGAATCAATGAATAGTAAAGCACATTGTCTCCTGCCCCACTTTTTGTGGTAGGAAGTCTTTAGCATTGTCATTCTACATAAAATAAAAACTGAAATAAAGTTCCATATTTCTGTGAAAATATAAGTCAATTATTGCTGATATACAGTGTGAATTTATTTTTATCTTAGCTAATTAAACTTACTTCTTTGGTCTATTAGGAGAGAAGAGACAGGTCTTAAAGAATGACAATGATCACTGCTTACAAAATCAGTTGGACATTTCGATGTAAAACATTCTTTTAGATATTATCTGTCTTTTGGAGAAAATCAGCAGAGATGCTGGCACATTAAATGTAGCAACTATTCTGCAAATGCATCCTTCTCTTAACAGAAATGAACAGCTGGGCACAGTGGTACAGGCCTTTAATCCCTTGGTTCAGGAGGCTGAGGCAGGAGGAATCCAAGTTCAAGGTCAGTCTTAGGAATTTAGCAACCCCCTTAAGCAACTTAGTGATACTCTCAAAAAACAAAAAGGGCTAAGGATGTGATTCAGTGGTTAAGCACCCTTGGGTTAAATCTCTAGTACTCCCTCCTCCTCCTCCTCCTCCTCCTCCTCCTCCTCCTCCTCCTCCTCCTCCTCCTCCTCCTAGTACTGCTAAACAGTAAATGAACAATACTAGAACAATTTTTCTTTCACCTTACATGTACAGTTGAAATACAGTTGTAATACATATTCACTAAGTTAACAAAGGGCTATTCTAACTCTCTGTCCCTCTTTATTCCTCTGGGATCCCCATCAGCTGACTATCCTAAGTTTCACCCTGGTCTACTATGTGGACAAAATCATGCTTACAATCTTGGTGAGCAGTAGGCTTTTTAAGGCATAAGCATTTCAGAAAATGGGGGATAAATCCCACAAAATTTAGAATATCTCTGAATTTTGAGGAATTTAGTCATGTCAGGATATTTTCCTAAGTGTGAAAAAAAAAATGGCTGCTCCTTGACCCATACTTTTCAGTAAATATATTCACTTATTGGTTACCTTTGGATTTTGTAGGAAATATATACCACATGTAGATGAGTTCTTCCTTTCTTCTTCTTTTTTTTTTTTTTTTTTTTTTGTTGATACTGGGGATTGAACTCAGGGGCACTCACCACTGAGCCACAGTGGGACTAGAAATAATTGAAACTCTGATCATGGAAATCCCAATTCTCCTCAAATCATGCAACCATCATTAATTAGGGATGTTAAAGTTAGGTACGCACAGAAGCATGACAGCCTTAATTAGAATTTGTGTAGACAAAACAAGATCAGGTTCAAACAGGTACTCAAAGGACAAAAATGTCACAGGAAGGTCAATGAAAAAAGTAAATCTTTACTATAGGAAGAACTCTGAGTGGTAAAACTGGTTATATGCCTCACTTGGAAGGATCTAGATTGATTTAGGAATAGTGGCTAAAAGGTCGGATGGCTGTTAGGGGTGATGGAAGGAGAAATTTGAAGAATGCATGAAAAGAAAATATGGACAAGAGATGTGAGATGAACCCTTTGAAGTTATTTCAAACACACATGAATTTATATTGCAGGATTTAACAAAAGAGCTGGCAAATGACTTATTCAGTTTCTTCCTTCACAATCGCACTGTTGATATAACTTGATCATGATTGCTGTGTCCCCAGTAGCAGGGGTATAGATTATGTATTGGATTAATGACATGGTAATAGCTTTAAAACAACTTGAATGGCCATCTAGACTGTTGAGAATGCAGTCTACCTATAACACAGATTCATGTTGAGCCATTAATAAGGTACAATAGCACATGATATTCCTCTAGTCACATTGAATAATTACATGGAACTCTTCATCTTGGTGGAAGAAGAGATTTGTATCCTGATGAGTACAGATGATCTATGAATGAATGTTTTTTCTTCCCACCTTACTCTTGCAAGACCTATCATCTGTGCATTTATTAAGTACCCTGTTGTACATCAGGTTGTCATACACAGCATTGTTTCTGTACCAACTATTTCTTTTTAGCAAGGAATCAAAGTAAAAGACTGAATGTAGACTGATGTGAATGGAATGACCAACTGAATATTCGGTGTATTCTGTTATGCCACTGTCTTAGGTGCCTTAAGGCTAAACTAATATTCTGAGTCAATGCAAACATCTGGTATTGTACACTGTTAGTTGTGTAGTGATTAGTGCCGTTCACCAAGTATTTCTAATTCTCCCTTCTCCATGAGTCATAGTTCTTCCCTAGTCTGTTGAAGTTAGGAATTTCTATATGACTATTCAGATAGATAAAAGAGCAGAAGTCTTTAAAGCTGATTTATGACTATTTCTCTTGCTACCACAATCATGGAAGCCTGTGTCAAGAAAGTGTGTTTCTTAGTCTCAGGACTCTGAGTGACTGGTTGAATACAGTACCTCAGACATGTGAAGACCAAATGAGAAATAAATCTCTTTTGTATTGCCATGGCAATTTTGTTTCTGCTTGTTAGCACTCACCAATAGCTGTAATACCAACCTATAGTTAATTCAATAGTTTCTTTGCAGCAATGTAAAATAATAGTAAAGTGTTTGGCCTTCACAGTGAATGACATTGTATTTATTTCTTGCATGGCCCTCCAAGAGTCAACTTTTGGAGATAAACTGAAGTTGGATTGATATCCATGAATTATGAAACAAATTCTATACTAATTAGCGAAAGAAGAAAAACTTATTATCAACTAAATATTTCTCAAAAATTAGAGATTATAGCCAAGCATGGTGGTGCATACCTGTAATCCCTGTGACTTGGGAGGCTGAGGGAGGAGGATCATGTGCTTAAGTAACTTAGTGACATTCTAAACAACTTAGGGAGATCTTAGCTCAAAAATAAAAATAACTGGATATAAAGTGCCCCTTGGTTCAATCCTCAGTACCAAAAGTTAAAAAATAAATAAATAAAATAAAAATTACAAATTAAAAAATGGTTAGCCAATTTTCTTTTAGGTTTCAAAAAAAAATCAGTGAACTGCCAAATCTTAGTTTCTTTTTATGAACTGGAAAACTAAAACCATAAAGGAAGAGAACAGTTTGCATCAGACCATATAGGAATCTAAAGAAGTGAAGAAACTAGACATAACTCATGGCTCTTGCTGATTGGAAGGTTAGCAACACTGCTGATACTTGCTGCTTAGACTTCTTTGAACCTGGTATGTGTTTCCCTAGGTGAGATGAAGTCATTTCCAAAGCCAGGTCTCTGCAGTCAAAATGAAGAATAGTTCAGCCTAAATATGAATATCCTTGCCTAACCTTTTGGGTAAATAAAGATTCATACTGAATTATCTAGAAAAATGGCCAGGTGCTTGACTGTAGTTGCTATAATGCAAACACTATTATTTCTTAACATTTCTTTTAAATTTCTTAACAAACCTTTTAATCTTAATTAGCATATGTATAGGTATTGTATCTGAAGGTTATCAGCATAATGAATGCCTGCATACTCTGTTTCCAAAGATGTTTACTTACCTACACATTCCTAAAATTTGTAGTTTTGGGCTATATTTCAAAAATTGAAAGTAGTCCTTCAAAAGTTTAAATAAAACCATTCATTGTTAGTAATTAAGCAGTTTTCCTATCAAAATCAAGATTTTGCTATTTTATTTAAGCTCAGACACTATGTTTTTCCTTCTCCCCCCATAGAAATGCAAAATGTTCAATTGCCAAGTTTTTTCACACTGAAAATATTATCAAATATTAATTATAAATATATAAATATAAACATAAATATGTTTACTTGGTTACTGCTTGTTTGAAATTATTTTAATCTCCAAAATGATCAGAAAAAACTCTACACTCACCACTAAAGTTAAGGAATGTGAGAATAATACACGATTTACTTTAAAATTAAGAAATATAATAGGGGCTGAGGTTATGGTTCAGTGGTAGAGCACTCACCTAGTATGGGTGAGGCCCTGGTTTTGATTCTCAGCACCACAGAAAAATAAAATGAAGGTATTGTGTCCACCTACAACTAAAATATATATATATTTTTTGTAATATTATATATGATATATATGATATGGCATATACATATATATATACATATATACTAATAGAGTAGGCTAAATTTATATAAGGTTA